>CAKJTW010000061.1:10000000-10372500 GCA_917880005.1 Nanger dama | reverse complement strand
GACAGGTCAGGTGGGCGGGGTCCCTCCCCAGGGCACAGCAGGACCTCGCACACCCACAGATGTCCTCATGCATCCTCCTGGGGTCCGGGGGCTTGGATTAGCAAGGCCAGGCATGGAGCAACCTGATCCGCGTTTCCTGGGGCCGGTCGCTGAGTTCAGGGGGCAAAGACACGCCATGGTGTCTTGGGGGTTTCCCTCCTGCGGATCCAAATGGAAGGAATGGGTGGCCCCTACAGAGACCCACACCTCTGTTGAACAGCTGAGCACAGTCCTCAGTCCCGTCACAAGCCCCTCTCCTGCTCCCCACCCTGGGGTCTTTCCTGGGGGCCCCGGTCCAGATGCAGGAGCAGGCTGTGAGCTGCGCCAGCTGTACCGTCAGTTCTGGGGGAGCCAGGTGTGTCCCGGGCAGTTCCGCTCACAGTGTGGACTCTCGTTTCAGGCCTGCAGGTACGGCCACGTGCAGCACCTGGAGCACCTGCTTTTCTACGGGGCCGACATGGGGGCCCAGAACGCCTCGGGGAACACTGCCCTGCACATCTGCGCCCTCTACAACCAGGTCAGTGAGCCGGGCTCGCGCCCCACACCCTCCGTAACTGTGCACCCCGGGGCTGGGGGCTGTGCTGAGTGCTTTGCCGGTGGGTGTCCAGCTCCAGGTGCTGTAATGAAGCCCCACCAACAGGGCGGCTTAAACAGCCGACATTTGTCTCTCACAGTCCTGGCTGCACGTCCCAGACCAAGGGGCCGCCCTGCTTGGTTCTAGAGGAAGGCTCTCTCCCTGGTTTGGGTTTGCCTGGCCCCTTTTGGCTGTGTCCTCCCATGTGCAGAGACAGAAACAGCCCTTGGCTGTCTCTTCTGCAAGGACGCTAATCCTATCAGATTGGGGCCCCAACCTCACAACCTCATTTAAACTAATCACCTCGTGAAGACCCATCTCCAGACACAGTCACATTGGGGGTTAGGGCTTCAAGGTAGGAATCTGAGGAGACACAGACACTCAGTGCTTAGCTGGGAGCGCTCCTCACTAGCTTCTTTGAGGATGGTTATCCCTATCGTACGTGCTTTCCAGGTGGCGCTCGCAGTAAAGAACCTGCCAAATGCAGGAGACATAAGAAAATCAGGTTCAATCCCTGCGTTGGGAAGCTCCCCTGGAGGAGGGCATGGCAACCCGCTGCAGGATTCTTGCCTGGAGAATCCCATGGACTGAGGAGCCTGGTGGGCTGCAGTCCACAGGGTCACAGAGAGCTGGACCCGACTGAAGCGACTTAACGCACACGATTCACATCCCTGTGTCACAGGAAGTGAGAGGAGGGTCCTGGACACAGCTGGTGCAGTCAGAGCTGGGCACAAATCCCCCCTTCCATGGCAGAGTCTGAAGGTACCATGTCACACGTACCCCAGAGCGGGTCTCCCCTGGGGCCTGGAGGGGGGGCAGGTTGGAGCTGTGAAATGGGGATTGGGAGTGGCTGACAGAGCCCCCAAGATGATTATGGCACCCCGCTGAACGCCAGTGGGACTGCCGTGTAACAGCAGCAAGCCTTCTGTCATGTACACATGTGTCCCCAGTGGGCTTTCCGTCACATGTACACACGTGTCCCCAGTGGGCTTTCCGTCACATGTACACATGTGTCCCCAGTGGGCTTTCCATCACATGTACACACGTGTCCCCAGTGGGCTTTTTCTATCACATGTACACACGTGTCCCCAGTGGGCTTTCCGTCACATGTACACACGTGTCCCCAGTGGGCTTTTCCCATCACATGTACACACGTGTCCCCAGTGGGCTTTCCCGTCACATGTACACACGTGTCCCCAGTGGGCTTTCCGTCACATGTACACACGTGTCCCCAGTGGGCTTTCCGTCACATGTACACACGTGTCCCCAGTGGGCTTATTCTGTTTAATTCCCTCTGGCATGCTAAGTCACTTCAGTTGTGTCCAGTTCTCTTGTGACCCCGTGGACTATAGCCTGCCAGGCTCCTCTGTCCATGAGATTTTCCAGGCAAGAATACTGAAGTGGGTTGCCATGCCCTCCTCCAAGAGATCTTTCCTACTCAGGGATGGAACCCACATCTCTTATGTCTCCTGCACTGGCAGGCAGGTTCTTTACCATGAGCGCCACCTGGGAAACCTAATTCCTTCTTCACTGTGGTTAAATAAGTAAAACAGAGCAAATGTTTGCCCGTCTTAACCATGCAGTTAAGGTGCGCATCTCAGTAGCGTTAGATGCACTCACGTGGTACAAGCGTCACCTGCCTCTGTCTTCAGAACTTTCCATCTCCCCAAACTGACACTCTGTCTCCATCAAGCCACTCCGCGGCCCCTGCCCCAGCCGCACCGTCTGCTTTCTGTCTCTATGAGCTTGACAGCTCCAGGGATGTCCTACGAGTGGAATCATGTGGAATCTCTCCTTTTGTTTCTCTTACTTCACTCAGTGTAATGTCCTCAGGTTCATCCAGGTTGTCGCGGCGTCACAATTTTCTTCCTTTTCAAGGCTGAGTAAGGTTCCCTCTTCATAGCTTTCAAGAGCTATGATAAACCTAGACACCATTTTCCAGTGGTCATGTATGGATATGAGAGTGGGACTATAAAGAAGGCTGAGCACTGAAGAATTGATGCTTTTGAATTGTGGTGCCGAAGAAGACTCTTGAGCATCCCTTGAACTTTGAGGAGATCAAACCAATCAATTCTAAAGGAAATCAACCCTGAATATTCACTGGAAGGACTGATGCTGAGGGTGGAGCTCCAATACTTTGGCCACCTGATGGGAAGAGCTGACTCAGTGGAAAAGACGCTGATGCTGGGAAAGACTGAAGGGGGGAAGGAGAAGGGGACGACAGGATGAGATGGTTGGATGGCGTCACAGACTCAATGGACATGAGCTTGGGTGGACTCTGGGAGTTGGTGATGGACAGGGAGGCTTGGTGTGCTGCAGCCCATGGGGTCACAAAGAGTCAGACATGACTGAGCAGCTGGGCAATAGCAGCAGTTTTCCCTTGTGAAGATGGGCCACGTTTTATCCTTTAATCCATCAGGGGACATGGGCTGCCTCCATCTCTCACCTGCTGTGAACAGTGATGCTGTGAACCCAGGAGTGCAGGTCTCTCCTCAGGACCCCGCTCACTTCTTTTGGGCCCACGAGTGGAGCCTTGATGTGAGCAAGTTTATATACAGGCCTTGCTCTCCTGTGTGAGAAGGACTGAAAACTCAGGTGAGCTGGGTGTGAGCATGCTCAGAAAGCAGCAGAGGTGGGATGCGACCCCGCCCTCCAGGCAAGGCTCCTCAGTGACGGGAGTCACTTTGCCCTGGCAAACTCCTATGCATTCTTCAAGACCCAGTTGAGATACCTGCCCTCAGTCAAGCCTTTCCCTGATGAGCCCCTGGTAGAGTGAGCTGTGCTTTTCACGCCACAGCCCTTTGCAGTACAGCCCAGGGGAACTGCCCAGGGCCAGGGCATTATTAGGCCTTACCTGTCGTCCCTACCGGCCTCCACTTGCCCCTCAGGGCCAACCTTCTCAGGGACACAAATCTCTCAGGGTGTCCCTGCTCCTGGCACAGGAGAATGGCTCGGCCAGATGGGGCTGGGGAAGCATTTCAGTCTGACTTCAAGGGATTTCCTGAAAGCTGCTGGCCAGCTCCTTAATGAAAGCATATTGATGGGATTTGCACACAGCTGGGGCCCTAGGTGTTCCAAGGCACATGGATGCTGAAATGGATTTATGAGCGCGGGATATCTTGCTCGGGTGGGCTAGAAAAACACACGTCAGGAGGCTTGGCTTCGGCTGGTAAAACATCTGTGCCAACATGTGCTGCTTAATTATTGCCGTAGACGGGGAAAGCATTCCTTTATTTTCCCTTGTAGATTTTAAGCATATTTTATCATGGGGAAAAAAAACTCCCTAAACAGAAAACCATGTTTTCTGTCTCTTGAAATAATGGAGGGCAGGCTGATCTTTGAAAGTGTAACCTTTTTTTTTACAATGTTGGGAATCTGTATTCTGAGTTGTTTGTGGGGCTGGGTTCCCTCTGTGTGCCCTGGACCTGTCCCCACCCTCGGCCGATGGCTTTGGGATGACCCAGAGCCGCCCAGGGCTCGTAGAAAGACCCTGCCTCTCTTGCCTTGGGTTAGAGAGGCCAGCAGACTTTTTCTATAAAGAGTCACTGAGTGAATATTCTGGCTTTTCAGACCACATGGACTTCTTCACAGCTACTCCACTCTGCCTCTGCAGTGTGAACTTAGCCACAGACGATATGCAGATTAATGTGTGGCCGTGCGCCAATAAAACTTTATTTATAAACCAGGCATTGGGCCAGTTTAGCCTGTGGGCCCCAGTTTGCCAGGCCCAGGCGCAGAAGGCTGCATCTGGTCTCTCACCAGACATAAGTTAAGGACAGACTCCCTGCTCCCAGCCGAGTGCCTTCCTCCCTGCGTGCTGGGGAGCCTGGCCAGGGCGTGAGAGCTGTCCCCTGTCCAGGGTCCTGGGAGCGTCACAGCCTGCCTGCCGCCATCCAGCCCTACCCATCTGACCCTCCGCAGCAACATGGGTAGAAATGCCTTTGGGGCCCTCTTGTTTTGGACACCCAGCCTTGCATTCTGTCTCAGAGGCCATCATGGAGGGTCACAGACTCACTTGGTGGCCCGTGGGTTCTGGACAGCACGTCTAGTTAGGAGTCGGTGAGTGTTATGGGATCTAGCCTCCTAAATCCCTCGTGCCCCTCCCTGGGAGGCTAGTGTGACCTTTAATCTTTTCCCTCAGCTTGCCCCACCCCTTCCCAGTCAGTGAGAAAAGCCGGTGCAGATGGCATCTCAGTGTAATTCAGAGACGCACCGCTCCGTGTACACTAGCTTCATTCACATGAGCCGTCCTTGGGGGATGGAGGGGTGGACGGGGGGATCGAGGGTCCCCCAGCCTCTGTCACGCACACCTGGCAACTGTATTGGCACCTAACCCGAGGCCCTGTCCTCCCCGCGTCGCCAGAGTGCTGGCCTCCGCGCTGAGTCCACTTCCGCTTCTGCACACACGGGGTGTGTGAGGCCGGGCTCAGGGCCAATGAGAGAAACTCCTTCAAGCAGAAGGAGGTGTCGTATAGGGCACTCTGGAGAGTGATGCTGAGAAGTAGGCTCTCCCGGGGTGGGGACCTGGTGCCTTTGGGTCAGGACAGGAGCCAGGGAAAGGGATTAAGAAGCCGCCTCCAGACAGAGCTGCAGTGCAGGGAGACGAGGCAGTCTGGGTTCCAGAAAATCCCCCCTCTGTAACGTGGAGATAACTATACCTAACTGGCAGGGCTGTGAAGAGGCTTAAAATAGAAAACAAACATATGGTGTGCCTGGCATGCGGTCGACTTTCAGTAACAGTGACTGATGGTGGTGATGGTGGTGATGGTTCTGACTGTGGCGATAAAGCTGTGGTTTTCCCGGTAGTCACGCACGGGTGTGAGAGCTGGACCATCAACAAGACCGAGCGTTAAAGAATGGGTGCTTTTGACTTGTGGTGCTGCCGAGGACTCTTGAGAGCCCCTTGAACCACAAGGAGATCAACCCAGTCCATCTTCGAGGAAATCAGCCCTGAATATTCACTGGAAGGACTGATGCTGAAGCTGACGCTCCAGTGCTTTGGGCACTGGATGCAGAGAACCGACTTGTTGGGAAAGACCCGATGCTGGCAAAGACTGAAGGCAAGAGTTAGAAAAGGGGCGACAAGGATGAGGCGGTTGGATGACCTCACCAGCGCAAGGGGCATGAGTTTGAGCAAAGTCCAGGAGATAGCGAGGGACAGGGAAGCCTGGTGTGCTGCAGTCCACGGGGTCGCAAAGAGTCGGACACAGCTGGGCCACTGAACGACAGCAAATGGTGATGCTGGTGGCGACCACGGTGATGGAGCTGAAGGTGGCGGCTAGGATGGGGATGGTGGTGCCACGCGCACTGCTGTTAATTTGACTTAACGAACTTCTCATTAAATGTGAAAACATCAGCTTTATGGATGGATTGTGTGTTTTATCAGTTTTAGGCAGACCGCATCCGAACACTTCCAGTAAAACACACGATGATCAGAATATTCTGTCTTCTTCTTTTACGAAGTCAACTAATTAGGCCTTTGATTGTAAGCACCAAACTGCATCTCATCTTCCGGCTCTCTCGGTCTGTTGGCTGGCTTTCCAGGAGCCCCGGCGGGGGGGGAGGCGGGTAGACAGCCTGGTGTTTGTTTTTCTACCCTGGATAATGAAGGAAGGGAGGGAGGGAGTTTGAAATATCAAAAGTTACTAAGCCAGGCAAATTTGTCTGGAAGGTTAAAAAAAAAATAAAGCCTGCCTCTCTGGAGCCGGCCTCTTGAGACAGGCTGGTCCCTGTGCCCTCCCCACGCCCACACCGTGTTGTCAGCACCGTAGCCAGTGGCAGTCTCTGCGGGGCCCTCACAGGGGCGATCGTCCCCTGGGCACTGAGGGTGTGCAGAAAGGTGTCCCACAGTCATTCCCCTGAGATCCCGCCACCGAGCCTTTGGAGCCTGCTGTTGGTTGTCATTCCCTTGAACAGGCTAGGAGTCGCAGGCTTAGTCCAAGCGGCTCAGCTGTGAACGCCAAAGCTGGGCTCGAAACCCAGCCTGTATCTCTCCTCCCCCAGGCCTCGGGGACAGGTTCCTGCAACCCCTTGATTGGAAGTAGGAAGATGCTCCACTGGGCCCGAGTCAGGTGAAGCGCTGTGTCCGGGCGCGTGTGTGGTGTGGCCCTCGGGGCACTGCCCTTGAGAGCGGCTCGGCCTTTGGAGCCAGGCTCCAGCCTCGCCCTGGTGACAGCAGCGCCCCAGCTCTGCACTCCACCACTTTATTGATCCTTCGCATCCGGGCTCTTCCTAGATCTGTCTCCCAGGACAGGCTTGTTTCAAGGGATCATTTAAACTGGAAACGAATTCCTGACTCATAATTTGGGAGTGCTGAGTGTCTGTGACATTTAAGCGACTGTAGTCATGTGTCCAAAAGTCATCCCTGGATAATAACTGGATATTCTTCCTGACGCTTTGGCCCTCAAAACGCGCAGGGTGCATCTGTGTCTGCACTTGATGGGCTCCTTTAAAACGATGAAGACACACCTCAGTGTGTCCTATGAGATGCCCTCTGCAAGGGGACCCACAGGGCAGCCAGCAGCCATGCACGGACACCACGAGGCTCCCACTAGCAACTTCTCTGGGTCAGGACTTCTCCTTTTGCTCGCTTCCTGAAGCTGCAGGTTTTCATTCAAGCCTTCCTGGCCTCCACTGCCTTATCTGTGAAATGGGCCTCCTATTACCTCTAGCAAGGATGCGCTGAGGGTGGAATCAAGGAACAGAGAGTTGTGTCTTCTGAACTGTAGAGCATCCGTGTGCACACACATACCTGTGCTCACATGTGCACGTGTGCACACAGATACACACACACACAGAGTGTCATCGTTATAAAGTCACGTGAACCACTTGCCCTTTGGTTTTGAAGTCTCTCCCCCTTCCAAGTCTGGCAGCTATTAGAATGACAGGGTGTGTGCCTCGAGCTTGGTTAATATTGACTCAGAGCTGTCCCTCTGTGGGTGAACGGAGGAGTTTTCTGAGATCCTGGCTGGCTTCCTCCTGGGAGGGTGCGACAGGCAGTGCCTGGCAAGGGTTATTCTTTTCAATGGAAGTCCTTGCGGAACAGTGGGGAGCGGTTACATGGAGTTGCTGGGCCAGACTCTTGCCCTGGGTTCTGATGGGCCCCAGTGGCTCCAGACATCTGGGACAGTCACCTGTCAGGTCCTCCCCGGCCACCCTGGAGCTGGGCCAGGGCACAGTTAGGCCAGTGCAGACTCAGTTCAGAATGAGCCCTCAGGCAGCCTTCAGGCCCCCGAGCTCCAGGAGCGTCACCCTGGTTGGCTGCCCCGGAGTTCGTTCTCTCTCACCTGCTTCCCCCACACCCTGGATGGTAACCTGCTGAAATGCGGCTCATCCACGGGCCCCGTGTCCCCTCAGGGCCAGGGCTGTCTCAGATACCCTTCCCTCGTCTCTCTCTTTGCAGAACACTGCTCACTCAGGCAAGCTAACACTGTTGTTTAAGTAGCTGACACTTTGGGTCGTCATGAATGAGCCCCAGTTGGTGGGGTGGGTTCTGGCGGCCCCCACCGGGGCCAGGAGCCTGAGGTGGGGCCCGATGCTCAGGAGCCCGAGTTCCAGTAGAAGCCGTTTCACAGAACCAGCAGGGCAGGAGGTGAGACCCCGGAATCAAATGATAGGACCAGCTTCGGGCTGGGGTGTGTGACCTTGGGCCGGGATCCAGGGCTCATCTCCCCTGGAAGTAACGCCCGGGGCTCTTCTTTAACAGCCTGGGATTAACTGTACCCCAAATGTGAAAGGTGTGTTTGCCAAGCACAGGTCCATCTTTCAAACTTTTCGTTTAAGTGTCTTTAGTTACTCAGAGCACTGCCTGGATGCAGACTCATGGAAAAGGTGCAGGCAGTGTAGACCGAGACGGGGTTTCCCTGCAGTTTCCACCTGTCAACGCGGTGCGGGCCTGCCCACCGTCCGGACCAAGGGCATCGCACGCACACACCTGTCTCAACAGCGGCTCCCGCCCGCGCGTCCTTCCAGCCTCTTTTTCTCCTGACCTCTGTCTGCGCATGTCTTTCTTGCCACCACGGGCCTGCCCTCCCTCCCAAGGGCCCCCCGTCTCTCTGCCTGCCCTGGGGACCCAGCCTGAAGTGGTCCCCAGGCCCTCTCTCCAGCCACAGCGGTCCCCGAGGGCAGCCTCCTCCAGGCCCTCAGCGTGCACCCCGAGTCTGCCGTGACCCTCACGGCCACTCAGGTGCGCCACTGAGGCCCAGGACCCCGGCCGCCGGCGGGTTTGTGAGCAGACCCCGCCCTGTCCCGTGTGCGGCTCAGAAAACAAGCGTCCTGCTGCCTCAGCTCCTGTTTGCTCCGTTTACGGATGTCCCCTCGTTCGTATCATCATCCTGCGAGGGAGGCCCCGGGGCCTCACCCGGGTCTTGGGGGTCAGGGCGGCCCCACCGTGCTCCGGGCTGGGCCTGGCGGGCCCAGAGCCAGCTAGCCGCTGGCGTTCTCTGTCTGCATCTCTCCCTGTCTCCTCCCTGGTGTCCGTGTCTCCTGATCTTTCTGACCGTGCGTCTCTCCCTGTCTCTCCCTTGCTGTCTGTGTCTCCTAGTCTTCCTGACCCCGTGTCTCTCTGTCTCTGACCCCATCTTTCCCTGTCTCTCCCTTGGTGTCTGTCTCTCGTGGTCTCTGACTGTCTCTGTGTCTTTCTTGATCTCTCTGACTCTGACTGTCTCTTTCTTACTTTTCTGTTGATAATGTTTAACGCCTTTATTGAGATTTATCTCACACACCATACCGTCTGCCTATCTAAAATACACAATTCGGTGTTTTTCAATCTGCTTGAACATTGGTTAACCACCCCACAGTTACTATTAGAACGTTGCCATCACCCCAAACCACTCCCCACCTGCAGCCCCCCGCCCCGGGCAGCGCCCACGCCTCCTATCTCCATATCTCCAGCCTGGTCTCCAGGCTGCTGTTCGCCCAGGCCCCCTCCTTCGCCGTGTGTCCTGGTCTCAGCCCCCCGTCCGTCCCAGGGCAGCGGGTCCCCTGGGGCTGGGGTGGGGCTGCTGGCTCGCCCCGTAAACAGGTCCCTAGGTGGAAAGCCCCGTCAGTTGCCTCATGGCCTCTTCACTCAGCAGTTACTTACCAAGCGTCCAGCCTGGGGGGCTATGCCTGTTGCCTCTTCTCCGGACTCTGTAGATGGCGGTGGACCAGGGCGATGGGCCTGGGGCGGGGGGCTTGCCGTGGGGGACAGTGCAGCCCCCTGCGTGAGGCGCCAGCGCCTGTGGGCACTTGAGCATCTAAACACTCGTCCCCAAAGGGAACCTGCCCCTTCGTAACAGCCCGCTGTGTCCGGTAGGCAGAGGACTCGTATCATCCCTGTTTCTGCATCCGTCTGCTTCCGCCTGTCTCGCTTTCATTTCACTTGGCGCTCCATGCGGCTCGCAGGATCTCAGTTCCCTGACCAGGGATTGAACCTGGGCCCCAGCAGACAACACACGGAGTTCTCACCACTAGGCGACCCGGGAGCTCCCTTCACGTGACTTTTTCTCTGTGGGTATTTGTCCCCACCTCCCCATCAGGATTTCCAAGAGGGTGAGCCTCTCCAGGTGAATAGTGGAGGCTCACTAAATGGACAGGACCAGGTCCCTTTTCACTGTACAGATGACACGAGGAAAGAACATGGGCTGCCTCTTAAAGCCGTTAGAAAGTGTAAGCACAGAAAATAGCAACACAAGACTCCTTCTGTTTGCTCCTCCAGCCTTTCTCCTTCCTGAGAAAGTAATTCCTGTCAACGAGTAACTTCTTTTCAGAATTATTCATTGCTTTCTAAAATATAGACTTTAAAATGGAAGTGAAACTAGGCTATATTGTTGCTCTGAGACTCATATTTTCTAGTGAGACAGTTTGGATGTTTTCTAGTCAGTGTGTTATTGGCGTCTGTTGTCTGTTGTGTTTTTTGTTTTGTTTTGTTTTTCCTGTCACTGTCTTGGCAAAGAATGTTCCGTGGAGAATATTATGGAGGTTCCTTAAAAAACTAAAAATAGAGACACCAAATGATCCGGCAATGCCACTCCTGGGCATGTATCTGGACAAAATGCTCATTGAAAAAGATCCCTGCACCCCAGTGTTCATAGCAGCACTCTTTACAATAGCCAGGAGATGGAAGCAACCTAAATGCCCAACAGCAGAGAGTGGAAGAAGTTGTGGTACGTATATACCATGGAACATTACTCAGCCATAAAAATAGTGAAATAAAGCCATCTGCAGCAACATGCATGGACCTAGAAATGATCACACTAAGTGAGCCAGATAAAGATGCGTATCACTTTTATACAGAACCTGAAATCAACTTATTTACAAAACAGACTCATAGAAAAACACATGGTTACCAAAGGGGAAAGTGGGAGAGGGATAAATCAGGAGTTTAGGATTCACAGATACAGGCCCTACTAAACATAAAACAGATAAGCAACAGGGACCTACTGTATGGCTCAGAGAAGTATGTCAATATCCTGTAATGGCCTCTGATGGAAAAGTACCTGAAACAGAATGTGCATCTGTGTGTGTGACTGGCTCGCTTTGCTGCGCGCCGGAAACATCACAGGTCGACTGTACTTCAATAGAAAGCTGTTTTGAAAACAAAAAGTATTCCAGAGTCATTTCCACTTTTCCTTATTTTAGAGTATTTTTGCCGTCTCCACATTTTCTCTTCTTTCCTTTTTGAGTTTACTTGTGGTCTTTCCATTAGAACGTGTTTTATATGCACGTGCAAAGCTCTCTATAAGGTGCCCAGTTGCTCAGTCGTGTCTGACTCTTTGGCACCCAGTGAACTGTAGCCCGCCAGCCTCCTCTGTCTGTGGGATTTTCCAGGCAGGAGTACTGGAGTGGGTTGCCATTTCCTTCTGCATGCCTCAGTTCAGTTCAGTCACTCAGTCGTGTCCTACTTTGCAATCCCATGGACTACAGAATGCCAGACTTCCCTGTCCATCACCAATTCCCAAAGCTTGCTCAAACTCATGTCCATTGAGTTGGTGATGCCATCCAACCATCTCATTCTCTGTCATCTCCTTCTCCTCCAGCCTTCAATCCTTCCCACCATCAGGGTCTTTTGCAGTGAGTCAGTTCTTTGCATCAGGTGGCCAAAGGATTGGAGTTTCACCTCCAGCATCAGTGAATATTCAGGGTTGATTTCCTTTAGGATGGACTGGTTGGATCTCCTTGCAGTCCAAGGGACTCTCAAGAGTGTTCTCCAACACCACAGTTCAAAAGCATTAGTTCTTCCACACTCAGCTTTCGCCATGGGTAGATATAGTCTTAAAAAGAATCACTGGCCGTGGGGTGTGTGTATGTGCTGAGTCGCTGTCCCAAGTCTTTGCAGCAGTGAAGGTTCAGCTGGCAGCGTCCGGGCATCTGCCCTCCTCCTGGTTGCTCCAGTGAGCAGAAACGCCCTCCTGTTGACTTCGCATTTCCACGTCTCTGAACTCCTGCAAGCTCAGCCTGTGAACAAGCTCCTTTGGAAGATGTGTGTGCCGTGATTTGCAAACAGATCTCTTCTTCTCTCTGCAGGACAGCTGTGCTCGCGTACTTCTGTTTCGAGGTGGAGATAAGGAGCTGAAGAACTACAACAGCCAGACCCCGTTCCAGGTAAGCAGGCTCCTCCAGCCCCCGCGAGGCCCCTGCGACGCCCCGGGCCGCACGCCCTCTCCGTGTGTCCTCGAGCGCCTGGCCCTGGTGTTGGGGGCGGGGTCTGTGTTTGGAGTGCGACCCTATTTCAGATTGCCTGTCCACACCGGCTTCCCGCCGATTAGAACAAACAGCTAAGACCATGCCTTAGCCATGCCTCCGGGGGCGATTCACGAAGGCAGTTTGGGAAGAGCAGAAAGACGTGGATGTTGTCGTAGTGGCGTTGGGCAGTGCTGGCCTTGCTGCCTGTCGTGTGAACGGGGGACAGTCTCCTGGGGGCGGGGGGTGGCTTGCCATCCGTCCGGTGCCCCCACCTGGCCTGGAGGGTCAGCAACCCAGCTCCGAGTGGCCACGGGGTTACAAAGTGGAGTAAAGAGCCAGGGTCCTGCTTTTTAAACTGTGGTAAAATGTGTATTACACAGAATGTACCATCGCAGCCGTGCAGCTCAGTGGCCGTGGGCACCTGGTGCGGTGGTGGAGTCCCCTCTGTGTGGTTTCTCATCAGCCCAAGGGAAGCTCTGGGCCCAGAAGAGTCGCTCCCTGCGGCTCCCTCCCGCGGCCCCTGGGCAGCCGCTCACTTCCCTCTGGCCCGGAGATGAGCTGCCTCTGGACGTTGCAGGAGCGGGGGCTGGTGCCATACGTGGTCTTTGTTGCTGAGCTTCTTTCACTCAGCACGGCCTTTTCACGGTCCATCTGTGTTCTCGGGTGTATCGCGGCTTCATCTCTTTTTGTGGCTGAGTAATACCCCGTTTTATAAACGTGGGGCTGATCGAATTTTGATGCAGCTGACCAGATGGTTTAGGATGAAAGAATTTTTTTTTTTCTGGCTTAACGCCGAAAGTTACAGAAATGCTTTTTCTTCCTAAACACAGTCGGCTCGCTCTCTCTCCTCAAACTGAACATTGAGGTGACTATGATTCTTTTATCTGGAAACAATTTTTACACCTTCCTGAGCAGAGAGAGGTCTCACGTTTAGACCTGGCTTCCACGGGTGGCTCGCCTCGTCCGCTCCTTGTCATTGCATCAGTGCTCAGTCGTGTCCGACTCTTTGCGACGCCGTGGACTGCAGCCCACCGGGCTCTTCTGTCCATGGGGTTTTCCAGACAAGAATACCGAAGTGGGTTAACCATTTCCTCCTCCAAGGGGTCTTTCCAACCCAGGGATCGAGCCCGCATCGCCTGTGTCTCCTGAACTGCAGGCTGATGTTTTACCCGCTGAGCCGTCAGGGATTCCTCCGCTCAGATATGAGTAATATAGACGGGCTTGATATCTTTTTAAGAATTGCCGTGCTTTTGGCTGTGCCGGGGCTCCATCGCTGCGTGTTTTGTGGCTGGCTGCGGCCACCTTCTAGCTGTGCTGTGCGGCTCCTCATCGCAGTGGCCTCTCTCGTTGCTGAGCACGGGCTGTAGGCGTGCGGGCTTTGGTCATCGCAGCATGCAGGCCCTTGAGCACAGGCTCAGGAGTCATGATGCCCACACTTCCTTGCTCCAAAGGCGTGTGGGGCCGTCATGGCTCAGGGATCAAACCTGTGTCTCCCGCATTGGCAGGCAGATTCTTTACCACTGAGCCACTGGGAAAGCCCTTGATGGCTTGAAAATGAGTCAGCTCAATTCCCAAATGAAGCTGGGTGTTTAACAGTCATCGCTAATGAGTTTGCTCAGCTCATGAGCAGTGGCGGGCTTGGGTTTTACTCTGCATCTGTGGCTTAAAGGTATTTCATGTGAAATGGGTCATGGAGGTGAGTTCCTGGTGTGCTGTTAGGTCTACAAAGACTGCTTTCTTCCCCAAAGCATGTTCTCTTCACAGTGGTGATAATGAGGGCGTGTGGGCTCTTGCCACTTCATGGTGGGACTCATCCGTGGGTCGGCGGTCTCAGTTTAAATATCTTGTTGCTATTGAGTGGTGCATTTCCATGGCCCTGTTTTTGAAGTCAAACAGTACTTAAATTGGCAGCTAATGCCCTTGGCTGGGAAAAGTTGAAGGCAAAAGGGGAAGAGGGCAGCAGAGGGTGAGACACTTGGATGGCATCACCAACTCCATGGGCACGTATGAGCTTGGGCAAACTCTGGGAGTTGGTGCGGGACAGAGAGCCTGGCGTGCTGCAGGCCGCGGGGTCACAAAGAGCGGGACATGACCGAGCCAGTGAAGAACAGCAGCAGTGCCCTTTGATGTGGGCTGGCACATGGATGGCACCACAGAGCCATGGCTACCCTCCTGGGCAGAGGTTTGTAGCCGCCACCTGACTCCCCAGGGGAGTGAGTTGTGCGTGACATCCAGGACAGAAGGTCACTGTTGGCAAACCGCCCCCAAACCCCTGTGAGTCCCCACTCCTGTCCCCCAGGCAGTGACCACCTTGGGGGATGCCCCCTTCTTCCAGGAGTCCTGGCAGGAACCCTTCTGCACACCTCCCCCACCCGCCCCGCAACAGATCCACCCCAGCTCACACCCAAGGCCATCTGTCCCGATTTTGCTAACAATGATCAATCAAGAGCCCCAAATGGTTCAGGAAGACAATTACGCCCAATAATAGGGCCTTGTGCCCTGCAGACATTGTTCGCGGTCAGGGCAAAATCAAAGCCTGGGATGCGCTCGGCACACCCAGTACGGCTCTGACTGTGCGTGTGTGAGCTGGCCTCCTCGCCTCGCCTGTCCCCACCACCTCGTGTTTTCATGATGCAGAGAGACTTACTTCAGCCTCTGGAGCCTTGCCTATAAAACGTCCCCAGCATTCATGTTGCATTCATGATCCTTCCCCTCCCGGTGATGAGAAGTGAACCCCTCACTGTTGATTTCTGGGGGAATGTTAGCTTGCCTTATCATTTCACAGGGTCCAGGTGTGTCCATCTGGGAAGCCTTGAAGGTATTCAGCTGCTGTTGTGAGCAGGGGCTTTTCTAACAAACTGTAGGCTATTTGACAGACTTCATCTGGCCAAACTTTGCTTGATGATTTAATCCAAAGGCTGGAGCAACAGTGGCAGGACTCAGGAACTTGAGAGAAATGCAGGTTCCCAGGCTCCCCTTTTAGTGCCCTGAATCCAAAGCTTGGGGGCAGGGCTTAGGGCCCTAAGTCCTCGTAGGTCCCCTAGAGACCTCAGCATCTGCTCGGGTTTGAGAATCGTGAGACAGAGCTGACGTTTTGAAGGAAGAGAAGGAGCATCTGCACCATTACTTGGATGCTTCTTAAACAGCAGTGGTCATGACTGTGATGGTGGTGATTGTCCGAGTCAGCCTGGGCCGGCATAACAAAGTGTGTGGGCTGGGGGCTCAAACAGCAGACATTACTCCTCACAGTCTGGAGACGAGAAGTCCAAGGTCAAGGTGGTGGCAGAGGCAGTTTCTGGACGGGCCCTCTTCCTGGCTTAAACAGGCACCTGGCCACTGGTGTTTCTTCAGTGTTCTGTGAAGACAGAGAGAGAGAGAGAGGCTTCTGGAGTTTCTTCCTCTTCCTGCAGGAGCAGCAATCTTATCTGATTAGCTTCCCCACCCTTATGACCTCATTTAGCCTTACTTCCCTCCCTGGAGGCCCTGTCTGCAGTTTCATCATAGTGGGAGATGCGGTTAGGTCATAACATTAATGATGGTGGTGATGGTGATAGTTTTGGTGATGATGCTGGTGGTGATGGTGATGATGGTGGTGATGCTGGTGATGATGGTGGTGATGGTGGTGATGGTGGTGATGATGGTGGTGATGCTGGTGATGGTGATGATGCTGGTGGTGATGGTTGTGATGCTGGTGGTGATGCTGGTGGTGATGGTCTAGTGTGTTGACCATCATAGTGATGATGACTCTTCCCAGTTGCACAGAATCTCAAAGCTCACAAATGCTCTTCTGTACATTTTCATTTGGTTTCTTCGACAACCCAACGAGGTGGGATTTTTGTGCCCAGTTTATGGGAGACATGGAGTTGGGGATGGACGCCTAGGCTTCCTAAATCAGCCAGTGGCCGTGGCCGTGGCCTCCAGGCCATTGAGTGCCATCCCAGGCTCTGGTCTGGGAGAGAAGGCAGACACGTCCTCTGGCCCATGACTGCTCTTCCATCCTGGCGTGGAATGAACAGCAACAGGGACTCCTTTGCTTTCTGGATCACTCAGTCCAAGGAAGCAAGCATGTCCCAGTTCTGCAGCTAAAGGGAGATGGGCTGGAAAGAACTCTGAGGAGGTGGAAGGTCTGAGTGAAGAGGGCGCGCAGCCAGTGGGGCAGGGGGAGGCACGGCCGTGGTGCCCGCTGCGTTAGGCTCCCGTGCCGTGACGCCACTGTAGGTTCAGATCGGCACTCAATTGGCTCAGTTGAGGAGGTGAAGCCTCCATGATGTGGGTGGGCCTCTCCCATCAGCTGGAGGCCTTGGGAGTAAAAGCTGGGGTTTCCCAGAGAAGAAGGAATTCTCCTCCAGACTGCAATACAGAGACCCCGCCTGGGTTCCCAACACTGGCCCACCCCAGATCTCACTTGCCAGGCCTCTCCATCTCAGGAGCCAGTTCCTTAAAATAAATCAGTGTGTGTGTGTACACATCCTGTATGTCTTTCTCTGGAGAGCCCTGGCTGGTGCCCAGGAGGATGCAGTTGAACCCTTCCTGCCCGCTGGCGGCTCCATTCCGCAGGGGCTCCGTGGTTCTGGAGGGCAGGCCTCCAGCCCCTGTGTGTTTTGAAAAGCAGCTTCTCCCCCACCCACGTGTCACTGATGTGTTGGTCCCCAGGCTGCCCTCTGCAGCTGCTCTCAGATATCAAGAAGCAGAGAGAAAGGAGTAAACAGGAGGAGAGGCAAGGCAGTGAGAGTCATTTCAGACATCTGACGTCCTGCTGTCCTCCAGGGAGGGACCTGTGAGAAAGGATCAGAGGCAGAGTTGGGTGGGGGGATACAGAAGGCCCTGCTGGGGTCTTTTCAGTGAAGGTCGTGCGCAGGGAGCAGAGCTCTTGGCCCCGCCTGACGCTCAGCCTTTAACACACGTCACTCATGACACAGGTCTCCATCGTCCCCTCCGGATGGAGAGGTGGGCGGACGCCAGGGTCCGCAGCTCGAAGTGGATGGTGAGGGTCGTTTACGGCCTTGGCCCCCGAGTCCTTCCTCCACCGTCACTCAGGATATGACTGGACGAGAAAGGCCGGCACCAGGAAGGAGGGGGTTCCCGTCCTCGGGTCTCGGGCAATGAATCACAAGCCGAGCCTGGAGCTGGCAGGCAGCCGTAAAGTCCATCTTCTCAAGCCCTTCCTTCTGTGATGTACTCTCTGATGCCCAGGACATGGCCATGGTGCTGTAGGTTCTCGGGGGACACGTGGTTCACGGGAATGACCTTGGGTCCCCCTGAACTGTCAGATCCTGGCTCTTGTCCTTCAGACCTACGAGCATCTCCTTCGGCTCCGGCTTGGCTCGCTCACCCCGGGACACAGCCAGAGACGACGGACATTCTCCCGGGTCACATTCGATGTTGGGCAGGACAGTGACCCCTTGCGAGTGACCGAGTCTCCTGTCCTTCTCTGTGAGCTCGGAGCCACTGGGCTGGGGGATGGCCCAGCGACAAAGGCAGCCTGACATTCGGAGGGTGGCATCTGGGTTCCAGGTGCTGTATTTTTCTGGGAAGTTGATGAAATCCACTCAGCAGGCACTTGGATGCTGTTTCCTCCGGGCGCCTGTTCGGACTCCTTTCCTTGTTAGTGACTCAACAGTAGGACTGTTCGGCGGTGTGGAGCCTTGCAGCAGCCCACACGGACTCCAGGGCAAGGTCAAGGCGGCCTTCTCTCCCGCAGCCTTGCGCCTCCCTGGTGCAGGTCGTGGGCGGGGTCCCAGCCCCCTCCCCGTGGGGCTGCCTTCTGCGCCACAGATGGAATGAGGTGACATGGGGGCAGTGCAGAGTTAACGTAAAGCTACGTCAAAGGCTCAGGGACACGCAGACACACACGGGCGTGCACACGTAGATACAGAGACTGCACACACACATGTGTGCACAGAGACACGTGAACACACACAGGCACACACAGACACACATCAGCACACAGACACGTACACACACCAACACATAGACACACACATGGATACACATGGGCACACAGAGACACACATCAGCACACAGACACGTGCACACACCAACACATAGACACACACCTGCACACACACGGACATGCACACATAGATATGGACACACTGCACACACAGACACACGTGTGCACAGAGACACATGGACATACACGGGCACACATATGGACATGCACACATAGATATGGACACACTGCACACACATGGGCACACACATGTGTACAGAGACACAACACACATGGGCACACACATGGACATGCACACATAAATATAAATGCACACAGCACACACGTGCACACACAGACACACGTATGCAGAGACACATGAACACACACGGGCACCCAGAGACACACATCAGCCCACAGACACACCTGCGCACACACAGACATGCGCACATAGATACGGACACACTGCACACACATGTGCACACAGACACACGTGTGCACAGAGACACATAGACGCACACATGGACATGCACACATAGATACGGACACACTGCACACACGTGCACACAGACACACTTGTGTGCAGAGACACATGGACACACACGGGCACACACATAGACATGGACACATAGAGACACACACTACATACTGAGACACATATAAACACAGACACACGTGCACACACAGACACACAGAAACACATGTATGCACACACATGCACACACAGAGGCCCTCTGGAGGAGCTTATCTAGTTGAGGGTTCAGGAGTCCACGGCCATGCCGATAAATTCAACCCTGATGGTGTGCGTACAGCCGCATCCCCCCAGGCTTACCGTGGCTCCTTCCTTCATCTTTGGAGGTGGTCACAGGTCCTCTTCCTCCCCGTCCCCAGCTTGGAAGGACCACTCCCCACGTGACCCCTGCCCACCACCCAGGATGGACTCAAAGAGCAATCCCAGCTTGACCTTCAGCTCACCGGGACCCGTGCCCCTGAGCCTGGGGGATGCCCTGGGTCTGGTGGGCAGAGGGCCAGGGAGGGGAAGGGATCGTGGTGAGAGTGGAGGGACCAGCCCCTCATGGGCATGGCCGCCCCCAGGTGAGGGGGGGGCACATATGGCAGGTGACAAGATGGGAAAGCAGGGCCAAGTGGGGCCCCTGAAGACCCTGGTGTGAGGGAAACACACGTCAGACCCGAGCCGAGACGTGGCTGCCTCTGGGGAGTGGGCCCTGCTCTCCTGGGGTCAGGGCAGGAGCCAGGGCCCAGGGCGTGGGATGACCGTGATGGTTCTGGGCACGGGGCGCCTCTGAGAGAGGCGTGTGGCGGGTGCTGCAGGGGCCCGACTCTGCAGGGCAGGGGGCCTGTGCTGGGCTAAATAAGGGCCTCAGGAGAGGTGGGTCCTGACCTCCCGGAACCTGTGGCTGTGACTTCCCTACAGCAGGGACCTTACCAGCTAAGGATCTTGAAGTCGCAGTTAGTCTGGATTATCTGGGAGGGCTCAGCGTCATCTCTAGGGTCCTCTACAGGGGTGAGCATGGGGGAAGGGGCCCCATGAAGACGAGGAAGAGACGGGGGATGCAGCCACGAGCCCAGAGCTCCTGGGCTCCCCAGAGCCTCCAGAAGCCGGAAGAGGCAGGGAGGACCCTCGCCCGGAGCCTGAGGAGGGAGCCAGCCCTGCTCACAGCCCGGATCAGGCCCCATGAGCCTGACTTTGGACTGTGGCTTCCAGAATGGGGTGAGGCTCTGCTGCTCAGAGCCTGCGGTGTGTGGTCCTCCACTCCAGCCTCTGTGGGGAGCTGCCACGAGAGCTTGGGGGTGGCGGGCCAGCGGTCAGCTCACCGGTTCCCGCTGCCCACGCCCTGAACCACTCAGCCTGTTGCCCTGCCACCCGGCCCTGCACCAGGCTCCCGCCTCGGTTCCCATGGTTTCCCCTCTGCCCTCACCAGCTCGGGCACATCTCTGCTCCTTGCCACCAAGTAGAGCCGCTGGGGACGCCATGGTGTGGGAACTAGACCCCATAGCCGTGTGATCACGGCCTTTGTGCTGCCCGTGGTGTGTCAGTCTGTGGGGCCGCTGGGACAGGTCCCACAGGTGGGGCGGCTCAGACAGCAGGCGTTAGTTTCTCACGGGGCTGGAGGTGGGGGAGGCCAAGGCCAAGTGCTGGCCCTCTGGTTCCTGGTGAGGGCCCCTCTTCTGGGCTTGCAGAAGACCGCCTTCTCAGCCTCCACTTTGAAGCCCCCCTCCACCTGTGCTCCGTGAGAAGCAGCATTTAAACCCTCTCAGGATGAGTGATGAAATGCCGTGTTTCGTCTGAGCCCTTTCCATGAGTGACATCAGAAAACTGTGTTTTTCGTTCCGACTGGCTTCTCTTCTCTCCATTGGCTGTGTGTCTCTGGGGTGTTTAGAAGCAGCTCGGTGGGGCAGGAGCCGGCATCGTGGGTGCCCACCTCACGGCTGGTGATCTGCTGACCTTCCACAGGGCTGGGTAGCCAGCTCTTGGTGGAGTAAGCCACAGTCTGCAATCTGGGGGTGGATCTCAACCCAGAGACTTAGACTGGGGCCTGCAGTTTTTAAAAACTAGATTCTTTGCCAATGTTTAAATATCCTGCAATTTTGTATAAAATTCCAATTTTCAGCTATCCTCGAATAATTGGGAAAAGCGGGCACGCCAGACAGTTGTCGTGTGTGTTGGCGTTTGGCTGGCGTGGGGAGCTCTGCCTCTCTGGGAAGCTCCGCAGTTGCCCTCCGGGCCCAGTCCCCGCCGCTCCTGACTGCCCGCCCCCGCCCGCCCCTTCCGCTTCACAGCCTGGCTGATCCCCCTGGGCACTTCCCCTGATCCCTGCTTGGGGCATGCGGTCAGGGAAGCCATTCATTTTTAAGTCGTTTCTTTTAAAAGTTCTTATTTGGGATTCAGACTCTGAGTTCCCATAGAAACAGGGAAGAGAAAGTCGTGTCTCTGGATCAGGGCGCAGAAACCCGGGAGACCCAAGTTTGGGGCTGATGGACCGTGTCTATCTGTGATGGAGAAGGATCAGGTTTCAAGTTCATTATTCCAGAGAGCACACGCCGAGTTCCGGGAAGAGCCACACTCTCGTCTCGGTGCCCGGAGACACATCAGTGAACAAGGACGCCCCTGCTCTCATGGAGTGTGTGTTCGTCAGACTAATGATTAACAGTTAAACGGATATACGCATACTGCGTCAGGGTTGCTAAACTGCTTGAGGAGAGAGGAGGCGGGATGAGTGAGCAGGTAGAGAGAGGGGGGTGGAGCTGCGGGAGCCAGTGTCTTTATAGTGAGGGAGCCTTGCGGGACCTCTGACGTTTGAGCGGAGGCCAGGATCGAAGGAGGGAGGAGACAGGGGCCTTGCAGATGCCTGCAGGCGAGCACGGGCAAGAACGGGTGCACCCAAAGGCCCTGGCATCAGCGCAGGCCTGGCCTGTGTGAGGAGCAGAGCGGATCAGCCAGTGGAGACCAGGGAGGGCCCCACGACTGGGCGAGGACTCTGGGTTTTACTCTGAGTGAGACGTGCAGGTCCCACAGGATGGAAGGAAACAAACGAACACCAGCCCGTCCCGTCCCACAGCCCGTCGTGATCCCAGTGGCTCAGCTGGTAAAAAAATCCGCCTGCAGTACAGGAAGCCCAGGTCCGATCCCTGGGCCAAGGAGATCCCCTGGAGGAGAGAATGGCAACCGCTCCAGTATTCTTGCCTGGAGAATCCCAGGGACAGAGGAGCCTGGCGGGCTATCATCCATGGGATAGCAGAGAGTCGGGAACGGCCGAGCAGCTGACATGCACGCACACACGTGATCTGTATGAAAAGCAGGCTGACGTTTGCCCCTTACATGGCATGAGTAAGGGGCGCCCCGTGAACTGATCTAGCTTGAGGTCAGGACAGGGAGATTCTCCTCATTAACTGATTGATTTGCAACAGTGAAGGAGGGGTGATGAAGTGGAGCCCAAGGCTGGGAAGGAGCTGGCTTGAGGTCAGAGTCATCAAACCTGGGGACTGAGGACTCCAGGGAGCCCCGGGTGGACACCTGGTCCGGGTAGGGGAGTCGAGTCCTCGGAGCTCTTCCCTGGAACCCTTGCACTGCAGCTGAGGCGGTGAACCCAGGTTCCACAAGTTTAAAGTTACGGAGCAGGCTGTCCCCCTAAACAGAGCACTGTGCAGCCGGCCTTGAGACCCCCGACCCAGGCGCATGGGCAGGGCCGGGCTGGTCTGGGGGCTCGGTTTGCAGATGCTGCTCTTCACGTACTGAGAAAAGTACCCTCAGTCACCGTCACCAGGGAGCATGTGAAGGTCAGGATGCATGTGGGCGCCTGACACTATGATGTAAGAACAAAGGAGAGGCGGTCACTGGTCCTTAGCTCCAGGAAGGGGAGAGAAAAGAGGTGAAGAACGTTGGGGAAGCCTCCTGCCTGCCACCAGTGGGCAGAGCTGGGAGCTAGCCAGACCTCAGGTCAGCACCCTGGAGACCCCGAGTGTTAGAGATGCAGGTGAGACTGGAAGTGGTGTTTCGGTTGAACCTGCTAGGCCTGTGGGCCCAGGCTCGTGGGGTCCTTGCTGACCTGGTGTGTGCTACGTTGCTTCAGTCGTGTCTGACTCTGTGTGATCCTAGGGCCTGTATCCCACCAGGCTCCTTTGTCTGGGAAATTCTCCAGGCAAGAATACTGGAGTGCGTTGCCATGCCCTCCTCCGGGGGAATCTTCCCAACCCACGGATCGAACCCGCATCTCCTACATCCACCTCCACTGGCAGGCGGCTTCTTTACCGCTCGCGCACCAGGCAAGCAGGTTGCTCGCTGGGCACAGCTCCCGGCCCCTCCCTCTGCCCCAGACACCCAGCCTCCCGCTGCTCCCAGGCAGCCGGACACACGCTTGCCCCGGGGCCTTTGCACCTGCTGTCACCTCTGAATGGAGCCCCGCCCCCAAGCACCCTGTGTCTCGCCCCATGAGGCCCCCTGGGGCGTGTCTTCCCACCGTAGGACCAGCTCACCACGTCCAGAGTTTCCATCCTGGGTGCAGGCGCTTCAAACTGAGCATGGGAACAGACAGCTGAGCATCACCAGTCATGCAGGGAAAGCCACCATCGGGAAAGGCGGACGCCAAAGAGGCACAAATAAAGATGCTAGACAGAAACTGAGGAATTTAGCGAGCAGGAGGGGACTTCAGAACATATACCCCATACCCACAGTGTGACAAGAGAGGCCGGAGCATCGTGAAGTGGGGGTTCAGGGGGCCCACGAAGGGTCATGGTGGCAGGAGAGCCGTGAGCCCAGAGTCGCTGAGGAGATGGAAGAAGGTTGGGAGTCAGGTAATCGAGGAGTCATGAGCAGGTTTGACACCTGAGCAATGGAATCTCTGCGAGAGCAGAAGAAGCCAACAAAGACGTCATTCAAGACAGCGGCTCCGAACGGGAGGGAACGAGACCCCCGCTGGAAGGGCCTGCGTCTCCATGCCAAACGTGAGCAGTTGCCAACAGCAAGGACCGGGCTCAGGGGAGCTCAGAACTTTGGGAAGAAAAACAAAACTATGGTTCCTAAGTTTCAAGAAGGAAAAAAGCAATGTCTGTGTAGAGGTCCAGGGGTCAGGCATTTCTGCGACGTCCTGGAAGCTCACGGACCGTGAATGTCATTCTGCAGGACGCACGTTGCCTGGAATGAAGGCGGCAGAGAGATGGCTGAAGTGTTTGCGCCTGGAGAGGAGGCTGTTGCCAGAACCTGGTGACCCATCGAGTATAGGTCAATAGAAAAGCAGATTTTTAAATGTCGCTCTTACTCACTCGAGGGAGAGAGACCCATAGTTGGCTGGCGTTCCCGACTGTGGGTGAGATAGACTTAGCCATCCTAATGTAAACACAGCGTGATGATTAGGCAAAGCTGGGACCCGCCTGTGTTGGGTTGTGTGATGGAGGAGCTGAGCCCTCGGCTTTTCTGGCAGGACATCGATAACTAATATTTAAATCATGGCAGAGCACCAGGAGTGTGCTGGTTAGAAGCAGGGGGCCCAGGGGTTAAGTCTCCAAGTGTCCACTGCCGGGGGGCGCAGGTTCTATCCATAGTTGAGGAACTAAGATCCCACATGCCATGAGGCGCTGCCAAAAAAAAAAAGAGAGAGACTAGGAGGCAGAGGACTGAGGACGCAAGCAGATGTGGGTGTGGAGGAGGCATGGGTATGCAGGTGGGGGGGCGCAGCTGGAGCGCAGGTGGTGGGGGTGTGAACAGCCGTGCAGAAGGGTCTGACTTTTCAGACCTCCCATCAGCTGTGTGGCATTGATAACAGCGAAACATTGATTTCATTTTTTAAAGACGGTCTTTCCCCGCCCCCTTCCCCCTTCCCCCTTCCCGTGAGCTCCCCTCTGCCCAGGGAACTCCCAGTCGCCCTTCAGAACCAGGGCGCTTCGTCTGCGAGCCGGCTCCCCGCAGCCTTGGGCAGCCCTCCAGGCGTGCTTTCCTTTTGGTTCCGGTGTTACTTGATACACACCTGTCACGTATTGTATCAGCATGGACGGTTTTGGCATCAGACCCCCACCTACACTGTAAAGCCCGTCTCTTCGATCTTTCAAGTCCGAATGCCCAGCACCACGCCAGGAGCAACCTAACTGGAGATGAAATGAGCTGTGATTCGTCTTTGCTGTTGTTATTCATTGGCCAAGTCGTATCAGTCTCTTTGTGACCCCACGGACTGCAGCACACCAGGCTTCTCTGTCCTCACTATCTCCTAGAGTTTGCCCAAGTTCATGTCCTTGCGTCCGTGATGTCATCCAACCATCTCATCCTGTCACCCTCTTCTGCTGCCTTCAGTCTCTCCCAGCATCAGAGTCTTTTCTAATGAGTCAGCTGTTTGCATCCGGTGGCCAAAGTACTGGAGCTTCAGCCTCAGTCCTTCCAGTGAATATTCTGTGTTGATGTCCTTTAAGATCGACTGGTTCAGTCTCCTTGCTGTCCAAGGGACTTTTGAGAGTCTTCTCCAGTACAATATTTCAAAGCATCAATTCTTCAGCACTCAGCCTTCTTTTTGGTCCAGCTCTCACATTTGGACGTGGCTACTGGAAGAAAATAGCCCTGACTTTGCTGGCAAAGTGATGTCTTTGCTGTTTGACACGCTGTCCAGGTTTGTCATCTCTTTCCTGCAAGAAGCAATTGTCTGCTAACCTCATGGCGCAGTCACCGTCCGCAGTGATTTTAGAGCCAAGAAGAGGAAATCTGCCCCTGCTTTCACCTTCTCCCCTTCTGTTAGCCATGAAGCGGTGGGACCAGATGCTATGATCTTACTTTTTTAATATTTAATTTTAAGCCGCCCTTTTCACTCCCCTTCATTTCAGGGAAGACCCTGTGGTGTAGTCCTTGTAATTCCTCACACTGGCCACTAAGTGGCAGTGTTGTCTTGGGACAGCTCGGTCCAGGAGTGCAGGTTGGGGAGCCAGGGTGCCAAGAAATATCTGTCCTGAAAGTCAGTCCTCGGATCATTCATCAGTTCGAAGTAGGAACGACCCCGTATCAGTCAGCTCAGCTGCCGTAACAGAGGATCACGGATGGGGCGGCTTAAAGAACCACATCAGCCTCTGTGGGCTCTGGAGGCAGCACGTCCCCTGGCCCCTGCTGAGGGCGCTCTTCCCGGCGTTCAGATGCCACCTTCTCGCCGTGTCCTGCAGAGGGCACCCGGGGCCCCCTCTTAGAGGGGCACTGACCCCATCGGGCCCCCTCCAGCCCTCGGTCCCTCCCAAAGCCCAACCCCCAAACACGCCCCACTGCGGCTCAGAGCCTCAGCTCGGGGATTTGTGTGGGGAGGTCACAGTCCTTACACCCAAACAGCAAGACGGAGGGATGTTTGGGCCAAGGCTGAAGGCATTTTCTCAGTTTGCTGTGATAACTTCTGCTACCGGTAGTCTCCCAGTGTTTGAACAGCACCCTGCTGACTCTCTGCAGACATAATTCTGGGAGCAGATGTGCACACACGTGTGTGTCAGGCCAGAAGACTACGCAGTCCAGTCCGTCAGGAAGCGCCCGGCAGCTTTCTAGAGAGAGAGAGGAGGATGAGAGGCTGGTGTTTACCGAGCATCGGCTGCGGGCCACACGGGAGCTTTTCGTGGGGGAGTGTCGTCCTGGGATGCCCTGCGGGTTTAAATACCGAGAACTGCTTTTATACATCTGCTAGTCAAGGCAGAAGTGGCATCTGGGGCTCTCGGTCTCCCTGTTTACATCTCACTTCTAATCACCCCATCTGTCTTCTGGGATTCAAGCTGATGTTCAGTTCAGTTCAATCGCTCAGTCGTGTCCAACTCTTTGCGACCCCATGGACTGCAGCACGCCAGGCCTCCCTGTTCATCACCAACTCCCGGAGTCTACCCAAACTCATGTCCATTGAGTCGGTGATGCCATCCAACCATCTCAAACTCTGTCGTCCCCTTCTCCTCCCACCCTCAATCTTTCGAAACATCAGGGTCTTTTCAAATGAGTCAGCTCTTCGAATCGGGTGGCCAAAGTATTGGAGTCTCAGCTTTAGCATGAAATATTCAGGACTGATTTCCTTTAGGATGGACTGGTTTGATCTCCTTGCTCCAAGGGACTCCCAGGAGTCTTCTCCAGCACCACAGTTCAAAAGCCGATGACCCCTTGATGACTCCCTGTTAACCTTGGCCTCGGATTTCCAGTGGTTAAGAGCTCTGCACTTCCTCTGCAGGGGGCGTGGGTTCGATCCCTGGTGGGGGAGCTAAGATCCCACACGCCATCATGGCACAGACAAGTGAATAACCAAATACAAATCTGAAAAAAGGAACAAAACCAAGAAAGATGGCGATTCCATGTCAGTCCAGTGGTTAGGGTTCTGTGCGTCCACTTCCAGAGACCCAGATTCAACCCAGTGTTCGGGAACTAAGGTCTTACAAGCTGAGCAGCACGATCAATAAATAGATAATTTAGAAAAATCTTGGCCTCCCCCAGAATGAACGCAGCCTCACCGTGACTGTTGTTCCAAGGGTGCACTTGCAGGCGGGCTCGCGAGCGAGGGGCGCTGGGACCCCGCTTGCGCTTGTTCTTTTAAGTCGCTGTTTCTCCCCTTTCTTTCCTGAGCGCCGCTCCCGCTCCCCCCTCCCCATGACGTCTACACTCTGGGTGTTCTGTGAATCTTCTCAGGTGCTGTTCCTATGGCTGCACTTTATGCATGAAAAGAGGAAGATATCTTTGCACCCCTAAGAACCAGTCTTCACCTCCTCTGAGAATGGCTTAGGGAGGGCATCTGAGCTTTCCGTTTGGGGGAGAAAGTTAGTGTTTGTACACAGTCAAGTCGCTTCTTTTGGGGCTCATCAGAGAGGAAGGAGGAAAGCAGGAGCGGGGCAGAGACAGGGGAGCTCCTGGGCTTGCCACCCGCTGGGCGATTAGGAACAGCACCGGGCATCTTCTCACAGTCTGGAGGCCAGAACTTTGAAATCAAGGTGTTAGCACGGCCATACTCCCTCCCAGAGCTCCGGAGGAGGGCCCTTCCTGCCTCTTCCAGCTCCCGAGGTCTCCAGGTGTCCCCAGGCCTGTGGCCACATCCCTCTGGCCTCTGCCTTCTCCTCGTCTGTACTCAAATCCTCATCTGCCTCTGTCTTAGAAGGACACCTGTGATGACCTCAAGGGCTCATTTGGATCATCCTATGTCGGCATCTTAGCATCCTCAACTTTGTCACACCTGCAGACCCCCATTTTGCCGTGTGGGTCACACAGGTTCCAGGAATTCTGACCTGGTATCTGGCGGGGGTGGGGGTGGGTGTGTTTGTGGGGGTGGGGGGCGTTATTCTGTTCACAGGAGAGGGACAGAGTGCCAAGCGGGTAGGGGTTTCCAGGTGGCGAGGGAGGGCAGGGGACCCCGGCTTGGGTGTCTTCCGGGCCTGGGTGGGTGGGAACAGGGCAAGGCGGTTCTGCAGGTCCGGGTGCAGCAGGGAGGCCAGGTGGCCGCCGCGCAGGGCCTTGAGGCCGCGTGGGCCCAGGCACCGAGCGGCCCCGCGGTGAGCAGGCGCGCAGCGGCCCCCCGGCGTTTCCGTGGAAGCCTGCAGCCAGGCATGGGAAGCCGAGGAGCCGCCTGGGGCCTTGGTCGCGTTTAGGACACAGAAACCCACCCCGGGACCCTCAGGTGCCTGCCGCCCCTGGAGCCCCTCTTGACCCCTCCCTCCTCCTGTCCAGGCTCTTGGCCCGCAGCCCTGAGCCTGGGTGTGCTCCTGGGCTCCCCGGCCTCCCCCCGACCCCTCCTCCAGCCTCTGCCCTGCTTGTGCCTCTGCCTCCCCACCCCCCCATGCCGGCCTCTCCAGGGCTCGCGGACCGGGTCCTTCACCGCCCCTCCTCCCCGGTGACCCTGACCTCTGGGACTTTGAGCTGCTGTCCCCGCTGCCTGGGCTCCCCTCCGTCCCTCCTGCCCCCCCGGTTCATGTGCCCACGTTTCCCCAGGGAGGCTCTAGCCCTTCCCTGAGTGAGGTGCGGTGCCCCCGGGTCCTCCTCACCTGCATCGTCGCTGCCTCCGGGGTCTCCGTCTGCCTCCCCCATGGGCAGCCTCGTCTCGTCCCCGTGGGTCCTCGGCTGACCCTCCCCGGGTGGCCAGCGTGTCTGTCGGCTGGCTGAGTGTCAGTGAGCCTGGATGACTTACCTGGGCTTCACAGGCGCTCCAGTGGCCTCTGTCCTTTGCCGTGTGACACGCTGACCACCGCCCCCCAACAGGTGACGCGAGTGTCCGTTTTGGGGACCTGCCCTTCCTCACGGGGAGGGGCCCTGTGTTCCGATGGGATCCCAGAGCGTTGGCTCGATCGTGACATTCACGAGGGCTGCCTGCCTTCCGTGTTCCCGGTTTAGTCGCTCGGTCGTGTCCGACTCTTCACGACCCCCTGGACTGGAGCCCACCAGGCTCCTCTGTCCCTGGGCTTCTCCAGGCCAGAATGCTGGAGTGGGCAGCCGCTCCCCTTCTCCAGGGGATCTTCCCAGTGCAGGGCCCGAACCCGGGTCTCCGCATTGCAGGCGGATCCTTTACTGTCTGAGCGCCCCTCCCTGCTCGGTGTCATCCAGTCTGGCCGTCCCTTCCAGGCACGGGGGTCACAGATGTGCCTGGGACTCTCACCCACTGTGATTCGCCTCCTGAGAGTCTTCTGGGGCCCCGTTCTCACTCTTTCCCCCACCCCCTCACACACACACACACACACACACAAACACACAGCTGTTACCTCGCCCAGTCCACAGACGATTGGCTGACTCGGGGCCAGTCGGATTTTGTTCCCTAGGAAACTGGGATGAGGGGGCGAGGGCAGGGTCCTAAAGACCCGCTGGCAACCCTGACCCTGGGGAGCAGCGGGAGGGGGCAGTGGGACACCCTGAGTGGAGGAAGGCAGCCCAGAGATGGTGTGGGTCAGGTGTAAGACGGACACACACAGGAGCGTGTGCACACACTCCCGCACGCACACGCAGGTGAAGAGGCCAAGCGTCCTGCCCCAGGTTTTCCTGGGATTCCCCCAAAGCTCCCTCTCTGGCTGAGCCCACCCATGGGCTTGTGTTCGTCAGGGGCAGGCAGCTCCGGGTTGAACAGGGCAGCGCCTGTGGACCCAGAGTTCCTCCTCTGAGTCCCGTGACTGTTCCCCGTGCCCGCCTGCCTCTCGGCTCACCCGCCTTTCCCACGGCCATCCAGCAAGCTGCACCCAGGGCCAGGCTCGGAGGGCTCTCGGTGGGTGTGCGGTCGCCTGGGGTGAGAGGTAAAGGCGAGGTGCACAGAGGAGGAAACAGACGAGGCTGAAGGTCGGCTCTTGTCGCCCCCAAAGGCAGCCCCAAGCCCCTGTGGCCACAGGAAGCTCTCCTCCAGGGGGTGTCTGGCTTCTCCAGAGGCTCAGAGTCAGGGAGACACCCAGGGGCTGGTGATGACCCGGCCGCCTGCGTCCCTCCGGGGCTCCTCTGCGGAGGGTCTCGTTCAGGCCCGGGGGCACCACGCTGGGTTCTTGGCACAGCCTAGTGACAGGTCTCGGAGGAGCTCTCTGTGTTTGCTCTGGGGCTTTGGGCACTTGGCCATGTGGCGTCAGGACTTTTGTGAGATATGTGGGTGCTCCATCGCCGGCTCTCCTCGAGGGATGCTTTTCTCCACCGCCCTCGGTTTTGAAAGCATCTGGGCATTTGATGTTTGTTGTTTTTAACGTCCCTTCCAGATGTAAGCAATATTGATCCTATTGCTTTATTAGAAGCCCAGAGTCCCTTTGCATAGCATCTTAGCTCGTCCAGGGCCAGCATGTCCTGTGCCAACGCCAGGCGGAGAAGCGGGGTTTAGGCCGGACAGAAGTGCCAGTCTAATGCTGCGGATGCGAGCAGTTTAAAAGCTGCAGCTGGCAGCGACATTTCGGGAAAAGTCACACTGATCAAGAAATCCCGGGGAAGAAAGGGACGTTAGAGAGTTCCTACACGGATGGAGGTTTCTCCCAAGAAATGCAGTGTGGACTAATTCATGTCAGGGACCGACAGTGGGCACCGGTGTAATTTACCTGCTGTTTGGATTATTCAGGGATTCTCACTTGCTCTTCATCTCTGGACCCTCTTATTTAGGGAGGGCTGTTGGGGGTGGGGGTGAGCAGCTGGGTCCAGGGAGGTGGAGGCGCCAAGACACACGTTCCCCCCCAGGGCTCCCCCGGCCAGCACCAGCACCCCTGTGGTGGAGAATGGTTGTGGTTATGCCGTCTGGGTACCGAGATGGTCATCAGAAACCAAAAGTATTGCCCTTCAAAACAGATAAATGGCCAAGACAGACAGAGGCGGGGCTCTCTCCTTTTGCCTATTGCTTTAAAGGTATTTTTAAAATCTCAGGTTGGTTTTCACACTAGGATTCTTCCCCTGATAGTTTTTTAACGTTTTGGGAGTCCGCTCTAGAGAGTTGGCATTTATGGAAGGATGTTTATTCGAAAGAGAGGAAACTCAGCCAGCTGTGACACTGATAGAGCCAAATTGATCTCGATTCGTGTGAGACTTCGGCCTGGGGACCTGGGAGTGAGTCCCAAGGTGAGGCTTTGCCCAGTGTCGCTGGGCTGGGGGGGCCCTATTGCTCGTCAGCCCCCAGCTGTCTGTGGTGGAGACCTCCAAACCTGTGTTTTATCAGGGACAGTTCACAATAGAAGGGCCAGACATCACAAAGAAGAAACTGTTAGCATCACAAAGAAGAAACTCGGTATAAAGATTCATTCTGCTTTTCAGAACTTGCAGTTTTAAAGGTGTCTTGGAATTTTGTGGGAAATGCAAATGCCCAAGTATTAAAAAAAGAAAAACGTTAGAGAAGAATACAGTCTCACATATTTATAGGTTTTATCAACCTATAAATGTATTTATAGGTTTATTTCATAGGCATATGGTATTAGTTTTGTTATATCGATAAATGATATCTATTAAAAATGGCAATCTCGGCAGCACGTGTCGCCATGCATGTGAGCTCAGCCGCTTCAGTCCTGTCCACCCTTTGTGACCCCATGGACTGTTGCCCACCAGGCTGCTCTGTCCGTGGGATTTCCCAGCAGGAATACTGGAGTGGGTTGCCATGCCCTCCTCCAGGGGATCTTCCCGACCCAGAGATCAGACCTGCATCTCGTGTCTCCTGCGTTGGCAGGTGCCACCTGGGAAGCCCGTGTTCCCCCACAAATAAAGTTAAATTAAACAATGACATAAAATAAGCTTCACAAACAAGGATATCTTATACAGCAAAGGAAATATAGCCAACGTTTTATGATAATTATAAATGAAATACCTTTTAAAATTGTGAGTCACTGTGTGTAGTGTATCTTAAACTTTTGTAATATTGTACATCAACTATACTTCAATAAAAACAAATTAATTTTAAAAGGGAAAATAAATAAAAGTATCAAGCTGCCTTCTGGCCGCTGGTTTTCTCATCTTAGAAAGTCGCCTTCTGGGGCAGATTCTGTGCTTTATTCGTCTCTTGATTAAAGCCTGGGACTCGGCTCAGGGCCCAGGACAGAGCAGGGGTTCTTGTTGACTGAACCAATGAATGAGACGTAAGTTAGCAGCCCGGGTTTGGAGACGCGCTCAGGCCTGAAGTGGAATTCGTTGGTGCTTTAGATTTCAGGGTGTTGGGAAGTTAGGCACGACCCAGAGTGACCTGCTAAGATGGATTCTGATTAGCTCAGCAGTGTCTCTGAGCCCATAGGCCTGGCTGGGATTCTTACTGTTGCCCGCCCAGCCGTGTCACCAGGGCTGGTTACTAGTGTGGGACTCCTGTTTCTCTACCTGTGAAATGGGGCTGGTAAACACTGGGGTAGGTGGAATAGGGCAGCTGACATGGGTCCACACTCCAGCTTCATCACTCTGGTTTATAGACCTGGTCCCGGCAAGATGCAGGCAGCTCAAGACAGGAAGGGTCTAGAGGGCAAGTCCAGTTGTCAGTGTGACTGGCCTCTGGCGGGTCGGAGCAGCTGTCTCCTTGGTAACGTGCGTGCGTGCTTCCTTCTGGGTCCTGTGCTGGGTCTCCTCCGCGCTAAGGGGCCCCTTCTCCCATTAAATTGGCGCCTTTGGTGCTTTCCGACCTCGCCTCTATCCTGTTGTTGAGCACATAAAGTGATGAGCATCGTGCGGCCGGAGGGGTCTTGTCTTTGAGGAAACACGGTCGTCACAGTGGCCGTAGAATCTGCTGGGGGCGGGGATGTTTGCGAGTCACTTGGTTTGGGGCTCAGCAGGCTTCCCTGGGCAGGAGCATGTTCTCCAACATCTGAAGCCCAAGTTGCAGCTCAGAAGCAAGAAGGCCGATGGGGGCTGTGTGTTTGGAGGTCCCTGTCATGCAGATGCTGGCTGTGCGGTGCGGTGGGGGTGGGGGTGCGGGCGAGCGGGGAGGGGCGCTGGCCCGATGCCGGGTGTGTCCCTGGCTGCGGTGCCCGTGGGCGGGCGGGTGCGGGTTGCAGGGGTGAGCTGGTTTTCATGTGTTGCGGGCGGCACTGTGGGCAGGCGGGTGCGGGATTTGCAGCAGGGAGTGAGCGCCTGGTTTTCATGTGTTGCGTCTTTGTTGTTGCTTTGTTATGCTGCTTCCTGAAAATTATGGTGAAACGCATCCAGTGTTGCTAGATCGCCCTGCTTTTCAAGGGAATTTAGAAATTCAGATTCTTTTCGGTTGTGGTAAAATATACATAATGCAGAAATTACCACCTTCACCATCTCTGAGCACGCGGTTCAGAGGCGTTCGGGTACAATTACGTTCCTGGGCAGCCACCCCCATCATCCAGCTCTCAGCCTCTTCATCTTTAGAAGCAGACTCTGTCCCCGTGGCGCAGTCACTCCCCAGCCCCAGGCACCCACCTTCCCACCATCTCTCTATGAATTGAACGCCCCGGGGACCTCACGTGAGTGGAATCCTACAGGATCTGTCCTTCTGTGTCTTATTTAACTTAGCATCATGTCCCTATGGCTCGTCCACGTCATGCCATGTGTCAGAATGTCCTTTCTTTGTAAGGCTGAGTACTGTTTCTTGGGCTCCAAAATCACTGTCAATGGTGACTGCAGCCATGAAATTAGAAGATGCTTGCTCCTTGGAAGAAAAGCTATGACAAACCGAGGCAGCATATTAAAAAGCAGACACATTACCTTGCCAACAAAGGTCCATCTAGTCAAAGCTATGGTTTTTCCAGTAGTCATGTATGGATGTGAGAGTTTGATTATAAAGAAAGCTGGGCACTGAAGAATCGATGCTTTTAAACTGTGGTACTGGAAAAGACTCTTGAGTGTCCCTTGGACTGCAAGGAGGTCAAACCAGTCAGTCCTAAAGGAAATCAACCCTGAACATTCATTGGAAGGGCTGATGCTGAAGCTGAAGCTCCAGTACTTCGCCACCTGATGCGAAGAGCCGACTCACTGGAAAAGACCCCCATGCTGGGAAAGATTGAGGGCAGGAGGAGGAGGGGACGACAGAGGATGAGATGGTTGGATGGCATCACGGCTCAGTGGACATGAGTTTGAGAAAATCCAGGAGATGGTGAAGGACAGGGGAGCCTGGCGTGCGGCGGTCCGTGGGGTCGCAGAGGCGGCGTGACTGACCAGCAGCAGCCGTGACCCATGTACAGATGGACCTTGTTTCATTTCTCCACCGTCCATCGTGCACACGCGGCTTGCTTCTACCCCTTGGCTACCAAGAGTACAGCTGCTGTGAACACAGGTGTGCAGGTGCTCTTGAAGTCCCTGCTTTCGCTGCTCTGGGGTAAATATCCGGAAGTGGGGTTGCGGGGTCGCGTGGTGATCGTCTGCTTAACTTTCTGAGGACCCTCCGTACCGCTTTCCACAGCCGCCGCTCTGTTTGCTATCCCCACCGACGGCGCACAAGGGTCGTTTCTCCACATCCCTGCCGACACTCGCGGTTTTCTGTTTAGTTTCTGTATCAGCCATCCTGACGGGGGTGAGGTGGTGTGCAGTGTGGTCTAAGTGAGTCTATGCCAACTGCCAGGACAGTGTCGTAAGGGAGGCAAGAGCCACAGCAGGGGGCTGGTTGGCAGACGCCCACCCTGGGTGGTGGACCCCAGGCGGGGTCCCTGAGGGCCTGGTTACCTCTGTACTGACAGAAGACCCCACACCTGTGAGCAGAGGCCTGCTCGCACCCCAGGGCTCGGTGGCCCAGCAGCCCGGCTGGGAGGAGTGAAGATGGAGCTGCCTTCCTGGAAACTGGCAGGAAGTTGGTGACGCGGGTGAGCTCTGTTCTTTGGCTGGCTGCTCTGCACCCGGGACCCCCTGGCTGGTACAGCAGAGGCATGAGACCCATCAGAGCCTGGTGGTTTCTGTTGCTAATTGGGTTCACCATCCCTTCTTCATCCTGCTCCTGGGTGGCTAAGGTGAAACCCTGCTTTGTGTAGGAGTTCCGGGGTCCAAGTTAAAAACTGGTGCACGTGGAAGCTAACGTTTCCCATACCTTCTGTCAGAGACAATGATTTTGTTTCCTGAAACAGACTTTCCTTCTGTGGCTGAAGTCAGGCTCCAAAGCAGAGCCAACACTTCTGTCTAGAACCAGATGTCTCTAAAATGTTCTCTTTTCTTCCAAGAACATCGTGATTTCAGCTGGAAAAAGCCATTTCCAATGGAAACTACAGTGTCACAGAGATTATGGTAATTCTAAGAAGTTTTGAGGGGCCTTATGGAAGCAGGTAATAATATTGCATATAGAGACTCTTCCAGAGTTTTCTAAAATAATAATATTCGTTATGGTAATTTTGAATCACCGGGGTTTCTGCCGGCTTGAAAATGGATGATGTTTTTCATTCTCTTTTGAAACTGTTAGGAGGACGATTTTCACTTTGGAAAAATAATCGGCGTAGTTGAGAGCGTGTATCTGTGCAAAGAGGCCTGCCCACCAGACAGGCAGCAGCTTCAGCCTGCCAGGGACTTGGGAGGTGGTTCGACGTTAGTGCAAATGAATGAATGAATGAAAGATTCATTCATTCATTTATTTAACTGCACCGCATCTTCGCTGTGGCATGCCAGATCTGCTTCTCAGCTTGCAGCACACGAGGTCTTGAGTTGCGGCTTGCTAACACTTAGCTGGGGCATGTGGGATCTAGTTGCCTGGCCAGGGATCGAAGCTGGGCCCCCTGCACTGGGCGCATAGTCTCAGCCACTGGACCACCAGGGAGGTCCCCAGCAGTGACCTTTAACTTAGCAGCTTCTCAGGATACTTTCTCTTCTAACTTTGAAAGGGGTCGGTGAGGTCTTAAAGATGACCCAGAATGCACTGGCCCCTGGTAAAGCCGCCTTGAAGTCAGAGCGGAATCCTGGCTTCCCCTGCCCCCGTCTCCACTGCTGAGGCGAGTCAGCAGGTTCACTGAGATGCCATTCATGTGCCGTACGAGTCACCTGTTCACTGTGTATAATTCAGCAGTTTTCAGTATGTTCAGAGGCCTGCAGCCCTCACTGTGGGCAATGATAGAGCACGTCCCACACATGAGAAGGGAGCTCTTGCCTTGTCCTTCCCCTGACCCCACTCTGAGCCCTGGCCGCCGGGAGCCGCCTCCCTGTCTGTGTGGCTCCCCCTCTTCTGGACGTTGCGTGCACGGTTCTGCAGTCTCTGTCCGTCATCTTCACGGGGCAGCATGCTCTCAGGGTGGATCCGTGCGGCAGCCTGTATCAGGGCTTCAGTCCTTCCCACAGGAATGGTATTTATTGTGTTGAGGACCATGGTCTGTGTATCCATTCACCAGCTGATGGCTTCTATGCGTTCTTGCTGTTACAAAATGCTTTTAGTTTGGCCGGATCAGCCTCCATGGACAATGACCTCTTCCCAGACCTGCCAGTTACTTGGGAATGGTTAAGCCTCTGTATCCAGTGCTAGCCAAATGGGGTGATGGAAAGAGCCAGAATGAAATAAAAGCAGTGGGCAGAATAACCCTGACTAGCACGTGTTGCTTGCATCAGTCAGCTTAGACTAGATTGTGTGCAGTAACAAACATCCCCACATTTTCATTGGCTCCCAGCCATCGGGGGACGCTGCTTAAAGGCTTCACCCCAGTTTGACCTTGTCCCAGGATCCAGACTGAAGGAGATATGTTCATTCTCTGGCAGAGGGATGGAGCACAGAAGGCATCAGAAGGGCCTGGCAGGACATTCCTCCATTCTGGGAGGGGGGGTGCCCTGCTAGTCACCTGCAGTGAGCACAGACACCCAAGCTTCCTCCAGGCAGAAGTGGAACGACTGGAATCGAGAACTCTCCCCCAGCTGCCACCACATCTGGCCCACTGCCTTCTTGTTGCCAATAAAGTTTTATTGACAGCTGTGCCCATTTGTGTACATGTGAGCTCTGGCTGCTTTTGCCACATGGCAGCCGAGTGGAGTAGTCATGGTGGAGGTCCTCTGGCCTGCAGAGCTGGAGACATTCCCTGCCGCGCTCACCCACCCCGCAGACCCCCGTCAGCATGGCGCCCCGTCAGCATGGCGCCCCGTCAGCATGGCGCCCCATCGTCCCTGGGGCAGAGGCAGCTCACATTTCTGTAGCCGGCCTGACTGCTTTGTGCTTGTGTTGTTTAGTCACTCAGTCGTGTCTGACTCTTTGTGACCCCAGGGACTGTAGCCCGCCAGCCTCCTTTCTCCATGGGATTCTCCAGGCAAGAATACTGGAGTGGGTTGCCAGTTCCTCCTCCAGGGGATCTCCCAACCAAGGGATCGAACCCAAGTCTCCTGTATTGGTAGGTAGATTCTTTACTGCTGAGCCACCAGGGACGCCCACCTGGCTACTTTATATGTATGTAAATAGATACGGATCTGACTGCTGTACATGCTGTGGTCGGCCGAATAATGATCCCCCAGTGATGCCTGCACCCTGATCCCCAGACCCTGTGATGTGACCTTAACATGGCAGGAGTCGCTCGCCGAAGTGCTGAAGTTCAGGATCTTGAGATGGGGTGAACTGGGCCGACTCACCATCAACAGAAGGGGCCTTAGAAGAGGGAGGCAAGAGGGTCAGAGTGAGAGACAGTGATGTGATGGTGGGAACACAGACCAGAGGGGAAAAGGGATCTGAAAGCACTGAGCTGCCAGCTGTGTACCTGGAGGGGAAGTGAAAGTGAAGTCACTCAGTCCTGTCCAACTCTTTGTGACTCCATGGACTGTAGCCTACTAGGCTCCTCTGTCCGTGGGATTTTCCAGGCAATAGTACTGGAGTGGGTTGCCATTTCCTTCTCCAGGGGATCTTCCCAACCCAGGGATTGAACCCAGGTCTCCCGCATTGGAGGCAGACGCTTTACCGTCTGAGCCCCCAGGGAAGTTACTGGTAGCTGGAGGAAGGGGCCCACAAACCAAGGATGCAGGTGCCTCTGGAGGCTGGAAAAGTGAGGAAACTGATTCTCCCCTGGAGCTTTCGCCCGGAATCAGCCCTGATGGTGCCTTGATTCTAGGACTTCTGAGCTTCGGAACTGGAAGATAATCAGAGGTGTCGTTTTGAGTCGCTGCATCTGTGAGCCTTTTCCTCAGCTGCCACAGGAAATTCTTGTCCTGGTCACTGGATCCTCACACAGCCCTTTGAGGCGGGTCCCATCCTTGTCCCCCTGTGGCAGGGAAGAACCAGCACAGGGACGTCAAGTGGCCCCATCGAGGGCAGAGCTGTGTTCACACCCAGGTGTCCTGCCAGCGCCAGGGCACCCCTCAGATTTCTCTGTAAAAACTTACTTCCTCGTTATAATCCAAGCAGTGACTGTGGGTAAAGTCACACTGGAGAAAATTAAAGACATGATGAGCCCTTGGACACAGGGCTCCTCCCGTGGATGCTGTCTCTTTTAAAATAAGTTCTAGCTCCTTTTACGAAAGCGCTTACTTTTATGTGTGTATTTGGCTGCTCCGGGTCTTGGTTGCGGCCTGCGGGACCTTCAGTTGCAGCACGCAGGATCTAGCTCCCCAAACAGGGGTTGAACCTGGGGCCCCTGCCTTGGGAGCCTGGAGTCTTAGCCTCTGGACCCCCAGGGAAGGCCTGATGCCATTTCTTTTTGCACCGGAAGCCCCCCAACCTTCTCCCAGGGCTGTGCTCCCTCAGAGTCCCCGTTAGAATCCGTCTGCTCGCCCTTCCGCCGGCCCCACCCACCCAGGAGGTACTGGGGTCACTGTGGGGTCACCTTGCACTCTCTCTCCTGTGTGGGGTGCTCTAACTCCCGTCTCTGGCACAGGCTGGGTGTAGGTGATGAAGGACCCACTGCCCATCCAGGTTCGGGGTCACAGGCAGAATCCCCCTGCCGGCATGGGAACCTTTGGTGACGCGCCTGTGAAGTTTCCTTTCCTTGCTCCCGATTCTGCTCCGTGGATGACTTCGGAGGAAGCTGGCTCTTGCCCCAGGAACGGGCACCACGGGGGTGCCCCACCCTGTCTCAGCTCCTCCCAGGGATTGGCTTTGAAACAAACCACCTTTACCTTCTGCCGTGAGATTTCTCTCCATCTCGAGGCTCTGAGGTCCCATCCCATGTTTCAGATCAAAGCAGGCGGAGACCCCTGCAGCATCGCTCCCCAGGACGGCCCTTTCTGAAGGTGAGGTTGCCATGGCAGCCACAGGCTTCCCATCTCGCGAGCACACCTTGGGCCTGCCCCAGCAGGAGCCCTTCATCCGTGGCTGGTCCACCCAGGAGCTGGTTCCTCGCTGAGTTAGATGTCCTGGCTCTTTGGCCGGCTGCCTCTGGCCTCAGTTATTCTCCCTGCAGATAGACAAACCTTTTCTTCTAGACATACTGGAAGCGCAAGGGTTGGAGAGGACGATACCAGGCTTCTCAGGGTCTCTCCTAAGTGACTAAGGAATTGTGGACTCTGAGCCATCTCCAGAGATGGGGATGGCATTGGTAGGAACATCCTCATTCACCTGAGTCTCAGGACTTGTGATTCGTGGTGTGTAGATGTCTTGAGGACCACCTGGGCCTCCCTGGGTCTTGATGGCAATTACCGTATCCTTAAGGGCCTTTCCCCCTCACTTGAACCCCTGCAGAGATGGAGTGCTGATGTCTTCCCCAGGGGCCGGCAGCCAGGCTCTCTTCCCTTCAGGGACTTGCACTCTGCCTCCCCCCCACCGTTTCCCCATCACTCCCACCTTGGCCCAGACTCGTCAGTCCCATGGGACAAGCCCCCCACTTCACACCAGGCAGTGCCATGACCCAGAACGCACAGGGAGAGGGAAGCATAGCAGGAATATTCAGCTGTGAAGTCTTTTCTTGAGATAGAGTTCAGAATCCTCATGAATATTTAACTAGGATTCAGAGTCAGTGTTTAGAGATTCTTACTCGTTTTAACAGGGTGGGAAGTTTTCTGTTTATAAAATAGATACAAAGACTCTTTTGTCTCCGTGTGTTTCTTCTGAGTCTATTTCTCCTTGTGAGCCCTTATTTTTTTTTAAACAAAGAAGCTAACATATTGAGATGCCTTAACAAACATATGATGTGTACTTACCTGAGGCTCTCCTTCCCAACCACACGATGGAGCAGAGGGTTCCCACCACGGGTTTTTACCTCTCAGTGTTGTAAGTGTGTGGGGAGGAACCAATCAGGAGACAGAACAGAGACTAGTGATGGATGAGAAATAAGGCTGAGATGCCTCCTTTCATCAGGATGGGCCAGACCAGGGCATCTTGCAGACCTCTGTGCTGCCTGTCTTGTTATGCATCGATTCTGTATTTGCAAATTCACTTGCTTGCTAAAATTTGCATTTCAGCACCCCCACAAAAAAAACTTGCAGTGCTTTTCTCATTTCTGTGCTTTTTGTTGGTGATGTGAAGTGAAAGTCGCTCAGTTGTGTCTGACTCTTTGTGACCCCATGGGCTATATAGTGCATGGAATTCTCCAGGTCAGAACACTGGAGTGGGTAGCCTATCCCTTCTCCAGCGGATCTTCCCGGCCTAGGAATTGAAGGCCAGGGTCTCCTGCATTGCAGGCGGGTTCTTTACCAGCTGAGCCGCCAGGGAAGCCCTTTGTTGGGGTGGTGCTGTGTAAGATCGCCCCAGCTGTGCTGCTGAAGAGCTCTCTGGTGTCCAAAGTGCACGAAGCCTGCCTTGTGCCTTATGGAGGAAACTCAACACGTGCATTAGACAAGCTTCACCCAGGCGTGAGCTGGTGCTACTCGCTGTGAGTTCAGTGTTAATGAATCAGCAGTGTGTGTTAAATACGGAGTCTTTGAACAGAAACACACATAAAGCTAGATTGTGTCATCATCAGTTGATGAAAACGTGAGCGTGAGCCTGCAGGAACCCAGCCTCTGGCTCTGCGAGGGGCCCTGAGTCAAGGGCGTCTAAGTTTGTGTTCACAGTGAGTTCATGGGACATAGCTACTGAGAGTGTGTGACAAGGGGCCGTGTGTGCCCACAGCCCGCTAAGAATCTGGGTCTGGCCCGCATGGCCGGACAAGCAGGGAAGCCCAGCTCCCCCAGGTTCACGGTGACGTCATACCTGGTCCGCTCACCTGGTGGGAATCCAGCCTCTCTTTCCACCAGGCTCGACCCGCAGGGCATGTGGTGTAGGTTGCTTTTATTTTTGAACCCTAGCACAGGCACGTGGGCCTGAGCAGAGATCTGCCTCAGATGTTTTCTCTACCAGGTCTGGCTTTCACACAGGGGTGTGTCAAGATTTCTGCTCCGTGTTGACTGTAGGTGCAGTGACTGGGCACAGATACAGCACGAGATGAAGGGACACGTTCCATCAACAGGCTCTCTCCTCGTTAAGCGGCCTGGAGAGTTCTGCGGTGCCAGCACCTCACGTGCCAGTGTTAAGAGGATGCTCTTTGCGTCGGTGGGCGGTCTTCAGTGACATGCATGCATCTTAGGTTGGACTCAGCACAGCAAGACCCCCTAGAAATGTTTATTCCAGAATGTCCCTGGTGAAATGGGGCATCTGCTTAACCGTTGGTTTTTGAACCTACAGAGACAGCTTGAGGACGTTGATTCACGCAGGTGTAGAATAGTGGCCCCACCGTGAGGCCCCGCACGCCTTCCCTCTGGGCTGTGGACCCTCATCTCGTAGCTGGCTTTGCTGACTTCCTTACCCTCTGGTGGAGGGAAGCCTAGGAGAACAGCCTGGAGTGGGCAGGAGTGTAAAATTCCAGTCGCCAAGATTCTGCCCTCCTCGGGGGCTGAATGGCGGTGGGAGAGAGGGTTCGGTTGACCTTGTAGGACTGGGAGTGGGCAATGGCTAGAGATGGGCAACTCTGTAGAGAACACTGTGTCCCCAGAGTATCGAGTTGGGGGTAGACAGAAGCCAGTCCTAGAGTTGCTTGGGAGAAGTGCCATTTTTCCAAGAAGACTGCAGCCTGCCTGTGTGCATGGGGTGGTAAGTGCTCAAGGAAGGAAAGAGAGAACATGAAAGAGAGGCTGATGCAATGTTCTCAGACCGGAATCTCAAGGTGGTCTTTGAGAATCATGAGCCGTCTATGGTGACATCTGCTTGGATGAAACTTTCTGGCGTGGCTGCCCACAGAAGCCACGTGATGGATGGAAAATGCTTCAGCCAAGAACCTGAGCCCCTCAGCCAGGCCCTATTCCCAGAGGGGGAGTGGGAGGGACCCTGACCCTTGCACATCTGAAAACCAGTGTTTCGCAGCAGCTCGCGAGAGCTGGCGGGTAGCCAGCCAGCTTCACGCCTCCATCCCCACTGGGCGCCTCCATCCCCACTGGGCGCAGGCCAGGCTTCCTGCACCCGTCACTGGGTGGTGATGGACGAGCTGGCTTCTCAAGGCTGGATGTCAAAGGCTGGAAGAGAGGGGCTGCTGACTGAGCTCTTCTGAGTTCACACAAAAGGGTGCCGGTGCTCTGGAGTACGAGTGAAAGCTGAGAGTCCAGGCAGGCAGCAGTGTGCGGATCACGTTCCCGGCTGTCAGCGTCCTGATCCGCCGCACACGCCCACCCTCATCCCGCGCCAGCCCCTCCCACCGCCCGGGGCAGGCCTCTTTTCTTCCGCCTTGAGCTGTTCTTCCGCCCGTTTGGCGCCCACTGACTCTTCGGTGCGGAGATGCCCCACCGAGCTGTGCCTGTTTTGGGGTTTGAGTTTAAGTCTCTGTTAGGTTTATAATCATGCAATGAGTATTATGCCTCTTACCAATCAAAGGTTATAGGTTTTTTTCCAAGTTAATATTTTCCTTTGGCTTTCCTTGTCTTTTTGTTTAAGCTCAGAAAATTATGCTATGCTTTGTTTGCTTTATTTTTTAAATGTTTTTAAGCTTTTTTAAAAAAAATTGGAGAGCCGCTCCGTGTGGCATGTGGGACCTTAGTTCCCAGACTCGGGAAGGAACCTGTGCCCCTGCCTTGGAGGTGTGGAGTCTTAGCCACTGGACACCGGAGAAGTCCCTTAAAAGTTTTCTTTTCAATTGTGTTTATTTTTTTATGTCACCAAGTCAGCTTTCTCCTTGTTGTCTCCCAGCCCTGGTGGTGACACATTTGGAAGTTTTCCACCCATGCATTTGAGGGCTCTTTATCCCTTGCTCATTTATTTCCCATTTGCTCCTCTTTCATTCTTGCCTGAGCCTCAGGGTTTCCTGTGGCAGCATTTTCCTGCTAAAAAGAGTCCCTTTTAATTTCATGCGATTTCACTTATTTTCATTTCAGTCCCTATTTTATTGCAGGCAGAGAGGTAGACTCTCTGCTCTGAGTTCTCTGAACACAGTTGATTCTGGCTCGCTCCTGGAGGGAATCTTCGCCAGGTGTGGGCTCCACCCCTGGCCGTTGCTTCCTCGAGCGTTGATTTTGAAAAGAGTCCTGCCAGTGTCATCGTGGACAGTGGGCACTGGCTCCTTTGGAAACTTTCTCTTTGTCCCTAGTTTTGAGCACTTGTGGGCCTAGATGTAGTTTGTCCTGTATTTATGTTGGTTGAGATTCATACAACGCTTTGAGCCTTTGGGTTTGCATGTTTCATCAGTTCAGGCTTCATGTCAAATGACACTTCTGCCCCTTTTCTGTCCTGATCACACAAGTGTCAGAGCTTTTCACGAGTTACAGACCTCCTTCTCGAGTGTTCCATTCTTTCTTATCTCTGCTGTCATTTTTTGACCTGTGTTCCAACCTCTTTCTCCATCTTCTATGTGTAATCTGATTCTAAGTCCGCCTTGTAGGTTCTTAATTAGAGATACTGCATTTTCAGGTCTGGAGTTCACAGTTGACTCCTTTTTTTTTTTTTTTTTTGGTGCATTTCAATTATCTGGCAAAATTCTCCCGTCTTTTCAGCTATTTTTTCTAGTTTTTCTTTATTTCCTGGAAGATACTAATTGTTTCAAGGGGTCGCACAGAGTTGGACACGACTGAAGTGACTTATCAACAGCAGGGGCAAATGCCTGGACCACCCGTGGATCTGTCTCTGTTGACTGTTTTTTCCTTTTGTTTTCCAGTGTTGGTGCTGTCTCTGGGAATGACTAGTGCTTGTTTATAGAGCATAGTACTTGCATATATTTACAGAACTATAGGGACTCCATGGGACATGTTTTCTTTCAGAGAGGATTATCCTCTCCTGAGCAGGGTGGGAGCTTTGTGGGCTTCTCACCTTCATCTGTCTGGAGACTGGTCTGGGTCGAGGCTGGACTCAGTTCTCCAAGGATTCGTTCTCCTCGGGCACCCCTTTTCCTCTGAAGGTGCCCTCAGCTGAGCCCTAAGATGTCCCAGCAGGGAGCCTGGGGTGCCTTCATGTCACAGCCCCTGGTGGGTCGTGCCCTCCAGTTCTCATACATAGATTTTTAACCCTCTGTGCCTCTCAGGCTCAGAGTTTGCTAAACATCTTGAAAAGACGGTAACTGAACGGATCATGGAAAAAGCAAGAGAGTTCCAGAAAAACATCTATTTCTGCTTTATTGACTATGCCAAAGCCTTTGACTGTGTGGATCACAATAAACTGTGGAAAATTCTGAAAGAGATGAGAATACCAGACCACCTAACCTGCCTCTTGAGAAACCTGTATGCAGGTCAGGAAGCAACAGTTAGAACTGGACATGAAACAACAGACTGGTTCCAAATAGGAAAAGGAGTACGTCAAGGCTGTATATTGTCACCCTGCTTCTTTAACTTATATGCAGAGTACATCATGAGAAATGCTGGATTGGAAGAAACACAAGCTGGAATCAAGATTGCCAGAAGAAATATCAATAACCTCAGATATTCAGATGACACCACGCTAATGGCAGAAAGTGAAGAGAAACTAAAGAGCCTCTTGATGAAAGTGAAAGAGGAGAGCGAAAAAGTTGGCTTAAAGCTCAACATTCAGAAAACGAAGATTGTGGCATCCGGTCCCATCACTTCATGGGAAATAGATGGGGAAACAGTGGAAACAGTGTCAGACTTTATTTTTGGGGGTGGGAAGGGAGGGGTGGGGAACTGAGAGACGTTCAGTTCAGTTTAGTTGTTCAGTCATGTCAGATGGTGACTGCAGCCATGAAATTAAAAGATGCTTACTCCTTGGAAGGAAAGTTATGAACCTAGATAGTATATTCAAAAGCAGAGACATTACTTTGCCGACTAAGGTCCGTGTAGTCAAGGCTATGGTTTTTCCTGTGGTCATGTATGGATGTGAGAGTTGGACTGTGAAGAAGGCTGAGCGCCAAAGAATTGATGCTTTTGAACTGTGGTGTTGGAGAAGACTCTCGAGAGTCCCTTGGACTGCAAGGAGATCCAACCAGTGCATTCTGAAGGAGATCAACCCTGGGATTTCTTTGGAAGGAATGATGCTAAAGCTGAAACTCCAGTACTTTGGCTACCTCATGCGAAGAGTTGACTCATTGGAAAAGACTCTGATGCTTGGAGGGACTGGGGGCAGGAGGAGAAGGGGACGACAGAGGATGAGATGGCTGGATGGCATCACGGACTCGATGGACGTGAGTCTGAGTGAACTCCGGGAGTTGGTGATGGACAGGGCGGCCTGGCGTGCTGTGATTCCTGGGGTCGCAGAGAGTCGGACACGACTGAGCGACTGAACTGAACTGAACGCCTCTCAGTTCCCCGCCCCTCCCTTCCCATCCAGACTTTGGCGCTTCGGGTCTGCGGTTTTGACTGTTGGGCAGCCTTCCTCGGTGGCTGAAACCTTCGCTGATTTCTGAGAGGCCTGGCCCCCTCTCGGAACTCTGCGCTCTGGCCTCTCGCCTCTAGCTCTCTGATGCTTTCCAGAGGCGTCCGCTGTGTTGCCTTTGTTCTGTTCTTCTGTTCTTCTTGGCAGGATCGTGCGTCTGATGCTAATGACTTCACCATAGCCTGTTTGTGCTCAGTGGAGGCTTATTCAGATTATTTTCTGAGTCCTTTTGACCTGACCTCGTAGTTCTTGATGGCTTCCTTCTTTTCTGCTGTGACCAGATGTTTCATGCTCCTCTAGTAAATTTCTTGCCTCAGACATGACATCAGCCGTTTTTCTGGGGATGCCGCATTCCTTTTATTGCAAATGGGTGTTAGGAGCCACGTTCTAAGTGCCAGGAGGGGATTTTTAAATTTTAATATTAGAATTGTTTTGATGTGGACCATTTTTAAAGTCTTTACTGAATTTGTTAAAGCATTGCTTCTGTTTTATGTTTTGGTTTATGTTTGGGTTCGTTTGGATGCGAGGTGTGTGGGATCTTAACTCCACAACCAGGGATTGAACTCAGACCCCCTTCACTGGAAGGCAGATTCTTAACCACTGGGCCACCAAGGATGTCCCGGGTGGGGGCTTTTAAAGATTATGAGCGTTACTATACTGTAGTTTTATATTATAGTACTATTGCTAAGTCAATTCAGTCGTGTCCGACTCTGTGTGACCCCACAGACAGAAGCCCACCAGACTCCCCCGTCCCTGGGATTCTCCAGGCAAGAACACTGGAGTGGGTTGCCATTTCCTTCTCCATATATTATCATGGGCTTATTATAAAGGTCATGTATTTAAAGATATATCATGGTCTTCCTACTGTTACTGATCCTAATTCAGGACAAGTTTATATTTAATCTCCTTGAACCTCCTTCTGTGTCTCCTTAAGCTAAACCAAAAACTGCAAGCTTTATCAGTCACATCGCTCTTATCCTGGTTTCTTCCACCAGGTACACAGAATTCTCCTGGGCATCATACCAACACTTCCACCAACAATATCATGCTCATGTGGTTTAAGATTTTCATTTGCAATCAGGTTTTTTTTTATCAGAGTAGCTCTCATTGGGGATGTGCAGTAAGGTTACTGTGTTTAATCTCTATTTGTGTATGCTTTGCATATAGGTTTCTTTGATTTTATTCTTTAATGATTGTTTTTTAAAGTTTTAATTTTTAATAGCTATATAAAATTTTCATATCAAATCTATAAAACAAGGTCAGTGCAAAGAAATTCATCATTTCTCCCTCCCTTTTCTATTCTATTCTGTTTCTTCCCCTTGGGTAATAATTTTTGAAAACTTATCCTCCATTGTTTACAGAGAGTGATTTTTAAACTAATAATTATTAAGTGCCTACCAGAGGAGCCTGGTGGGCTGTAGTCCATGGGGTGGGAGGTGGGAGGGGGCTTCGGCATTGGGAGATCGTGTACACCTCATGTCAATGTATGGCAAAACAAATACAGTATTGTAGAATAAAGTATTAAAAAATAAAAAAATATATCTAGAAGGAAAAAAAAAATACAATACTCTATCCCCCACCCCCAAAAAAAGAGTCGGACACGACTGAACGACTTCACTTTCACTTTTCACTTTCATGCATTAGAGAAGGAAATGGCAACCCACTCCAGTGTTCTTGCCTGGAGAATCCCAGGGATGAGGAGTGTGGTGGGCTGCCATGTATGGGGTTGCATAGAGTCGGACACGACTGAAGCGACTCAGCAGCAGCAGCAACCATTTACGGAGTATGTATATGTTAGATGGTGCAGCCAATAGTCTGCAAGCACTGTTTCATTTTAATCGAGAAGATACCTGTGAGGTAGGCTCTGATATTCCTCCTGTTTACAGATGAGGAAACCGAGGCTCAGAGAGGTTAACTGCCTCGCCCGAGTCCCACAGCACACTGGCCGCAGCTTGGAACTAGAAGCGGGGTCTTCCCCCCACGTGACCGCGGGGCTGAGTTTCCATAGCTTCGGAAACTGTCAGTTACCAAGCTGTAGCTGGTTGCTTGTGATGAATGTTTTAAAATACCCACATGGTCTTCACTCTCCCCTGATTGCTCTTCCGCTTCCGAGCCTCCCAGGCTGTACCTGGCGTGGATGATGAGCTAGGAGTGGTTGGCGGCCTGCTGGTTCTAGGACACAGCAGTGTTAGTGAACTTGGCACCGCCGGCTCCTCCCCGTGGAGAGAGGAAAGCTGTGGCGATTTATCAAGAGCGCGTCTGACTTGTGTCCTCAGAGCTGGTGCAGGAGCCCCGGTGGGCGCCCGCGACCTTCCCGCCTGAAGCTCCTCCCCTGCCAGCAGCACTTGCCATCGTGTGGCTGGAGACGGATTCCTCCTGCCAGCTTGGCTCTGGTTGGTGGAAGTGGGTGGGCGCCTGTGTTCCAGCACCTGCTTTTCTTTCCTGGTTCTCACAGCGAAGCAATTTAAAGTGTGGGCTGGCCTGACAGCTTCCAGGGCTCACCAGGTGCGACCTTTGCAGCGGGCGGGACTGCTGAGCTGTCTCAGGCCCGCGCGGGACCAGCTCCCTCTGCCTGCCCTGCCCGCTCACTTTCCCCTGTCACCCTGCTTTCCCGCTTCCATAAAAATGAAGTAAAGGAGGCATTGAAACATGTATAATACCATATAAGAAATGAATCACCAGTCTAGGTTCAATGCAGGATACAGGATGCTTGGGGCCGGTGCACTGGGATGACCCAGAAGGATGGTATGGGGAGGGGGTGGGGGGGTTCAGGATTGGGAACACGTGTACACCCGTGGCTGATTCATGCTGATGTATGGCAAAACCAATATAATATTGTAAAGTAATTAGCCTCCAATTAAAATAAATAAATTTAAATTGAAAAAAACAAAACAAATACTAAAAAAAAGAAGTAAAGCAGCCCAACGTGCTGGCTGGTGTCCTGAGCCCCCCCACCTCCACAGGCATGCACAGATACCTCCACACACTCACAAATACACACACACGCATATATGCCCCCTCACATACACACAACCCCTACACACACACACACAGATGCTCACACATACATAAGCTAGTGAAAGGTACTCAGTTGTGTCCGACTCTGCAACCCCATGGACTATACAATCCATGGAATTCTCCAGGCCAGAATACTGGAGTGGGTAGCCGTTCCCTTCTCCAGGGGATCTTCCCAACACAGGGATGGAACCCAGGTCTCCCTCACTGTGGGCAGATTCTTTACCAGCTGAGCCACCAGGGAAACCCAGGAATACTGGAGTGGGTAGCCTGTCCCTTCTCCAGCGGATCTTCCCCACACAGGAATTGAACCAGGGTCTCCTACACAGCAGGTGGATTTTTACCAGCTGAGCTAGCAGGGAAGCCCACACATAAACAGAGACACATGTACCCATATACACCATGCACACACACACACACACACACACACACACACACACACACACACACTGCATCCCACACATACACACCCAAATACACACACACACCCAGATACACACACACCGATGTATACACACACCACACACACATACACACACACATACATTTACATGAATATGCACATAGACCCCCTCCCACACACACAGCCCCCCTTGCCCCAGACCTCGGGAACCATGGGGAATTAGAAGCAAAGCCCTATTGTTGAGGCAGACGCTTGCCCCCCGGCACCACCGGAGGGCCCCCGTTTCTCCCTGGACCTGTCTGGCCCTGGCTCACCTCTCCCCAGGCTGCCATCCCAGACGTGCACATGTGCAGGCGGGGAGGAGGGGCAGACACTTCCTCAGCCCTCCGCGCGGACCGCGGGGAGATGCTGAGTGGTGTGCAGGCTGCAGGGGGTGGGGAGACCCTTGCCGTGTGAATGACACACGTGGATAATTATATCCCGGTCCCCCTGCCAGTGACTCAGGCTCCATTAGGATTCTGGAAACCACCTCTGCAGCTTGCTGTGCGGGCGGAGGGACGGGGCAGCGGGGGGTGTGTGTGCGGCTGACGCAGGATTGAGCATCCCTGGTCTCTGCCAGCCCTGCGTTCAGGATGTATGTGCCTCCGTCCAGTCTGACCACGTGACAGGTCAGCAGAGGAGACGTGGGAGGGCTCTTCTATTCCGACTCCCACCCTGGCCCTTCTCGGTTGCTCTCACATCCTCCAACCTTTCCCAGAACGGCACCTGTGAGGATGACATCCGGCAGGAAAGGTCCCAGGGGCCCAGAGCATGTCAGCCCCTGTCTGCCCTCTGCCCAGGGAGCGGTGGGTGGTGGAGGAGATTTGTCCTGCAAGATTCGCAGGAACACTCCTGCTCACCTTACAATGCCTTCGGGCAGCCCGCTAATGGGGTGACATCTCCTTTAGTTCTTCCTTTTCTGCAGAAAGTATTTCTGCACCACACAGACCTCCCTGGATGTATCACTTCCGGAGAAGAAGGGGCCATGGTGCCTGGCAGAGGGCATGCAGGGAGGCCCAGTGGACAGGTGCGTGACACAGGTGTCTGGTCCAGGTGTGTGTTCTGAAATAAAAGGGTACAAGAAAGAGGATGGAGTTTATTTTTTTCAGAAAGTCGTGATTTGCTCCAGGGTGATTAGTCAAGTAGTCCACAAACCTTGAGTTTACAACCTCCCTTTCACCCCAAGCTGGGCTCCTTCCTTGTGAACCCCCTTCACCCTGGCAGGCGGGTAGGCAGGATGGCAGCCCTGTGCAGGGAAAGCCTCCATGGGTCTCCCTCCTTCCCAGCCTCCCGAGGCCCCACGCAGGTGCTCTCAGGATCTGAGGATGGCTCACAGAAATGGGCTCAGAACCCCGGACCCTCTGTTCCATCCCGCCGGGTGCAGTGCCCCCCGTGGACCTGGGCCTCCCCATAGGTGGGCTGCAGCTTTGCTGAGCAAATGCCTCAGAGCTATTCTCAGATCATTGTCTCATTATCTGTCCACAGACGGCACCGTGAATCATAACCGAAGAATTAAAATGTGCGGGACCGTCGTTGCTAAGGGATTTTATTTCTTGGGGGAGGGGGTACAGTCTGCTAACACGTGCGGGCAGATATGGGAACAGCAGCTGTGTGCATCTGAGATGAGAGTCCCAGGGGCAGCAAAAGTGTCTCCAAGGACCGAGGTCTATGTTTAAAAGAAGGCGTCCGGATTTTGATCCGTAGTACCCAGACCAAAGATGGTCTTGTAATGCAAGAAGCAGTACCTGGACCCCACCCAGAGGTAACGGTGAGCTTGAGCCGATGGTGCGGAGAAGCCAGCTGACCCTGCAGCGCGTCGCAGAGACGAATGAGGCAGAAGCCAGTGCTCAGATCACAGTAGATAAAGGCTGTTTCACGAGTGGGCGGCGCTCTGATCTCAAGACTTCCTGAATGCTTTGCTGTTTAGTTGCTCAGTCGCGTCCCACTCTTTGCGATCCCTGGGACCATAGCCGCCAGGCTCCTCTGTCCGTGGGATTCTCCAGGCAAGAATATTGAAGTGCGTTGCCATTGCCTTCTCCAGGGGGATCTTCCCGACCCAGGGGTCGATTCTATGTCTCCCACATCTCCTGCATTGCAGGAGGATTCTTGGTCACTGAGACACCAGGGAAGCCCTATCTGAATGCTTTCAGTGACCAAGTTTTCTTCCCTTTCGTAGACTCGTCCTTTCACATTTGCTTGCAAGACAGTTATTTGGAGGGGCCATTTGGTGCCAGCTCAGAGTTTTCGGTCTCACTCTGGGTTTTCTTGGGCCTCAGATGGGCAGCTGGAGAGATTTTCCTCCAGCCCTGCCCTGGGGAGCTCCCAGCCCCCCTGGTGACCGGTGTGCTCTGCCCAAAAGAGACCCAGAAAGTCAGGGAGAACTACTGTTGATGCCGAGCATAACTTTGTTCAGGTGGCCTTGTGTGAGCCAAGCTGCTGAGGCCGACAGGTGCCTGAGCATCTCCAGGCCCCCAAGTGGTCTCGGGGGTCACACGGGCAGGAGAGCGGGGCTCCTGACGTTAACTCTTCACGGCCAGGGCTCCCTGTTGGCGGCACATGTGTGTGTTAGTTGCTCAGTCGTGTTCGACTCTTTGCAACCCCGTGCACTGTGGCTCGCCAGGCTCCTCTGTCCATGGGATTCTCCAGGCAGGAACACTGGAGGGGGCTGCCAGTTCCTTCTCCAGGCCAGCTGCACCCATGTAAATATGCTAAATCACATAATTGAAAAGCAGTTAATTGAAAAGCAATTAACTCTTTGCTTTTGCACTGTGGTGCTGGAGAAGACTCTTGAGAGTCCCTTGGACAGCAAGGAGATCAAACCTGTCAGTCCTAAAGGAAATCAACCCTAAATACTCATTGGAAGGACTGATGCTGAAACTGAAGCTCTGATACTTTGGCCACCTGATGGGAAGAGCCGACTCATTGGAAAAGACCCTGATGCTGGACAAGACTGAAGGCAGGAGGAGAAGGGACGACAGAGGATGAGGTGGTTAGATGGCATCACCGACTCAGTGGACATGAATCTGAGCAAACTCCAGGAGATGGTGAAGGACAGGGAAGCCTGGGGTGCTGCAGTCCAAGGGGTCGTGAAGAGTCAAACGTGACTGAGTGACTGGAAAACAAAAACGAAACCCTCCCATGGCTGCTCTAGCGTCGTCTAGCGTCATCATCAGGGTTCATCTAGCTTCCTGGTCGCAGCTGCTTTCCCTAAAGAAGCAGAGTGAGTGTCACCTGAACACCTGTCAGCGGTCCCCAGCCTTTCTGGCGCCAGAGACCAGCTGCGTGCAAGACAGTTTCTCCCCAGACCAGGGGGCACGGGGGTGGTTTGGGGTGATGCCAGCACATTACATTCATCACACGCTTTGTTCCTACTGTGGTTATATCAGCCCCACCTCACATCATCAGGCGTCCGATCCCGGAAGTGGGGGACCTGTGACTTAGATGCTGGTACCGTTAAACCAAGCGGTGTGTGGAGAGGGGAAAGGGCTTCTCTGACTGGGCCAGCCAGCAGGTACGGCAGGGCCCTGAGCGTGTCCAGTTCTTTCTTCCCAGCAGAAGACCCTTAGGGGTTATAGTTCAGTGTGAGTTCTGGGGCAAGTCTTAAAATGCACCAACATCCACAGAATCGTCTCTTTTAGACCCCAGATGCCATTGTGGGAACATCTGAGTCCTTAGCTTCTCTGTTTAGTGGTTTGAAACAAGTCTTCTTTAGGGAAACCGCCCCTTTCTTCTTTGCCATCTTTCCCCGTTTCCTCCCTTCTGGCTGCGTCCTCTGTGTTTTTCTTCCTTCTAGACTTTACCTGCTGTTTACAAAGAACCGAAGCCACCACCCCCAGATTTTTCCTAATACAGTCAACGTCTCATGTTTCATTGCGGTCTTCTTTTATTCCTAACAGTATTTAAATGCAATTTTCTGTCATTTAATCGCGTTGGATTTAATTCACATCCATCCCATGCATTTAGCGGGTAGAATCCTCTGGGTGTTCAGTGTATCCTCCCCTGAGTGGTCCACGTTTTAATAATAGGAGCTGTCATGTAGGATGCCCGTAAGGAAAGCGGGAAGAAAACGCTCTTTATGCACTGTTTGTTCTGGAGGCGGTGGGATTTGTTGTCAGTTGATGGCTTTCTTCTCCAAAGGACGTGGCCTGGGCTGACTGTATCTGTGAACATGCTGAGAGAAGTTGGAGGGAGGGCAGAAGAGGATGCGAAGGTTTGCTTCCTGTTTCATTTCCCTGGTGGAGAGGTGGCGCAGCCCATGGTCTGAGCCTGGAGCTCGCCTTTGAAGGTGTGTGACGAAACCACAGCCGCTGGGGAGCTGCAGACACGGGGCAGGTTCCACCGAAGACCTTCGGGCTTCGACGGGAGCACTTCAGCTCAGAGCTCAGAGCCCTTCCCCTGTGTGACCCAGGCGGCAGTTTCAGTGAACACGTTTCTTGGGCTGTTTCTTGTAGAAGGTGAGCCAGTGAAATTTCTCCTGAAGACCAAAGCCGCTCACTTCCCTTACAGCCTTCTGTTACCACAGAAGCATGATTTTTTAGCTTTTATAATTTAATTTGTTAAACTTCCTATACATCCCTGAATACAATGAAGCATGCTGTGTGTGTATACGAGGTCAGCTCGGAGGTCTTATCGCCACCTTCATAAGCTGATCCTGCTGCCGCTGTCCTCTCTCTTGTTACTGGAGTTGGGGGTAATAAGCGATATTTCTGTGGAAACAGCGGTGACTTTTCTTTTTTTCTCACACCCCCGGCCCCGTGGAAGCTGCAGGGACGGTTTTATTAGCCACGACTTAAGTGAGGTTGAGTTTTTCAGTTCTTGGTCTGAGTCTTGGAATCATCATCTTTGTAAACGTCTGGGGAAATGGGAAGTTCTTTTTATTTCCTGTTGAAGTATAGTGGATTCACGGTGTTGAGCCAGTCTCTGCTGTGCGGTACAGTTGGACACGACTTTCCTTTGTGTGTGCGTTTTCTCTCCCGTTCTGGCTTATCACAGGGCGTGTGCCGTGGCCTCCCGTGCCATGCGGCAGGACCTTGCCGTTTGTCCGTCCTGCATAGAGTGGTTTGCGTCTGCTGAGCCCACCCCAGGCGTCCCTGCTCCACCCCTCCCCCTTGGCAACACGGCTCTGCTATCTGCTTCCGTCTCCTGCACACATTCTTTTGTGCGTATTTACTGCTTAGCCACAAACAAGAACAAAACAATGCCATTTGCAGCCACAGGAATGCAGCTAGAGCGCATCTTACTAAGTTCAGTTCAGTTCACTCGCTCAGTCGTGTCCGACTCTTTGCGACCCCATGACTCGCAGCACGCCAGGGCTCCCTGTCCATCACCATCTCCCAGAGTCCACCCAAACTCACGTCCATCGAGTCAGTGATGCCATCCAGCCATCTCATCCTCGGTCGTCCCCTTCTCCTCCTGCCCTCGATCTTTCCCAGCATCAGAGTCTTTTCTAATGACTCAGCTCTTCGCATGAGGTGGCCAAAGTATTGGAGTTTCAGCTTCAGCATCAGTCCTTCTAGTGAACACCTAGGACTGATCTCTTTTAGGATGGACTGGTTGGATCTCCTTGCAGTCCAAGGGACTCTCAAGAGTCTTCAACATCACAGTTCAAAAGCATCCATTCTTCTGTGCTCAGCTTTCTTTATGGTCCAATTCTCACATCCATACATGACCAGTGGAAAAACCATAGCCTTGACTAAATGGACCTTTGTTGGCAAAGTAATGTCTCTGCTTTTTAATACGCTGTCTAGGTTGGTCATAACTTTTCTTCTGAGGAGTAAGTGTAATTTCCTGGCTGCAATCACCATCTGCAGTGATTTTGGAGCCCAGAAAAATAAAGTCAGCCACTGTTTTCCCATCTATTTGACATAAAGTGATGGGACTGGATGCCATGATCTTAGTTTTCTGAATGTTGAACTTTAAGCCAACTGTTTCACTCTCTTCTTTCACTTTCATCAAGAGGCCCTTTAGTTCTTCACTTTCTGCCATAAGGGTGGTGTCATCTGCATATCTGAGGTTATTGATATTTCTCCCGGCAGCCTTGATTCCAGCTTGTGCTCCCTCCAGCCCAGCATTTCTCATGATGTACTCTGCATAGAAGTTAAAGAAGCAGGGTGACAATATACAGCCTTGACCTGCTCCTTTTCCTATTTGGAACCAGTCTGTTGTTCCATGTCCAGTTCTAACTGTTGCTTCCTGACCTGCATACAGGTTTCTCAAGAGGCAGGTCAGGTGTTGGTGAAAACGTGGGGTAAGCAGAGCTCTCGTGTGATGCTGATAAGGGCACAGAACAGCACCCCGACTTTGGAAGGAAGGCAGTTTCTTGTGAAGCCAGAGCTGTACCGCCCCGTCCCCAGCCATCACCCTCCTCGGGAGGCTGTGAACCAAGAGAACCAAAGCTGTGGTACCCAGCGGGTTGAGCGATGCTCTTGCGCGGTATGCTAAGCACAGAGCAGAAAGTACAGAGCACACAGTAGGTGGCACGTGCGTTCACGCGTGTGGCATCCATCACATGGACGTGAGCGATGTGTGGTCACCTGTTTTCCCGGTTGGTGAGAGAGAGGGAGGAAGTGACCAGAAGGGGGTGAAGGAACTGCTCCATTTCTTTTGAATCTGGTTTTTATTTTATGCTGGAATCTGGGTGGCTTACAGTGTTGTGTCAGTTTCGGGTGAACAGCAGAGTGGCTCATGCAAGTGCCTCCGTCCATTGTTCAAGTTCCTTTCCTGCGGGCTGTCAGAGCGTTGAGTAGCGTCCCCGTGCTGTCCAGCGGGTCCTCATTAACACACAGCCATGTGTGTGTTAAGCCCAGACTCCTAATTTATCCCTCCCCCCTTTCCTCATCGGTAGCCATAGTTTGTTCTCTTTGTCTGTGGGTCTGTTTTCTGTTTTATTAATAAATTCATTTGTATCATTTTTTAGATTGCATGTATAAGCAATATCATATGATACTTGTTTTTCTCTGACTCACCTCACTTAATGTGCTAATCTCCAGGTCCATCTAGAATGCTTTATTCCTTGACGGGAGTGGTGAGAGTGTGTGTGTGTGTGTGTGTGTGTGTGTGTGTGTGTGGCGCACGCACGCTCAATCACTGAGTCATGTGTGACTCTTTGCGACCCCATGGACTGTAGCCCGCTGGGCTCCTCTGTCCATGGGATTTCCCAGGCAAGAGCACTGGAGTGGGTTGTTGTTTCCTCCTCCAGGGGATCTTCCCGACCCGAGACTGAACTCGTGTCTCTTGTCTCCTGCGCTGGCAGGCGGATTCTTGACCACTAGCGCCACCTGAGAACCCCCCATGTATTCATCAAATTGTATACGTACCTTCTGAGCATTTTGCTGTCTGCATGTCGACCTAAATGAAAACAATTTGAAAATTGTGGGGAAAGAGGCCCTTGGAGAACTCTGGGTGTGGAGTGGTCACTAGAGGTTGATCTGAAACGAACGCCGATTTTCTGATCGTGACCGTGCGTGTAGGAGGTCCTCTGTCTGTGAAGGTGCTGGGATCGTTTGGAAGGAGAAGCATCGCAGTGAGTTAGCCAGAAAATGTGTGTGCACACACTTGTGGGTTCACTCGCCACACCGAGTAACACGGAAACCATCGTGTAACCTAGCTGTGCTACCCGGTGTGCAGATTCTCTTTGCTGGATTCTTCAGCTTCTTAGATGTGTCTGAGAATTTTCTTAAGGTAATTTTGGAGGTAGGGGAGACAAAGGCTCTGTGTGAAAGTAAGAGGACACAGTTTCTGCTCCTGCATGTCATCCCCTGGCAGTCACCTCCAGCCCCGCCATCTGCATCCTAAACATAGGCCACGTGGAGGGGATTCTCCAGCCGTGCATGCCGGTGACACATCCAATCCGGGCATTTGCCGGGGGAATGTATGTGTCCGGGTGGAAGGTAGAGACTCTCCCGGTGTGTGCTAAGCAAGGTCTTATGGGCTGAGCTGTGTCCCCTTCCCCAAATACCTGTGTGGGCGTCCTAACCCCCAGGACCTCAATGTGGCTGTATTTGGAGCTGGGTCTTTAAAGGGGTGATTCAGGTAAAATGAGGTCACTCGTGTGGTCGCTCATCTTATGAGTGTTTGCTGTTAGGTTGCTTCAGTTCTGTCGAACTCTTTCAACCCCATGGACGATACAGCCCGCCAGGCTCCTCTGTCCCTGGGATTTTCCAGGCAAGGATACCCGAGTGGGTTGCCGTTTTCTCCTCCTAGGGGTCTTCTAGACCCAGGGATTCAACCCGCGCCTCTTCCATCTCCTGCACTGGCAGGCGGCTTCTTTACCACTAGCACAACCCGGGACTCCTATGAGACTCGTGTCCTTGTAAGAGGAGGTCAGGACTCAGACACACCTAGAGGGACCCTGTGAGGACATGGGCAGGAGACGCCCAGTAGGGGAGGCCTCAGCAGGGACCAGCCCTGCCCCCTGGGTCTGGGGGTTCCAGCCTCCAGGCCTGGAGACGTGAGTGCCTCTTGCTCTCGCTGCCCCGTCCGTGGGGCTTTGCTCTGATGGCCCAGCTGATTCACCCACCGGTGTCTGGTGGCCTCGACTCTCGATCCTTTCCTTGCTTGCCGATCTGTGGGAAATGGTGCTGAGTTTCTGCTTCTGAATCAAATCTCATTATTCATCTCTCCTGGACCTCTTTTCAAGTGAGAGAGTGTGTCAAGTGAGTTGGCTAAGCCCTGGTGCAGGAGAATTTTCTGGGATGAAAGCCATGCAAGGCTGTGTACAGGCCACTGGGCTACACCCCCAGGTCTTTGGGGTCAGACGATGAGGTCCAGCTTCATGACAGGTACATGTCTGACTTCCTGGAGCTCTTAGAATCTGTCCCTTCAGCTGAGAAACAGAAGACACAGCAGCCCTCCTTCCCAGACGTGAAGATTAAATAAGATCCTGCATTCAGATGCTCAGGCGAGTGTGTGTGCTGAATCAACGTGAGCCGATTTCATTGCTGGACATCTTTATTACAGCGTGGTAGAGGCCAATCCAGGAACATCTGTAACTCCCCAGATCTCAGATGCCCACCAGACAGTGGTCTCATTCATTCTGCCCCATGAGTCGGGGACCGAGGGCCCAAATAGGAAAAAGCACACAAACGCAGTGAATGCGTATCTTTCCTTCCTGCTGGTCCCAACGGAGCTGCTCTCTGCAGGATTTTTTTGTTTTTTTCTTCTTTCAAACATTGAAGAACTGTTTGCTTTTATCGAGATTCCTGGGAGCAGACGGCGCCCTCCACAGCCATGCTGCTTCAAAGGAGAAATTTGCATTATATTGGCAGATCCATCTGGGACGATGCGCTGGGTCCATAGGAAGGAATCTGTGTGTGCTTGGTAGACTCTGACACCTCTCTTCAGATGCCTTTCAAGTCTGTATTTCCCTGGACGATCATGAATATTTTATGCAGCTGAAGACTGGATAATCCTGCATCGAGGGTCTCCTCTGCATCACAGGAGTTGGGGTCGCAGTCACAGTCCCTCCCCAGATGGAGCCTGGCAGGTTTCTCCCTACTTCGGCGTTACCACAGCTGGCAGCTGAGAAGCTAAAATCAAGGTAGACCAGTTGGATCATTGTCCCACCTCCCCTGTTGGCTGTTAAGCTACAGACTTCTGAACGTTGAAGATGGGTTTTCCCCCATAAATGTGAATTCTCAGCACCAACCTTGGGGCTCAGCAGCTCCCTTGTGAGGGGGGCTGTTCTGCTGCTGGTCCTCAGCCTCCCGGGTGATAACTCACAGATGCCAGGGCCCTGGCTCCAAACAGCTCTAACCTGCCAGCAGGGTGTGCAGCACCTGGGAGTGTAGACTCTGGAGCCCCGAGGCAGATCCTGAATGGCTGTGTGACCTTGGGGACTTCCACCTGTTCTCCGGTGCAAAAGGACAAACCAGACCAGCCCGTGGGACCGGGGAATGTACCCATGCTGGGGTCACTGGGCAGAAGTGGTTGTGGTTCAGTCACTAAATCGTGGCTGACTCTTTGTGACCACAAGGATTGCTGCACGCTGGGCTCCCCTGGCCTCCACAGTCTCCCGGACTTTGCTCAGACTCACGTCCATTGATGATGCCATCAAACCATCTCATCCTCTGTCGCCCCCTTCTTCTCCTGCCTTCAGTCTTTCCCAGCATCAGGGTCTGTCTCTTCTCATCAAGTGGCCAGAGTATTGGAGCTTCAGTTTCAACGTCAGTCCTTCCAGTGAATATTCAGGGTTGATTTCCTTTGGGATTGACAGGTTTGATCTCTTTGATGTCCAAGGGACTCTCAAGACGACAGTGCAGAGTGGAATTTTAGGAGATTGTGGAACACACCTACAGCGCTGCGCAGCCCCTCCCACAGACAGCAGGAGTGTGTTTCCCTTCACGCCTAGACTCTGGTTTTATGCTTTGACCAGTAGGACGTTCTGGGAGCCATGCTGCAGACTGACGTTCCAGAGCCTGCCCTCTGGAGGCTTCATGGCTTTAGACTTTGCCCACACAGAACACTGTCCTGAGGCCCCCGTGGTAGGGAGCCGGTCGGCTCTGCTGAGGCTGGGTGGGCTGGTGGAAGCAGACACCGAGGTCAAGGCCAAGGCACCACTGAGGCCATCACACCCGCCGGCCCACCTGGACCCCCGCTTAAGGCACAGGAAGCGCACAGTGGGGGTCCTTGGAGCCCTGCACCGCTTTGCTTCCCGGAGGCTTCTTGACCAGGGAGACCCTTCACTGATGCGATGGCAGGCTGAATTCCCTTTCATTCCTCGTCTGTTAAGTTTTTTCATTAATTAAGTTTCATCAAATGCTTTTTGAATTGATAACCGTTGCTGCAGCCATCAAGATGACCCTGTAGGAGGACTTCCCTGATATCCAGTGGCTAAGATTCCGTGCTCCCAGCGCAGGGGGCCTGGGTTCAGTCCCAGGTCAGGGAACCAGATGCCGCATGCTGCAACCAAGATCCAGCGTGGCTGGATCAGTTAATTTATTAATTAAATAAATAATTTTAAAGAGAGAAATAAATGCTTTCTAAAAAGGTGACCCTGTAGATGTCCCCCTTTTCTTTTAGTGCGGTTGATCCCAGGGATGGCCCCTGTAAGCCTGCACAGTGGCCTGGTCCTCCCCTTTGAACGGATCCCTGCACTGATTTATGAGCTTCCCCGGCGGCTCACTTGGCAAAGAATCCACCTGCACTGCAGGAGTCCCCAGTTTAATTCCTGGGTTGGGAAGATCTGCTGGAGAAGGCACAGGCTGCCCACTCCAGTATTCTCAGGCTTCCCTGGCCGCTCAGCTGGTAAAGAATCCACCCGCAGTGCAGAGACCTGGGTTCAGCCCCTGAGTTGAGAAGGTCCCCTGGAGAAGGGAAAGGCTCCCCACTCCAGTATCCTGGCCTGGAGAATTCCATGGACTGTATAGTCCGTGGGGTCACAAAGAGTCGGACACGACTGAGTGACTTTCATTCATTCACTGCATTGATCTGCTGTTGTTTGGTCAGGATGCCAACCTCTGGGGGAGAGGGACTCCCACCCCTGTGGAGCCCTGGGACTGGGGTCGTGTTGGCCTCATCCACAGGGTTGGAGAGTTCTCCTCTTTATTCCCTGGAGGACTTTGGGTGAGACGGGTGTCAGTTCCTGCTTATGTGTTTGGGAGACTTCATCTGAGGAGCCCCGCCAGGCCTGGGTTTTCTTTGTGGAATGTCAGGCTTTGTTGTGTGCCATTGATCAGGATGAACGATTTTAATCCTCCAGGCGTCACAGAAGGGCTAGGGCTTTCAATGGTCCCCAGTTACAGAGGAGGTGGTGTGCCTTGTTCGTGGTCTCCGTTCTGGAGGGGTCCACCACGGGGAGGCTGTGGTTATGATCACGGCACCACACTGCCCACGTGAAGGCTGACCACTGCCTAGGGCACACCCTTCATTCCTGGGCTAGTGGACGAGGAGGCCGTTTCAGCCCTGGCCTTGGGGGTCCAGCAAATGCGAGGCCTCGCCTGGGCAGGTCTCCCAGGAGTACTTGGGGTCCCCCTTTAGCCTGGAGAGGCTGTTGGGTCACCAGCATGGTGCTGCCCGTGTGGCAGCCTCGGCGGTGCCCCCGGCTGCTTCCTCTGGCTTGGGGGCCCAGCCCCGAAGCCCCTGGAGACAGACCTTCTGGTGGTACTGATGCCGCTCGCCTCCACTGCCCACCATGTGCTGCCTCCAGGCAGCCCACCAAGGTTGGTGTGGGTCCCTGAGCCCCCAGGTAACACATCAGTTTGCAAAGGCTCCTGGCCCCTGGGATTTGCTGAGGCCTCAGAGCTGTGGTCTGGAATCTGCACAATTGCCCACTGCCTGTCGGGCTCCAGGCTTCAGCCTAGAGATGATGGATACCCCTTGGAGTTGGTCCGGTGGAGTTTGTGACCTCCTGACCCCTAAGCCTGGGACCCACTTCCCTCCCCACATGCTTGCAGGATGCTCAGAATTCCGACACCTTCCCAGGCTCCTGGGTCTCTGGGTGCCGGCCACCTCCTGATTTGCCATAGGAGTCCGGAGCAGGGGACGTGGTCAATGGAAGGAAGAGCAAAGAAAGGGGCAGCCCGAGACCACAGTTTCCATCACTGTCGCACAGGGCTGTTTTCCAGTTTGGGCGAGGACGTGCCACGCTCTCAGAGCGCCTATAAATAGCTCTCTGTGTCAGGAGGCACATTTGGTTTTGGCGAGAGGAGGAGGCTTCATTCGGGATGGGGGCGTGTGTTTCCTCCACATCCTGGCTGCAGAGCCCAGAAGATGATGGTTTCGCCAGTGATGAGAACAAAAGTGGCTTCTCCTTCAGCCTGGTTCCCACTGCGGTGGGGTTACAGCAGCATACCACTCAGAGTACACACGTCTCACACACACACACACACACACACACACACACACACACACACACACGAGATTTATTATGGGGCCAAGGAGCCCAAGATCTGAGGTTGTAGTGAACAGAAGGTCCAGCATTGCCAATGGTGTAAGATCCAGTCCAAAAGCTGGCAGGCTCAGAACCCAAGAAAAGCTGATGTTGCTCTGAGACTGAAGGCTGGAAAAGACAGATGTCCCAACTCACAGGTGGGCAGCAGTCTCCTCTTACTTGACTTTTCTGTTCTAGGCACGTCATCAGCTGATCAGGTGAGGCCCACCCACGCTGGGAGGGAAATCTGCTTTACTCAGTCTACTGATTCAGATGCTGATCTCATCCAGAAACACCCAGGGTGACTTTGGGCCAAATGTCTAGGCCATCTGTGGCCCAGTCACGTTGACATGAAGAATTAACCATTTATTCCTGCTTTTAGTTCCCTTGGATACAAATCCCCAGAAGCAGAGCTGCTGGATCATGTCTCTGTAGGATTGTTTTTGAGGAAATTCAACACTGTTTTCCACAGCAGCTGTACCAGTTTACATCCCCACCCTCAATACACAAACATTCCAGTTTCTCCACATCCTTGCCAACACTTGTTATTTTCTGTCTCTTGATAGTAGCCATCCTGATGGGTGGGAGGGAGTTTTGCCTTTGAGAGTCTGGCTGGAAGACAAGGAATGATGCTTTTTTTTTTAAATTGCGCTGTGTAGCGTGCGGGATCCTAGTTTCCTGACCAGGGATTGAACCCAGGCCTTTGCAAGGAAAGCGTGGAGTCCTACCCACTGGACCACCAGGGGATTCCAACAAGGAATGACTCTGACCAGTGGTCCCCTAAATGACATTGGGTTACATGTTACGGGTCACCCTGTAGACCCTTCCCTTTAGGTTCATGTCATAAATGGTGACAGACCAGGTCCCTGGCTTCTCAGGGCCTCTGGGGACCTCCTGTTTAGGTTCCTCTCCTCTGTCCCTGTTGTGTTTCTTTCTCTTTTTTTGATGTGGACCATTTTTAAAGTCTTTATTGAATTTGTTACAATTTTTGTTCCTGTTTTACATTTTGGATTTGTTTGGCTGAGAGGCATGTGGGATCTTAGCTGCCCAGCCAGGGGTTAAACCCACATCCCCTACATTAGAAGGTGAAGTCTGCACCACTGGACCAGCAGGGAAGTCCCTCTGCTCTGTTTCAAGGACCCACCATCTGAAGCCTGCATCCCAGATGGACGGTCACCCTCGGGAGTCTGGTGAAGTTCCGTTCACCAGGTGCTTCTAAACCTGCTTCCTTGTCTGCAGAACCTCTGTGTGTGTGTGTGTGTGTGTGTGTGTGTGAGAGAGAGAGAGAGAGAGAGAGAGAGAGAAAAGAGAGAGAGAGAGAGGGAGAGAGTTGATCAGTCATGTCCAACTCTTTGTGACCCCATGGACTGTAGCCCACCACACTCCTCTGCCCATGGGATCTCCAGGCAAGAATACTGGAGTGGGTTGCCATTCCCTTCTCCAGGAGATCTTCCTGACCCAGGGGTCGAACTCCGGTCTTCCACATTTCAGGCAGATTCTTTACCATCTGAGCCCCCAGGAGGCCTCACAGGGCCTATCGCTGAAATGGCCTTTGCTGTCCACCCCTAGGACCCCCCGCCTGGTGCAGACAGGGGCTGCCGTGGCTCCCCTGACGTCAGCAGACCAGGGAGGAGGCTGAATTTGTCTCCAGGCTGTTCCAGTCAGTGGCATCCTTGCAGGACACCAAGCCTTAGGTGATGCCCAAGAGCTGAAGTCAGTGTCACTTCCAAAGACAGAAGTCTGGGGGTCTGTGGCGCCACAGTCCCCCCGGCCCCCCACAGGGAGCCGTGTAAAGCAGGTTTCTCCAGGGAAGCAAAGCTAGCAGGATGCAGACACGTATGTTTAAGAGATTTCTTGCAGGAATTTGGCTCCCAAGACTGTGGGGGCTGGCAAGTCTGCAGTCGGAAGGGCAGGCTGGGAACTCAGGCAGGAGCTGGTGGTGCAGCCTCGAGGCAGAATTTCTCCTCCAGCAAATCTCAGCTTTTGCTCTGAAGGCCTCCAAAGGATCAGAGAAGGCCCGCCCACATTATCGCTGCCTGTAGACTGACGGTTGACGTGTGTGTCTGCAGGCTGGCGTCTGAACACCTGGCTCATCTGAGGGTGGAGACGGCTGCCCCCTGGGCCCAGGGCGCCCCCACTGGGGCGCGGAGAACCCTGCCCACGTGAGCTCTGTGTCAGGTCTCTGCGGGGGGTGCCAGGGCCACCCCCAGGGCCTTTGTCTTTGCCTGCCTGGCTGCCTCAGTGCATCACAGACCCCGCGGCTTCTTCGCCTTGGTCACTGTCTCCGTTTGGCTTGAGCTGGACCCTTGCCTGTAGGTGCTGGTTTATGCTGTGCATAGGTGGAGTTTTCTGCTTCCCTGAAACTCAGTGAAGAGCTGTGAGTGCTCTTTGAGATTCCCTGTCCCTCTAGCTATGGGGACCAGTCAGAGGAATGGATGCCTCCCCCGACCTCCAGGGAGCATGTTGGGACCGGTCAGGACTGGTGGAAAAGCAGCACGCCGCCGTCTGGGGGTTTCCAGGCTCAGTCTCTGACCTGCCCCCTCTATGGCCTCCTGGGCAGAGGACTGTCTCATGTAGATTCTTGCAGAATGCTGGCCTCGTGGTGGAAGAATGGCCAGGGCCCTGGAGAAGGGGGCCAAGCGGGAGGAGGGGCCTCTGGTCGGGGCTGCTGGGTGTGGTGGCTGCTGTTTGAAAAGCTCCAACTGGTCCACACCGTGCCTGGTGCACTGTGCAGGCCTTGAGGGCCCAGGCTGCCTGGAATCAGACACAGTGCACGCCGCACTTTGCTGTGGTGTCTAAACAATCTCAGAAACAGAGATCAGGTTTTGTGTGGTTCCCGGGGCGGGGGCTGGGGAAATGGGTGAGGATGGTCCAGATTGGGACTTCCAGTTACCAGGCAAACTTAGCCCAGAGGAGGTCGCGTTCAGCCACGTGGTTCACTTGAAAGTTGGTAAGAGTAGATCCTTCAAGTTCTCATCACAAGTGGAAAATCGTTTGTTCTTTTTTTTTTTTTTTTTTTAAGAAAATCTTTAGGATAAATTGTTCACATTTGAAGAAAGATCACTTACTTGGCTATGCGGGGTCTGAGTTGCAGCACGCGGGTTCTTTGATCTTCCTTGCGACACGCAGGATCCTTTCTAGTTGCAGCACGTGGGATCTGGTTCCCCGACCAGGGATCAAAGCCCATTCCCTGCACTGGGAGCGCAGGGTCTCAGCCACTGCGCCCCCAGGGAAGTCCTAGGGAAGAAGCCGTGTGTAGCCGTATGAGGTGATGGACGTTAACTAAACTCACCGTGGCCATCGTTTCACAAAATAATATCCAAGTCGAGTCATTAGGCTGTGCACCTTCAGCTTAGTGCTGTGTGCTGGCTGTATCTCAGGAAGCCCGGAGTGGGGACATCTCTCATTTTTCCAAGAGCTCTGATCGGGCTTCCGCTCTGAGGCCGCCAGGATGTGCTGTGTGCCCTGCACTTGGTCCTCTGACACAGTTCCCTCTCCTGGCAGGTGGCGATCATCGCCGGCAACTTCGAGCTGGCCGAGTATATCAAGAACCACAAGGAGACCGACGTTGGTGAGTAGGCTGGCTGTCTGCCAGTGGATCACGCGGGGGCTCCGGTTGGTCACCTCGCCGGGTTGGTTCGAAGTCTGTTTTTACTCAGACTTAACGGGAACAGGGTCCGGGCATCTCCTCCACCTCTGTTGCTGCATCTTCTTGACCTGTGGCGGGGTCGGGGCATGGAACCCTTTAGATGTCAGGCAAGGGCGCCAGTGATGGCTGCGGGGCCATGCTATCTGACCGGAGAACCAGATCGCCTTCCAACCGATTGAGGTGGGTTTGCGGGGAGGATTCTGTAACGCACGCAATTCCATTGAAAGTCGGAGATGGCGATGAAATGAGGCAGGAAGAGCCAGGGGCGTCCCCTCCCACTCCCACTTCGGCGTCCCTGGCTCTGTCTGCTGATGACCGCTCCCCTTTTCAGTACCCCTCGTGCCAACCAGGAGGACTGTCCCTGCGGCTCCTCCTCTGTCCCGTCGCCCCTGCTGGCGGCTGGGCCCAGTCTTGCATCTTGGAAGAGCCCTCTGGCCTATTCCCTCCGGCCCCGGGCTTACACCGGACGTGCAGCGGGGAGCAGGCCCACTGGACCAGCAGCGGTGAGATTTCCAGATGGCGCCATCCCATCCAGGGGTGGGCAGCGAGACTCCAGGGCGCCTGGAGAAGTCGCTGGGTGGCCTCTGTGTCTTGTTGCATGGATCGCTCCCCCGTATTGGGTGCTGGGGGGTGAGCGATCTCGTGCGTCTGGCTGTCTAGTCTTCCCCGTGTTGAATGTCTGGCGGGCACCCAGCTGCCTCGAGAATCACACAAGGATGCGGAGCCGGATGTCCCGCTTGCCTCACCCGGTCCCCCATGCCGAGCATCTCGGCTTCCTGCACCCGATGTTGATGCGGGTCCTCCCGCGAGCCGGGGCCGGGCCTCCCTAATGGCTCTGATATCCGGGCCTCCCTGCAGGGCCGCGTCAGCGTCTCCCTGAGCACATTATGCAGATGGATGAGTTCATGCCTGCAAAGCACTCTGGAGGATGAACTGAGCCCTCCCAACTCTTCTCCTCCCGCCACTCCCTGACACGAGACCGCGGCACGAAAATACCGGTTGCCGTGAAGGGAGCTGGGGCTCCTGCCGAGCGGGGCAGACCGCCGGGGAGAGGTGTGCAGGCCCCCGCCCAGGGCCCCAGGGTGGTTAGCGGTCCCAGGGATCCAGGACCTCTGAGTTCCCGCAGTGGTGGCAAACTTGGGGCTACCGTCCTGATCTCCCCAAGCCAGGGAGGCGTGAAGGGGCTTCCTTACGCCGGCTGGCTGCCGGGAGGGAGACAGGAGAAACTAGAGACCCTGCCTGCTGACCCCCAGCACGGCTGCACCGATTCCCTCCCTCCTTGCCCCAGGCACCAACTCAACAAGTGCTGAGTTTAAAACACAGACCGAGGAGGTTTCTGGCTTGTCTCTCCCATTCCTTATCTGTGATGGAAACGCCTCTCTACAAATATATTTTCTTATTATAAGAAGAATATCTGTTTGTTGGGTGAACATACCTTAATTACACTCACCCACTCCAATCAATGATTTCTGTAAACTGTGAGGGCTTGCCCTGTCAAGAGATGGGATGGTCACGGCAGGCGCGTGTGACGTCCATGCTCCGGCTGCGGGGAGCGAGGTTGGAGGCCTTCCAGCTGCAGCTGTGTAGACGCCCGGGGCTCCGGGAGAATGTGGGGTGGCGTTTACGATCAGCCCGTGCTCTCTGTGACCTGCGCCGGGGCCTTTCTCCGGTGTGACCTAAAGGGAAATGTTAGTACAGGAAACCTGTGCTCCCGCGCTGGGTCCTTTCAGCATCTTCAAGGGAGGGGGCGCGGAAAAAGACTCCTTCTTTTCTCTGAGTCGTCTGACTCCGCATCTCTGACTGGGAACCAGCAAACTGTGCCAGTGAAGTGGGTTCTGTCGAAGGCCTCGCAGAGAGGCTGCGGGTGCCTCAGGGGCGCAGACGTCACTTGGGCCGTTCGTTCTCGGCCTCGCGGTAAATGCATCCTGAGGCCTCAGTTCAGCGTCCTGGAAACCGAGCCTCCAGCTTCGCGCTCGTTGTTTGCTCTGTGCCCTGTGGCCACCCCAGCTTTCCATCTGCCCTTGTTACCGGCGGGGCCGGATGCTGGGTGTGCGGTGGGGAGGGTCTGGCCCTGTCCTGTGCCCCTAGTGGGTCTCGCTAAGTCCTCTGCGGGGATCTGCAGCCCCTGCCTCTGGGTGGATGGATAACCCCAGGCAGACATCCGACCCTTGCTGAGCCTGCATGCCCAGCATCTCACACTCCGTCGCTCCTTCAAGGCCGTGTCGCTGTCTGTGTGACCGAGGGCGGATTTGATGTAGACATATGGTATTTGGGTCGGGTTTGCCCAGAAGCAGACCTTGGGGCAAGGATGTGAGGGGTAGTTTGCCATGGAGGGGGTGCCAGACAGCAGCGGCGGGAGCACAGAGTCAGTCCGGGCGGACAGGAGGCAACCGGGGCCTTAGTGAGCAGGTGCTGCAGCCGGGTGTTTTTGGGACCCTGGGGCGTCGTCTTGCCTCAAGTTCCTGTTGGTTCAGGCCTGCTCTGTGCAGGGAGGACCCTCCTCTGGGCGGTGCAGTGCCTGTGGGGTCCCGCTGAGCGCCAGGGGGTGTGAGCAGGGTCCCGGGGCATCTCCCAGGCAGGACTCCCCCGGAACCACGTCCCAGAGTGATGGTCCGAGCCAGGCTTTGAAGCCAGGCCCATCTGACTCTGGGGGGCTCTGGGCTCTTCACCGTCAGGCTCCCCATCTTCCTGTGCACCCGGAAAAACGGGACTGCACTCGAGAGCTTCAGGCAGCAGTGCAGGCTGGGCCGGGGAGCTCGGGCTCTTCTCACGGGCTGCTGTTTGGAACCGGGGCTGGACGAGTGGGTGGAGGGAAGGAGAGAGGGGAAGAGGGTTCCTGGGTCCAGACTGCTGACAGCAGGATGGCCCTGCAGGAAGCTTTCTGCTCTCCTGGTCCTGGTTCAGCACTCTGTGGTCACCAGAGCTGAGCATCTGCCCGCTGAACTCTGCTTCCCCGACGGGCTGAGACGGCAGGGCTGGGCGGAGGAGGAGGACACGGGAGAGGGCTTGAGGCTGGGCCTGGCGGCTGCAGAAGGCTCATCAGAACCAGTAGGGTCAGGACTCGGGCACAGACACTGCAGGGGCTTCCAGGTGGCTCAGCGGTAAGAACCCCCGTGCCAGCGCAGGAGACTTGGGTTCAACCCCTGGGTCGGGATCCCTTGGAGAAGCACCTGGCAACCCACGCCAGTATTCTTGCCTAGGAAGTTCCATGGACAGAGGAGCCTGGCGGGGTACGGTTCATGAGGTCGCAAAAGAGCTGGACACAACTGAGTGTCTAAGTGCACACACACACACGCACACGCACACACACACACACACACACACACACACACACAGAGGATCCAGGGCTGCCATCACACACATACACACACACACACACACACACGAGGATCCAGGGCTGCCGTCACACACACACACACACACACACACTCACAGAGGATCCAGGGCTGCCGTCACACACACACACATACACACACACACTCACAGAGGATCCAGGGCTGCCGTCACACACACACACACACACACACACACACACACACACACACACACACACAGGATCCAGGGCTGCCATCAGCCCACCGGAGGTCACTCACGGTGCTGCCTGTCCCTCTGGCCTGTTCCCTGCCTGACACAGTTGTTGTTTAGTCAGTCAGTCATGCCCGACTCTTTGAGACCCCATGGACTCTAGCCTGCCAGGCTCCTTTGTCCTTGGGACTTCTCAGGCAAGAATATTAATGTGGCTTGCCATTTCCTCCTCGTGGGGATCTTCCCCAATTCAGCCATGGAAGCTGTGTGTCCTGCAGGCCTCCTGCATTGCAGGCCAACTCTTCAGCACTGAGCCGCCGGGGAAGCCTGGTCCACAGTGGGGCCTTGGGGCGTGTCAGCTGAGTGGGCGACCCTCCTCTCTGCCAGTGTGCCCACTCCACCCGCTGTCTCTTCTCAACGTAAAATCCTGGCCTCGCAGCACCTGGAGTTGGAGTCGAAGAGCCGAGTCCTGTGGGCACGTCAGTGCTGGGTTGGGTGCGTTTGCCGGAACGTAATGCCCTGGTCTCCCCAAGCGTGGTCTGAGTAGGGGACACGGGGCAGGTGGGGCGTGGGGGGAGCGGGGGCAGTGTTTCAGCCCACAGCAGGTCACTCTGGGGCCGTGTGAGATTGGGGGGTCTCTGGTGGGTCATGTGTGAAGGTCTGTGGATACGTGGCTTTCCCATTCCAGCTTCTGTGAGGGTCTTAGCTCTGGGACCCCAACTCCTCTGTGACCTGTGGGGGTGCTGTCTCTCTGTCTCGGTTGGGGTGACCTTTTTTCTGCCCCAGACTCTTGGGTGGTGGGCGTCTGGTGTGATTGCAGGGAGAGCTCCAGGGACCATTTGCCACAGCCTTGGAAATCATGGTAGGGGTGCTGGGGACGGGTGGGCAGGGGCCTCCTGTCTACTTTATGATTTTCAGCGAATTTTGACTCCTGAGCTACACCGTAGTGTAGAAGGCATACAGGAGAGTGGGGTCTCAGGTCCTGCATCTGAGGCTCTGGGCTCTTTACTCTGCCAAGACGAGCCCGTGGTGCGTGCTGCCAGGGTTGTCAGACATCTAGTGGGGCTCAGTGAGGGCTGGGGTAGTGTTTTGGTGGACCCAGCTCCACGTGTCAGGATCCTGAACTCAGAAGAGATGAAGGTAAGACTCAGCATTGCCTCCATGGTGTTGAGTTGCATTTTTGAAGATGAAGCATGGTGGAAGGATCCCCGGATTGCAAGCTGGGCATGGGATTGATTTTGACTCTTCAGAATGAGTGCATTACAATGTTGCTGACTTTCTGCTTATAGCCCAGTGAGATGCCTTCCTGAAAAAGTCCCTTGAACAGCTCAAGTATTCTCCCCACCTCAAGCCACGGAGCCTCTGTTTTCTAGACACGAAAGTGCCCTGCTGAGAAATCAGGGTCCTTCAGAGGCTCTGACGTGGCGTTGGGGGGGCGATACTAAACCTGTCTGGTTGAAGTGAGCTGATGAATGGGCCTCTGAGGTCTGCGGGATCCGGAAGTGGATCGGGCTCGCCGCGTGGATGCCACCCTATCCCTTTAAAAGAGAGACTGCATCTTGTCGTGAAGCGCTCTGTTCACAGCCAGCCCGCGTGCAGGCTGCTCACCGGTGCTGTGCTTCCATTTTTTCTTTCTTTCTTTTTTTTTTAAAAACTCCCTCCCTCTTTTAAAAATTAATTGTGACCTCCATTGGGTGGTTTTATTTGCCCACTCGGAGAAAGTGATGGTTTAAAAGCGACCGTGAATACCAAAGTTAATCCTGCCTGTTGTGATCCACAGCTGAGCTGCGGCTGAGTCCATGAGCCCAGCAGGTCTTAAAGCTTTTGCCATCGAGCGTTTGCGATGGCTTCTGTAGGATGGAGGTCCCTGAGAGCGAGGCTGTCGGGGAGCTGGGGAGCTCGAGTCCGAAATAGTCATGCAAAGATTAAGCGTGTTGCAAGCTGATAAGCTTTGGACTGAGATAACCTATTTTTTTTTCACCACCTTTGTTATTTTTTTCTTGCCTGGCTCTGTGGGGACATGCACTGTCAGATGGATTAAATGACATGGGTTGTTCTTCTTCAGCGGAACAAGGTTTGTTTCCTATATCTTGCCCTTCCGCAGCTACGGGGGAGAGAAGTGAGAGGTTCTGTTTTTTTTTTTTTTTTTAAATGAAGCCCATTGAGCTGGTGTGTGAGTTTGGGTGTCTGATGAGCCGCCAGAGGATCGCTTGGATACTGTTGCTAGGTTTCGAGACCGAGTGTCTGTGTAATTACGCTTTAGATATGTATAGATGATGAAGAGAGGGTGGTGTTTTCAAACAGATTTGTTAATGTATTATTTTGGGTGTGTGTGTGTCTGTGTGTTTATGTATGAGAATGTAAAATCCGTGCTGATACGGAGCCATGATGCTTTGAAGAAAAAAAAATACCTGTTTGGTAGCTGTCACCTGCTGTGAAATAAACTAGATCCGATTTGAAAGAAGTAGTCAGGTTTCCAGGCATTCAGACTGTAAAATGTGCCACTTACCACGAGATGCAGACAATGGTGTTAAGTAAACACAGCATCCTTTGTTTGCACGGAGAGCCAGCAGGTCCTGGGAAAACCCAGTGTCTAACCTGCTTCATCGCATCAGATCGGCTCGTTTGGGGTCAGCACTGCCGTGTGCCCCTCCTGAGAGAGGAGCAAGGCTTCCCCGGGCTGGTCTGCTCCCCGGGACGGCGCGGCCATCACAGCTGCAGCCCACATTCGCAGAGAATATTTTCAAAGCACGTTGCCGAGGGGGAGGAGGTGTGATGGAGCCGCAGCAGGCGCGGCCGCCGAGCGGATGTGAGCAGCCCGCCGTCAGCCGTCACAGCTCATGCTGCTCCGCGTCGCCTCCCTCTCGGGCCGGGGGAGCTGTGGCGCGCGTGCTGGCCGCCGTGCTGGCTTCCGTCCGCCCGCGGGCGCGTGGCTCCCTGCCTGCCGAGTCCCGTCCGCCGCCGGGGCCCGCGGGCGCATGGCTCCCTGCCTGCCGAGTCCGTCCGCCGCCGGGGCCCGCGGGCGCATGGCTCCCTGCCTGCCGAGTCCGCCCGCCGCCGGGGTCTCCGCCCGCCCTCCTCCTCCGGGCTGCGGTCATGAGCTCGCTGCTGCGGCTCCCCTCTCCACGCTTGCCATCAGGTGTATGAGTTTATCCCCCAGTCCTGGGGGCAGCTGCTGCCCGCTCGTGACCCTGCACACCGGTTGCGCTTTGTGTTCCGTCGGCATGGGGTTTTCACGGGTGGCCGACGGCCGGCGAGCGTCCGCTCGGGATGCACGGTGGCCTCGGCCCGTCCCAGACGCTGTGTTCGTTCGCTGGCCTCCCGGGGACGCTTGTCTCAGGCCCGAGAGGCGCAGCTGCGGCCATGTGGTCTTGGCCTCCTGTGCCCAGTGTGCGTGTAGACGTCGCGCACAGCTGGTGTCCTGCCCCGAGGCTCCCCCTGGGCCTCCCAAGCCACCCCTTCCCCGTGCACGCGGCCTGGGAACGCTTCTGGAGGCAGGCCCAGCCTGGGGACGCGTCCTCCAGCACAGTGTCCCCCGTGCGGGGGACAAGAGCGGCCGCTGGAGCCTGTCCCACCAGAGGTGCCTGGAGGAGCCGCCCAGCGGCCTGCACGCATCTACTGCTTCTCGCCGTCTGCGTTGAACAGGTCCCCAAACCTGAGTGTTTCCGGGCTCTCTGCTTCCCAGTCCCGAGCCGCGTGGGCCCCTGGGAAGACCCCTTCCCTGCTCTGTCCCACGAGGAAAAATGACACTCCCCCAGCACCCCCGTCTTCCACAGCCTCAACTGCACAGTCTCTGTGAGATTGCATTCAAGGTGAGCCCGGCCCTGAGCCCTGGCTCCTGAGGCCCCGGCACCTTTGGCAGCCTTCATGGTGCAGCCCACCTTCACGGTCCTCCAGCGAGATTCACAGACCAGATAACCTAACGCACACGGAATTTTTTAAGATCAGCACAGCATCCTGACTGTCTAGGAACGAGAAGCGGAGAGGGACAAGCAGGCAGTGACCTGCGTATCTCTGAGAGCATCCCACGTGGGAGGGCCCAGTGTGGGTGTGGGGGCCAGCCCCCTCTGAGCACACTCGCCCTCAAATCCCAGAGCCCCCCAACCCTGGGCAGTTGGGACACCCCCCCAGGGCGGGCCCTGCCAGCCCCTGAGGTTTCCTGGCACCGTGAGCTCTGCTTAGCAAAGTTCTGAACCAAACGCCACATACGCTCTTTCACTTACACGGTGTTTGTGTTTTGGGAAAAATTCAGCAGGTACCTGTGTGGAAGAATCTGTGTCTTTGAGTTGGGGTAGGGGGTACGGTTTATGCTCTGCGTCTACACGATTGTGGGAACCACAGCTGCAGTGTTGAGGGGGTGGTCCTGGCACAGGTGGGGAGGGCGGCGCCTGACCGCCTTGCGCCTGCCTTCCCGCTGCTGGGCCGCTCTCCACCTCAAGTGCCCCTGAGCACCCCTCCGCCCCCCGGGCCTGGTCCTCCACCCTACAGCCCCTCCGCACATATGGGAGGGCTGTTCTCTGGCCAGGGGATCTCTAACCCGAGGGCCTGCCTCTGACCCCATGACCTGGGGTCCCCATCCAGGGCCCTCTGCCCGTGACAGGGATGCCGGGATGCAGGGAGTGGACAGGGCGAGCATAGACGCCGTTCCTGAGGGCGAGGTGCATGATGGCTGGACACGGATGGTGACCAGTCCCTGCTTGCCCGCCTCCTGCCGCCTGGGACCCTTCGCCATTTTCCGATCTGCCCCGGGCCCCAGCCCAGCCCTGCCAGGCCCATCCTCTCCTCCTTCTGCAGCTCTGCCCTGGATGTGGGTCCCAGAGAGGAGGAAGCATGCCGTGGGCCCAGGCTGAGTCTCTCCTCCGCATCCTGCTGCCGCGCCCGTGCCCCACCCGCGCCCCTGCCCCCGGTCCTCTGGGCTTTTCTCCCCGCACATCACTCTTCTCCCGCCGCGACTGCCCTCCTGGTAGACGCCCCGGCCCAGGCTCCGGACAGGGTCAGGGCCAGGACTTTGTGTCCCAGCTGGAGGACTGGACTTTCGGTGGCCAGTTCCCTTAAAGATGGAGAACGTCTGGGCCTGTGGGAGGAAGTAGGGAGGGGCTGGGGTCAGCATTCAGGGGGCCACGGGGTCGTAATGGGCTGTAGAGTCCGGACGGCTCCCTGGAGGAGGCGGCCACGGGCTGTCTGGATCTGAACGGCGGAGCGGTGCTGTCTCGCTGCCCTTTCGTGCCTGGACTGCACTCGGTGCTTTTGTGCGATCCCTGCCAGGGAGGTGGCGCTGTCCCCATTTTACAGGTGAGGAGAGTGAGGCCCAGGCGCAGACGTGAGTTCCATGTCCAGGTCACGGGAGCTGGGGTTTGGACCAGGCCATTCCTTACCCACCACAACGCTGCCCTCCGGCCTTTGTGCATCTCTCTCCTCACCCCTTCGGTTCCTGGACCCTCTCTTGCTCCCACATTGCTGTGCCCCTGCAGTCCTGCCTCCTGTGGGGTTGGCAGGTGGCTCCCCAAAGCTGGGCACAGAGGCGCTCTTCCCCGAGGACAAGCTGCCCCTTCCAGGGGGCCTCGAGGGCACCGTCCCCCCCGGGCCCTGGCCTGTGCTCTCAGTTGGCTTTTCTGGTGCGTCTGGGTTCTGCCAGCCAAGCCCATGCTCCTCGGCATACCGCAGCCTGGTTGCCCTGGCCCCTGCTGTCCTGTGTCCTGATGACACCAGGTCTCCGGGTCCCATCCCAGAGCCTGCTGGTGGCCAGGGAACCTTCCAAGAAAAGCAGTCTCCCACTCCCTGGCCACTTCCGGCCTGGTGTCTTTATCTGAGCCATTTTATCCAGGAAAACCAGTTTCCTGGCTGCTCCGAGATGCGCTGAATGAGTGAGCTCACCAGCCCCCCACCTCTCCATCCCTGGGGCTCCTCGCCTCTTCCTAGGAAAGCAGCCCCTTCTCCTCCTCTCCCCGCCACCTCCTCCAGGCCGGCTGACCTGTCCCCCAACCCTGATCTCAAGGTGTCCCTCTGCGGCTGGTTTCCAGAACCCCCGTTAGCCCTGGTGAGTTAAGTGCATCTGTGTCAGGGACAAAGGGACCAGTGCATCGGAAGGAGACCAGGTTCTGGGAACCCCTGCCCACCCTCGGATCCCCACGTCCAGAGAGAAAGTCTGGCAGGGCCTCCTGGGAGAAGGAGAGGCCAGGCTCCTGGGAGAGGCGCCCCCGTCTTAAGATTTGTGTGCCCCCTGCCCCGTCTTCATGATGAGAGCTTAGAAGGTCAAGGTGTTTGGGGAAGTAATTGTACCCTGAGGGGTGACAGTTGGTGACCCTAGGAAGCCCGAACTTCATGTGAAGGAGTCCGTGTGAACGCCTCCAGAACCCAGGCCGCCCAGGGAGGTCGTGGGCCCGGCCTGAGTGGGGGAACGGGAAGCCCCCTTCCCCACAGGAAGCAGTGGGACCCCACCAGGTGGCCCCACCTTCTGGGGATGAGAACCTGCAATTCCAGGGAACAGGGCTCTCAGGAGGCTGCTCAGTCCACGGCCCTGGGCACTGAGTCATTTCACCACACCCAGGGCACCCCATGCAGTGGACAGACCACCCAGACCAGGGCTCTCGAGCTGCCCCGGGCCCACACCCCCAGGCCTCCCTAGGAAGACCCGTCCTCCTGCCAGTGGAAATTCCTCCATGCCCCCATACGTGTGCCTTCCCTTCCAGGCCCTTCCACGCAGATCAGGCGGCGGCTGCCCGTCCGCTCGCCACCCTCTGTCCAGGCCGCGAGCTTTCCCGCAGCGCCCAGCTGCCTCCACGGGTCCCCTCCGCCTTCCCTGTGGGCCTCCCAGCAGGTGCCCCCACCTTCTCCTTCAGCGTTCAGTGAGCGTGTAAGTCGCTCAGTCGTGTCCGACTCTTTGCCTCCCCATGGGCTGTAGCCGCCCAGGCTCCTCTGTCCATGGAATTCTCCAGACAAGAATACTGGAGCGGGTTGCCATGCCCTCCTTCAGGACATCTTCCCGACCCAGGGATCTAACCTGGGTCTCTCGCGTTGCAGATGGATCCTTAAATGTCTCCAGCCACCTCGGAAGCCCATTCAGAGTAGAAGCTTGTTTCCCAGAAGTCAGGGTACACTGGCTTGAATGGGGAGCCGCCGCCCACAGCTCCCAGGACCTCGCTTGTCCCTGCAGAGCTGCCGGGCATATAGTTGCTGAATGGCAACAGAGCAGGTGGCGAGCACGCAGGTGCGTGGTGGACGGCAGCTTCCCAGACATCTGGCGAACCTCACGCCCTGGAACCTCCCTCTGCCAGCACGGCGAGAGTGCGGGGTCCCGCCGGGGCTCCCCTCCACCCTGACCTCTCACACGTCCTTTCATCGCGGGGTCCCTGATTCACCAAGTCTGGGAGGGACGACAGGACCCCCGGACAAGGCCCTAGTTGGGCCAGTGTCCTGATGCCCCCAGAAGGGGTCCCCACCCCTGAGTCCAGCTTTTAAGGACCCATTCATTCTCAGTGAGCCTGGCAAAGCCCCATGTGGCCTTTAGGGAAATACGTGCAGCCTGGAATATTTGGACTTCGTTGCGTAGAACCACTTGGAGCATGTCCATCTCAACTATGTCAAGAAATAGGCGCGGGAAGTTTCTTTGTCGTGAAGGTGTGAAGGCGGCTGTGTAGGGGGACCAGAAAAAAGCATTAGGCCAAGTGCCAGAAGGACGTGGGTTCTATCTGGACTCGTCCCCGAGATCCTGGGGAGCCCCCCAGCGTCTCTCCCATCTCAGCAGCCTCTGCAGACGCGAGCGCTATCTCCTCTCTGCACCATGCCTGTGCCCGGGGCTCATGACTAGGCTTGGATTCAAATAGATAGAACCAACCGTCTTTTCTTGAAGTTCCTCAGGGCTTTGCAAGCATTTGAGCCTCATATGCAGGCGGAGGGTTTGGAAGACTATGTGGGGTGGAATTCAGCTGAATGCAGAGAAGGTTTCTATTCTGGGTTTAATGAGCCTGAGCGGAAAGGCGCTAAGGTGGTTTTTGAGAGGGAAGAAGCCGTCCATGTGGGCACGGAAGACGTGTCGATTTTAGCCAAGCTAGAAGGGACACATTGAGGAGCTGAGGGAGCAGCAGGTGGGCAAAAATGAGGCCGAAGAAGAGAAAAGTCATCCCGTCTTGGCTTGTGGGTGATGAGTGTCAGGCCCTTAGTCATCCAGGTCCAGGCACAAAATAGACTCCAATTTCCACTCATCTCCGGGGCCATCAGGCTGCGCCAACCACGGAGGTCACCCAGGTGGGAGGTGTTTCCAGGAAAAGGACCATAAGTAGCCCCGGAAAGTGTCTTCTAGGGAGGCCCACAGCGGGTGGAAAGGGAAGGCAGGACAGATACCGTGGCCTGAGGAGCGGCGGGGGACAGGATGTGGCTGGACCCGGGCTGGGGGCAGGACCAGCCCTTGTCTTAAAGTGTGGTACCTTCATTCATTGCTGGCCAGCGGCCTTTCCTAGGTTCTGTGGTCATCGTGCGGCCAGCGGGGTTGGGAAAGGATGCATGCCAGAGAAAGGCAGCTGACACACGCTGCTGGGCACAGTGGGTGGTTCCTGGAGAAATTTGGTCCAGATCGCTCAATCGCTTGTCAGCTGGGGTGAGGTCGGGGTCCAGCCCAGGTCTCCCCACTCTACCCCTCGTCCATCATGGGCCCAGCTTTCTTGTAGATTTTTCCACCAAGTTCGACATGAAATGTGCTTCAGAAGGGAAAAAAGTGCTCAGAACTCTGTGCTTGGCTCATTTTGTTGCCAATTTAGGGCTTCCCAGGTGACTTAGTGGTAAAGAATCCACCTGCCGTTGCAGGAAATGCGAGAGACTGGGGTTCGATCCCTGAGTCGGGAAGATGCCTTAGAGGAGGAAATGGCATGGAGAACCCCATGAATCCCTTGTCACATGTGTTTCTCCCACCAGAGGAGCCTGGTGGGCTGCAGTCCATGGAGTCACAAAGAGCTAGACACGACCTAGAGACTCAGCATGCACGCACGTTACAGCTCTATCAAGATCCTTTTCAGTGCCCAGAACAGATGATAAAATAGCAATGAGGAAGGGTTATGACAGAATTGTGTGGCCAGGGGCTTGGGGTGGGGATGGGGAGAAGGCGATAGTCTTTGCTCATTTCTCGTGGAGCTGTGCTGAGATTCCAGTTGTTAGCGTCTGTGCCCCTCTGCCAGGTGGACAGATCCTAGACAGCACCAAAGCTGGTGTGAAGGACTGTTGAGTCCTTCTGGAACTCTCCAACGCCTGGGGGTAAGGATCTTTGTGTGGATGGACCAGGCTAAGTGGCGGTCGGAGCTTTGGGGTGGCCGGGCCCGGGGCCCCGAGAGGGAAGTCTTGCCTCTAAACGCTCGTTCAGCTGAGCTGCTTCAGTAGAACTGAACCATCGTTGCTCAGAGCTGGGGATGCCTGTGGTTGGCAGCAAGGTCATGAGTGTCTTGCCTGCAGGGCCTGGGACAGAGAGGGTTCCCAATGAGACGTTTAGACGTGTATTTTCTCCATTCCATTGCAAGCAGGCCTTGTGCTGAAGCCCCCTCCCAACTCCCCTCTCCAGGCTCTGCCATCTTTCCGGTCACACGTTTCTGTCACGGACCATCCGGTGCCGGGAGGACAGTTTGTCCATCAGGCTGGTCGCAGGTTGCGGATGCTGGGAACAAACCCAGTTTCGTCCTCTTGGCGTCACCCGTTAGTGTCCTGATCCTGCGAGGCGTTCGTGCACAACAGCAAAAAGTCGAGGAGAACGGTGGGAGCGAGGGGGGTGGCTTCGTGGGCACTGCCGTCCGTCGGGGTCCTGGCAGTGATGCTGAAGAAGGGCCGGCTCCCAGGCGGTCCCGCTCAGCGTCGCTCATGAAATAGCCTTGGATGTCGGTGGCATCTCCCGCCTACCGCGAGCCACTGGCTGAAGGGTCCCTGCCCACTTCCGGCCTGAAGTCTGCCATTTCCGTTTTCTTATTTCGCTCATTCCGTGTCTGGTGCAGCTGCATCCGTTTGTCGTGAGCACAGACCACTCCTGGGGGCTTTGTGAGTGCCGGCCGCTGGAAAACTTGCCCCTTCCGGCTGCTCAGGGGTCTTGCCGCACAGAGTTAACACGGCCGAAGCCAATCAGATCAGATGCCTGCGAAGGTAGAGCTCACGCTCAGCGTCTCAGAATAGCCCCCGGATCTGGGATGCTATGGTTGTCATGGCGACGGCGCTTTGTTTGGGGATCCAGGAGCTATTAGCCTGTGAATAGCGTGGATCCAAACTGCAGGTTTTGCCTTCCTTGGGGGCCGAGGTACCAGACGGACTTGAGGGACCATCTGCCGCCTCCCCTTTCTGGCGGTGTCTGTGCGTGTCTTCAGTCTTTCTGATGTTTGGGGCTGAGTGGAGGATGGTGAGTGCGGTCAGTGACCGTGCAGAGGGGATGAACAGCAGAGGTGTGCTCGGCCTGCCCCAAGGGGACAGGTTCTTTGGAGTATCGTGGGTTCCTTCCTGAGCCGAGAGATTCCCACACTTTGCTGGCTCGAGGGTGGCCCCAGATTTCAACACCAGGCAGAGGAGCCCACGCACGACGCTTAAGACAGTGACGGAGTGAAAATGGCTACAGTTCAGTTTGAATTGGCCCTGCAAGGAGTGAGGAGGAATCAGGTGGTGTCTGGGGCTTGGAGGACACACGCCAGAAGCTGGTCTGCACATAGCCCAGGGCTGGTCCCCCTTCCCCGTGGCCCCCGGGCACCAAGACTGCGGTGTGTGCAGGGCATCCGTGTGGCCCTCGGTGTTCCTGCCAGGCCTCCCTGGAGAGCCCTTGCCCTCCCACCCTGAGCCCTCAGCTCGCTGCCTCTCCCGCTCGTGTTTCCTCTTCACTCACGTGTTCTCCTTCCCTTTCTGCTGCTAACGCTCCTCTGCAAGCTTCAGGGTTGGAGCAGGGACCTCTAGGGTAGGGTGTCTCCGCTCCCACACCCCGCTGTCCATTCCACAGCCCGAGCTCCCTGCTGGCCCGCGGGACGGCCGTCAGAAGACGCAGGATCCACACCCTTCATCCGAAAAAGGATCTCAGAAGTGAGAGCTTTGTTCCTGCCTCATCGGCAGTCAAACTTGACCTGAACTGATTTGAGGCTATTTATAGCCTTTATTTACCCTGCTTAGGGTGACGATCCATCCATCCACCCCTGCAGGAGCCCGCCTGTGACTGATGACGGGACTCGGCCCAGACCCACCAGGGGTGCCACGTAACAGACAGCATATGGGCCACGTCATCATGAGAAAGCCAGCAACTGGAAAATACCCACACACGCCCACCCCGCGCTCCTCAGCCACGGCGCCCTGGATCTGTATTTGCTGAATGAACAAGTGTTCTTAACCTCAAAATAACCCAGGTCTACCTTTTAAGGGTTTCAAAGGATCCTTTCAAGATGGTGTTGCCTCCGAGGATGGGGTCGTCTTTGCTTTAAATATTAAAGGGAGTCTTACATGGAAATCTCAGAGGCCTTCAGACTCTCTCTCCATCAAGGTCGTACAAGGACCTTGCCTCTCTCCTGCATACCCTCAGCCCCCTCCTGCCCCACGAGTCTACATTTCCCATTAGAACCCAAAGGGGCCCCGGGAGGCTGGGTGTGGCTCCCTCTGCTGGGTGTAGGGTTTCTTCTCTTCCCATCGGAAACACTGTCATTTTTATTTCTTCAAACGTCTATTTCCTCTTTTCTTGCCTGGCTGGTTTGGCAGATGGGTTAGAGGATCGTCTGGGTCTGGGGTCCTCGTGGCCTTGGTACGAGCAGCTTGGCCCACGCAGGCTGCATCGTCGGTCTGCCCTCTGTCCCTCCCCAGAGCCCTGACCTTCTGTGCCTGGGGCTGCAGAGTTGTCCTCTGACCCCTGTGGGACCCACCCACCAGGTAGCCGGGCCCCTCGACCCCAGGCTGCCATCTGTAAGGGACTGAACTGTGTTTCATGTTAAGGTCCTGACGCCCCATGCCTCAGAAAGTGGCCTTTGAAAATCGGGTGTTTATAGGTGATTAACTTAGGCTGTTAAGGTGGGGCCTAGTCCGGGAGGACCGATGTCCGTATCACTGTGGAGACAGGCTTGCACACAGGCAGAGAGGCTTGGGAAGACGGAGGCCTAGGTTGGGGTGATGCCTCTATTGGGTTGTCCAAAAAATTCATTCCAGTTTTTCCACTGGAGGGTGTCAAAAACCCAAACGAACTTTTTGGCCAATTCAGTAGGTGCCAAAGATCCCCAAAAGTGGCCGAGAAGTCTCCAGCAACAGCAGGGAAGAGATTTCCTGCCCCCACCCCCCCACAGCCCCCGAGGGAGCCCCCCACTAACACTTCTGGCTTCCCACTTCCAGGACTGAGACGATGTGTGTGTCAGTTGCTTAGTCGTGTCCAACTCTTTGCGACCCCATGGACTGTAACCCGCCAGGCTCCTCTGTGCACGGGATTTTCCAGGCGAGAGTGTTGGCGGGGGCAGGGGCGGGGGGGGCACGTTCTTCTCTGCCTCCTCCAGGGCGTCGTCCCCACCCAGGGGTGGAACTCGTGTCTCCGGCACTGGCAGGTGGATTCTCTATCACCTGAGCCAGCAGGGCAGCCCGCTGGGACGATACGTCTGTTGCTTAAGTCCCAGTCTGTGGGGCTTTGTCCCCGCAGCCTGAGAAAACAGACGCACCGTCTCCCCGGCCAGCAGCCCCTCCTCCTCGCATCACCATCTCAGTTAGGGCACCAGGGGCAGATACCGTGACCGCCCCAGATTCGTCCTCACAGCTCATCCAGTCCACTGGGCTCCTGTCCGCCTTCCCTCTAAATATCTCCTAAATCTGCCCCCTCACCTCCCGTTGCTTTGGGCTTGTTTTTCTGTCACCGGGTGGCCTCGGCTCTGGTTCCATCCCCCTTTGCCGCCGAGCCCTGCAGCCTGAACACACTTCCAGCACTCAGATCCTGCAGTTCCGCTTGACCTAAAATCCCCTCCGTGGTGCCCAGGGCGTCCTCTTCCTGTTAGGACACCAATCATGGTGTCAAACCGCATCTGGACTAATTACAGCAGCCAAGACCCAGTTTCCAGATAAGGTCCCGTCACAGGTTCTGGGGGACACAAATTTGGGGAAGGGGGCGACAATGTCAGACCCAGGACTCCGCGTGCGTCACGTGTGGGGGGTTTGCTGGAGGAAGGGGCCCAGGGACTTTCAGCAGAGGGGTGGGATCCTAAGTGCTGAGGGTAAAAGGCCACGCCCTGCAGCAGCGGCGGAGCTCCGAGGGGAGCTCCCATCACTCGGCAGCCCGAGGCCCTGCCCACCCCGCATCCGAGTGGGCTCAATGTGCCCAAGTCACCCAGCAGTCACGGAGCCCCGGATTCAGGGCGGGCGGCACACCCGACACCCTCAGGAGCTCTGTGCCCTGGAGCCTGGCTGGGAGCGGATGTGGTGGGCATCCAGGTGGCAGAGGCAGGCTGGGTGGCCACGGGTCTGCAGGCCCCTCACAGAGCAAGCCTGGTCTAGAAGCTTCACTCCCACCCCCACGGTGAGATATGTGAGGCTGTGGGTTCCGACAGGTCTCGTAACTGCTGGCTGGCACATTCCCTCCGTCTGTGCTTGGGGGCATGGTCCCCATCCTTCCTGTGAGTCCAGGGCTGGCCCAGACCCTGGGGTTCTGTGGTGTACCGATCAACTCCAGAGGCCACCCTGCCACTCAGACAACGGGATATTTATCCCTCCTGGTCCTGGAGGCTGGAATCCGGCATCCAGGTGTGGGCTGGGCTGGTCCTCCTGAGGCCTCCCTCCTGGGCGTGCGGACGGCCGTCTCCTCCCCGTGTCCCCCAGGGTCGTCCCTCTGAATGTGTCTGTGTCCTGACGTCTTCCTATAAGGACTCCAGTCCTTTGGGGTTAGCGCCCACCAGTATGACCTCATAATTTACCCTAACCACCTCGTTAAGGGTGTAACACCTCCGAGTAGTCACAGTTGTAGGTAGCAGGGTTAGAGCTTAAATAGATAAATTTCAGGGAGTTCAGCCAGTTACACACGGTGCCCACCTGCACACGGCCTCTGCCTCTGGGAGCACCCTCCCCCAGTCCCAGGACACTGGCACTTTGGGTGGGAATCAGGCAGCTGAGCGGAAGAGACCTGCTAAGAATGAGAAGGAGCCCCCATGTCCAGGACTGTCTTTGGGGCCCCTTGGCCTGCAGTGATGCCCCAGGCCTGGCACAGGCAGTTCCCAAGAGGTGGTCCTCCTCCTGGATGAGGGGGTAGGTGCTCCCCACAACAAGGCGTGGACACAGCACAGCTGGTCTCTCGAGCTATGAGCACGGACCCTGGAGCCTGTCTTGCCATCTGCATCTCAACTCTGCCCCCTGGGGGCTGTGTGACTTTGGACAAGTTACCCTGCTGGCGCCGCAGTTGTTTCTTCTGTGTCTCGGGGATAAACAGCTACCCGTCCCCTTGGGTGGTTCGAGTTGTCAGAGCCCTGCCTGGCTTGCAGTGGTGGTGTTGGAGGGCCTCATCATCGTACTATAAGCCCCACTTCACAGATCGAGAGACTGGGTCCTGAGAGTTGACAGGACTTGGCTTGACTCCCCCTGGAGGGCGTGGGGGGAGCCCAGGCTTGTCCGAGAGCAGGTCGCATGGGATCGGGGCCTGTGTTGGTGAGTCACCCTGACCCTGGGCAGGTGAGCACCCACCTCTCCTGCAGGCTCTTGGCCACGCAGTTGATAGTAAGGAGGAACAGTCTTCCTGTCACGCGGCCTGTTTGTGTTCTCATTATGCCATCCAATGTCTGCAGGCTGCTGGATCTGCATAATTAACGTGGGAAGTTGGAGGTCCAGCTGGCAGTCCCATCCAAGTGCTCACCCAGAGTTGACATGGATAGAGCCAGGTGGTGACAGACGCGCCCGTCGAGGTGGCATCCAGGTGGCGGGGAGGTGGGAAGCAGGGCCAGCCATCGCTGGCCCACTGAAACCCACCAGCTGCATCCCTGCAGGTCCGCTAGGGCGTGGTGACGTCCAGTGGCCGTCGGCAAGAATGGGCGGTTAGGAGCCTTGTGCCCGCCCGGTGCTCCCCTGGCCAGACCTGCCCACGCCGCTGGGAAAGGCACAGGGGCTTTGTGCTGCGCGCTCTCCTGTCTGCAGAAGCTCGGGTGTCGGTGGTGACCAGACAGACCCAGGAAAACCCACACCCAGAGGGACCCGCAGTGGGTTGCTGGGTGGTTGGCTCCGCCTCCTCATGAACTGATACGGCGTTCTCGCTCAGCCCCTGCTGATGCTGTTCCGCTGCTCTCGGTCTTCGTGGCAGCGCGTGGACTTTCCCCAGCTTCAGCGAGCAGGGCTTCTCTTGCTGCAGAGCAGAGGCTCCGGGGCGCTTGGGCGTCAGTAGTTGGGATGGATGCAAGGGCTCAGTTGCCCCAAGGCATGTGGAGTCTTCCTGGACCAGGGATCGAACCCGAGTCCCCTGCACTGACAGGCGGATTCTTCACCCCAGGACCACCAGGGAAGTAAGACTTTTGGTTTCATCGTCCCTCCTTGGAGGTCGCTGCCCTCGAATCCTCAAACCAGCCAAGGTCGGCAGCAAACTTTCTGAAAATGCAGCACGGGGTAACTCTTGGAACTCTTCGTAGCCAAATGTCAGCCCTGGGTGTTCCCGGGTCTTATCTGCCCGCTGGTTTGCGTTTCTGTTAATGCTAATCACCTGCTTCTCGCAAAGGTGGGTCAGGCTCCTCTCTCTGTCCCTTCTCTCGGGTCTCAGGTCCTCCTAAACCATCCCCCTACTCTGGTGCCAGAGGGACGCACGGCACTGTGGCCCCGAGTTCTCGCCTGTTCCTGCCTTCTCGTTGGCAGGAAGTGTGCAGCCCGGCTATGCCGTCTGCGGTTGGTGCCTGTGTTTGGCCGAGAGGCTGTAGACCAGGACGGCTCCCTTGTGATGTCCACCCCAGGACACGGGCTGTGCGGGGACTTCACGCGAGGCAGGGACCGCCTTGTCCGTGTGGTCCCCTCTCATGGTAACTGCCGGGCAGGGGGCAGGGAGATGCCAGAGCGGCTGCTGGGGAGCCACTCGAGGGCTGGGACCCCCCAAGGAGAGGCCCCCTGGCCGATGCCCCCAGTGTTTTTTCTGGTGATTAAAGTTTCAGGGCAAGAACCTTGGGCATCATCTTTGTGGACCCAGGGGGTCCTTGGGGCCAGGCAGCCCCTGGCGCAGGTCCCTTCTGCACCCAGGCCCCTTCATCTGACTCGGGAGCTGCCCTGCACTATGCGATGGAGGCTGCCTGCCCACCCTGTGGCTCTCCTCCAGGTTAGATCACTCGCTTGTTCTTGCTTGTTCATGATCTGATTCTCAGGACGGGGCCACGTCTGGCTTGCTCCCTGCCCTGACCCCCTGGCATGAGTTGCTCCTCCGCTGGGTTCTCCGTGATGAACGGACGCAGGTGCCGCTTGCAGGCCCTTTTGGCCTGGGGTCTGCGCCCTCTGACTCCTCACAGGGCATGGCCCCTGCAGCGATGCCTGTGGGGTGCTGGGTTTGCTCTTGGCTGGAAATTCAAAGACAGGGACCCCTTGGTTCTGAGCAAAGGAGAGTTAACTGTTGTCGAAGAGGCCAGTTCAGGGCAATTACTCCCAGGAGTGGGATTTTAACACCAATTCTAAAACCTATTTTCCACCAAATAAGACTTCTGGTGAGCATTTTGATGGAATCATACATTCTAAGGTGTGGGTCGGGCTGGGAATTTTTCGCAGTCAGAGGGCCCAATTCTGCCTCATTTCAGAGCCTGTTTTGATGCTGTTGATGTAGGAAAACGTATAAATTTCTATCTCGATACACTTTTGAGGCGTCGGAGCCTTCCCAGACCTTGTTTTGCGGTATTTTTAAAGCATTAGTCCTCACGACCCATTTTAAAAGGACGTTTGGAGGAGTAAAGCCATTAGTAGATTTGGGACCTATTTACTTCCAAATGGAAGCAGAGGCTCCATAGCAGGGCTCGCTGTGAAACACGGTGCTCCAAGGGCAGGCTTGAAACTTGCAGGTGAGAGGCAGGATGTATTCCCGGGGTCCGACCGAGATGCCTGGCGGGGTTGCCACCTCGGACTTGCAGGGCTCGCAGGGCTCGTGGACTCCGCACATCGGCCTCTCCCCTGAGCACGTGGAGCCCAGAGGGCCCGCACTGTCCTCAGGGAGGCCCGCGGGGTGAGCAGCGCCGCCTGTGTCGTCTCCCGGGTCCCGGGGCAGAGCCTCCCCGAGAAATGAGCTGTCTGAACGCAGGGAATGGTTCGCGTGCGTGCCCGTTTTCTCTACTGGCTTACACCTCCCCTCACTAGCTGATACCCTCCTTGAAGGATGTATCATTCATGACTTCATCCTGAGTGCTTAACACAGTGCCTGGCACACAGTAGGTGCTTATTCATTATTTGCTGGATGAGTGAAGGATGGGTGGGTGGACGGGTAATTAGATGGACAGATGTGTAGCTGGATGGATAGATGAGTGGGTAAGTGGATGGGAAGGTGGATGAGAACATGGATGGAGGGAAGAAAGGAAGGAAAGAGATACTGTTGATGGTTTAATCTGGTACAATTGGGCTAGAACACAGCTTCTGCCCAAAGTTCCGATAGGGGTGGCTGCTAAGCTGCTAAGTTGCTTCAGTCGCGTCCGACTCTATGCGACCCCATAGACTGCAGCCCACTAGGCTCTTCTGTCCCTGGGATTCTCCAGGCAAGAATACTGGAGTGGGTTGCCTTTTCCTTCTCCAGTGCATGAAAGTGAACAGTGAAAGTGAAGTCGTTCAGTCTTGCCCCACTCTTAGCGACCCCATGGACTGCAGCCCACCAGGCTTCTCCGTCCATGGGATTTTCCAGGCAGGAGGACTGGAGTGGGGCGCCGTTGCCTTCTCCAGGGGTGGAGTGAAACACAAAAGGGTTTAGCAGTTAAGGAGCCTGGCCAAGCACCCCACACTCCCACACACAGTAGGTGCTGCTTCATTGTCACAGAGGAGAATTAGCAGCCACAATCTAGTCTCAACGTCAGCACCTTTCTAAAACTAGTAATACATGTCCCTTCTAGTAACTTCATGTCCCTTCTCTACTTGAGCTTGGCTCCGCGTAAGGGGGTGGTGGTTATTCATCGCATGCTTTTGTCCACCCACCTGCCCACTCTCCTGTCTCTCCATCCGCTCACCCATCCACCCTCCTAACCACCCATCCGTCTCTTCATCTGCTGACACACAGCAGTCGGCACTAAGTTCTGTTGACTGTGCCTGGCACGGAGCTGCGCTGGGGGCAAGCACAGCTGGAAGTCACAGGCAGAGAAGACTGCCCCCGGTTCAAACAGAGTCCTCACGGAGGGCTTTGCTGGGGCGCCGTGTGGGTGGGACGCGGTCTGGAGGGGAGGAGTCCGCCGTGCGGAGATGCGCGGTCCCACATTGCTGAAAACAGCTTTTGCCATGACCGTGGTGGGGAAGAGCTGACCTGGGCTGGCCTGAGCGCCTCGGGGAGCCAGGCGTGTGTGTTTCAGCGGGGCGGGGTCCACAGTCCTGGGGGAGAGGTGGGACACTGGAGCTGGGTCCTCAGGGCCTCCCAGTCCAAAAGCAGTGGTCTGGGTTTCATTCTAATCCTGACAGAGACCCTGGAGGGGTTTCGGTGAAGGAATCACCCCGATCTGTATTTTCACAAAGAGCCCATGGGCTGCTCTGTGGACATTCGGCCTTTGGGGAGGCGAGGGAAGCAGGGTCTGTGTCCGGAGGCTGCTGCGTCCCAGGAGATGGAGCGGTGGTGGGCTTGGAGGTGGGGAGCTGGGGCAGGTTGGGAGTCTGCCTTGCTGCCTAGGATGGCGTGCGCAGGGTGACGCCTAGGCGGACGGCAGGGGCCGGAGGAAGCAACGGGCTTGGCAGTCTGCGCGGGCACGTGTGTTGTTTTAGACCCAAGTCCCCACTGCCTCTGCCCGCCCGCCGTGGCACGCTAAGGATTAAATGAAGAAGCAGCCCGACCCCACGGCACTATGCAAATTCCATGGCCCAGGCTGCTGATTTTTTTTCTTGTGAACGTGGTACTGAATTCTGATGGCTGCATTTAAAACACGTCCGGAGCAGGGGACAGAGAGTACATGCTCCGGGTGTCTTCTGAGCAGTACCCGCGCTTGCTCACGCTCTCTCTCTGTGTCTCTCGACAGGCCGGGTACAAGCCACACCCTAATTTTAGCTCCCGGCACAGTTGGGCTGGAATGAAAGCTGAGAAGCACAGGTCACGGGTGTGCTCTGATTTGAATAATTCCCCCCTCCCCCTGCGTCTTGCCACCCGCCCTGGCAGTCCACGCTTTCGAGATGCGGAGATGGGGCCGGCGGGGCTGCAGACATCCCCTGACCGGCCACGCTCTGGTCGGGGGACCCCTGCGATCACTGGCCGCGGTCACGCAGCACCGGCCTGTGGACATGGGCCCCGCCAAGTGCCAGCTCTGTCAGACCTTCAGGTGAACCCGCGGAGCTCGGAGCCCGCCGTGAATGGGGTCCGGTGTCTCTCCAGCGAAGCACGTTGCTGCGGCTCACCTCTCCGGCCACGTGTGGAGGCTGCCGTGCCTCACGACTCCTCCTGGGAGTCCCGACCCCCCAGGCTCAGGTCTCCCCAGGGTGCTCCATGCCGCCCTGGGCAGCACGCGCTGGGCCCCGGCATGGACAGCAGTGCTGGGGGCTTTGGGTGGGGGCATGCAGGACCCCGATCACCCACCAGTGAAGGTGCTGGGTGGCCAGAGGCCCCCAGGGAGACCGAGGGCAACAGGCAACATAGCGCTAGAGATTCTGGGCACAGACAGACAGACGCAGGTGTGTCTGAACCCCAGCTCTGCTGGTGGCTTACTGCGTGGATTGTCTAAGCTTCTGGTAACGGTGATTCGAGAAAGCAGGAATCAGGTGCCTCGCTGTAGGGCCGAAGGCACACTTGCAAACAGCGGGGAGGGGGGAGCCGGCCAGGCAGGGGGCAGTGTTCCTCTGCACATGCAGCTGCTCTGGGTTTGTTTTTCCCTCTTTTGAGAAAGACGTGGAAGTAGAGAGTCTTCCCTCTCTTCCTGATGCTGCAAGTTGCAGAGGCGTAGTGAGGACCCAGCGAGCTCACCCCTTTTGGCGGTGGTCACCGGCGCCCAGCTCCGGCTGGTGGGTGCCATGCAGGAGCGTGGCAGGATGCCACCGCATCCTCTAGTTGTACAGGTGTGTCCAGAAGCACAGACTTTGTGCATGGAACGTCTCAATTTGTATGTATTATTGACTTACTAAAATGAAACTGTTGGATCTGGCCTCGGATCTCCTATCCATAGCCCCTCTTAAAGGTGTAGCATAGAGCCTGACGTAAATAATACTGTAATTTTTAAAGCACTCACCCTCCCACCCGCTCATCCATTCATCCACCTGCCCACCCGTCCCTCCATTTATCCATGCATCTGTTTACCCACCCACATACTCGTTCACTCTTCCAACCATCCATTCAGCCCACATACCCATATACCATTCATCCGTAAATCTATCCTCCCACGCCCTCCCTCCCACCCGCCCACCCATCTATCCATCTGTGCTAACCCATCCATCTGCCTATCCATCCCTCATCCATCCCTCATCCATCCATCTATCCACCCATTCATTCTCCCACCATTCATTCATCTGTCTGTCCGTCCGCCTACTCATCTATCCTTCCTGCTTTCCTTTCTCCCTCATTCCCATCATCTACTCATCCACCCATCTCCCCTTCCTTTCCTCTTCCCTTCCTTCATGCTTCCTGTTTTCCTCTCATCCACCCATCCATCCATTCATATTCCCACCCACCCATCCATCTATCTATCTGTGCTCACCCACCCATCTGCCTATCCATCCTCATCCATCCATCTATCTGTTCATCCATCCCTCATCCGTCTAGCCATTCATCCATCCCTCATCCGTCTATCCACCATCTATCCATCTATCCACCCACCTGTTCTCCTACCCATTCATTCATCTGTCTGTCCGTCCAGCCACTTATCCTTCTTGCTTTCCTTTCTCCCTTTTCCCCATGATCCAGTCATCCATCCATCTCCCTCTTCCTTTCTTCTTCCCCTTCCTTCATGCTTCCCTGTTTTCCTCTCATCCATCCACCCATCCATCCATTCATCCCACACCCGCTCTGAGTTTGTGGCCACACCTGCCAGGCCCTCTGCTCAAGGTTGAGGCCGGGCCCTGTATGCAGAAGGCAGCTCTCCTGCCTTCAAGGGTGGCCAGTTTATCTTCACCCACTGTCTGCTGTGAGCTTGGTGGCCAAGAATTGAACCCAGGAGTTCCCACACTCCTATTTTCTCACCGCTGTTCATGCCTAAGGAGCCTCCTCACAAGCCCTGGGCCCTGGACCAGCAGGAGGCTGGGCTGGGCAGCGCCCAGCATGTTCTCTGCACGCGGCTCCACCCTTGCTTTCCCAGCCAAGCTTTGATCTGATCCACAAACATGATTCCCAAGATCTCTGCCTATCAGTCTGTGTGACACGAGTGTGGCCCTGCTCCGGGCCCTTTGGGGGGTAGAAAGAGAAGCCAGCAAGAGAAAGGCACTGGGCCCCACTGGGCTGCGTGTTCTGAGGGTCGTCCAAGGGCCAGCCACAGCGTCCACTGCTGTAGGACGTGGTGGTCGTAGGGGGTGAGGGTCAGGGCCCATTGAGCTTCTGTACATAGAGGAGGGCAGTGGGGACCCAGGCGGTGGGGACTTATGCTTCAGGAGGTGCCGAGTACCTGGGACCCCCTCGTGGGATGGTGCGGTACCGGGGTTGGGATTCACACCCCCCCAGGTTCCCATGAGGGTCAGTACATGCATAGGTGCCTGACCCACCTCAGGGCTCAGCATCGGTTACTGGCCCCTCAATGTTCCGGGGTGTCCTCAGCTGCAGGGCGGGGCTCACTGACACAGGGTGACGGTGGTGGGCGACGCTGTGCCCTCGCCCAGGGACCCGTGGAGGATAGACGGCACCGTGAGTGAATGGGGGAGGGAGCAACAGGCAGGTGGGGGGGGCAGGCAGCGGGAGCCCTGGGCGATTTCCGAAGCGGTGCCCTGGTTCAGCTGCATCTGAGGCACTCTGGGCTCAACTGGACCAGGAAGGAGCATGGGCTGACTGAAGGGCCACCCTCCACAGGCTGTTGGGATCGTTGTGAGGACGGGACCTGACCCGGGTCCGTGGAGGGCAGAGAGGTCCCACCATCGTCCTTGACTGGAGGGGCCCGAGCCATCGGGTTTCCAAACTCCTGCCCCTGGAGCTTCCAGTGGCCAGGCTGACTTCTCAGCCAAGGAGAAGCCGCCAGTCTCCTGGGCACAGAGCTTTCCTCCGCCTCTTTCGTCACGTGACCAGGGTGGATGGGGGAGGAGGCGGGAGCAGGGCAGGTGTTTTAAATTATCGCTCGTAACGAAGTCGGTGGCAAGCAGGCGAGCCTGCCATGTGCACGGCCAGGGCCAGAGGGCCGTCCTTCCCCGAGATGGGCCACCGGAGGCATCCAGTGTTCTGGGACGGCGGGTCCAGGCCCCAGACCACCACGCTGCTTGGATGGTAATCAGGACCTCCAGGGCCGGGTTTCCAGCGATGGGGTCTGAAACGTGCTTCTGACCTCCTGCAGAAATGTAACTGAGTGTGGCCTGTGCCCCGCCTCCCTGCAGAGGGGGCCGTGGGTGCAGCAGGTGACCTGAGTCCCGTCCTTCTCGGGGCGGGTTGGCCAGGGGTGGGGCTTGGCTGCTGTGGCGCCGGCTCCCAGCCGGGCGTGGAGACGGCTTCTGGAGCTGGACTGTCCCGGGGTGGCCGCCAGGGGCCTGGGCCTTGCCACCCACACTTCGTGCATCTCCCTAGAGAAGGGCCCTTCCTAGCTCTGCCCTGAACGGGGGATGAAGGCTTGCCCTTGGGGTCCGAGCCGCCTCTGCCCCGGGGGCTCATTGGGTACTGGTGGCGGCCACGGCTCTGAGGCACCGTGCTTATCGGCTGGTCACCTTCTCCTGGGTGGACTCACCAGCATTTATACCAGTGTTCCTGCGGGGGTGGGAGGCGGTGACTTTCCTTCAAGTGATGGTTAACAAAGGGCCTTGGGGCCTTGAAACAGTTTGGCTCTTGATCAAAATTATATGTGTTTAGAGAATTCATATTTGATCTTCACAGAAATTACACAAAGATGGATTCATCGGAAATCGCCGAATCCCCACTCCTCTGAGATAATCACTGTTGGTACTAAGACGTCTCATCTCTGGAGGGTCTCACGGGGTCGAATCACGTGTGCGCGTCCAGTCGTGTCTGACTCTTTGCGACCCCATGGATTGTAGTCAGGCAGGCTCCTCTGTTCATGGGCTTTCCCAGCCAAGAATACTGGAGTGGGCTGCCACTTTCTCCTCCAGCAGATTTTCTCGACCCAGGGGTCCAACCCATATCTCCTGCATTGGCAGGAGGATTCTTACTACTGTACTACCTGGGAAGCAGGTTGAATAGTGTCCCCCCACCCAAAAGAAAAATGTATGTCCACCCAGAACCTCCGAATGTAACCTTATTTGGAAATAAGGTCTTTGCAGATTTAATTAGTTCAGTTAAAATTAGGTTGCACTGAATTAAGATGTGCCTGAAATCCACTGGCTGGCGTCTTCATAAGAGGAAAGAGAGGGGGCTTCCCTGGTGGTCCAGTGGCTAAGATGTGACGCTCTCAATGCCGAGGGGCCTGGGTTTGATCCCTGGTCAGGGAACTGGATCTCACATTGCTGCAGCAAAGACCTGGTGCAGCCAAATAAATGAATAAATGTTTTTGTTAAAGAGACAGAGAAAAGAGAGGGGACTTCAGACTCAGAGACCTACAAGTATACAACACAGAGAAGACCGGGCAGAGGCTGGAGGGACACGGCCACAAGCCAAGGGACTCTGCAGCCCCCAGAAACTGGAAGAGGCAGGAGGGCTCCTGCCCTGCACTCCCCCGCAGGGAGCTTCCGGCCCCCAGAGCCCGAGAGAGAGCGTCGCCGCTCCTCCCGGCCAGCTCACGACAGGTTGCCTGGCAGCCCTGGCACCTGGATTCAGAGGCCACTCCCCGATGTTAGTGTCGCCTCCTGCCTTGACTGGGAGTTGACGAGAACGCCCAGACTTCGTCCCACGCGAGGCCAGCTCCAAGTTCACAGCAGCTGTTTGGTTGGGACACCTGCCTGTGTTGTGTGGGTCAAGGGGGAGCCGCGGATCCCGCCGGCCGCAGAGAAGGCAGGAGAGATGCCTCAGGTGCTCCTCAGGCCCGGCTTTGGTTCCCATTCGTCCTCTTTGGCGGGGAACGTTCCCTGGGGTGCTAGATGGTTCTGGAGCTCCCAAAGCTCTGGGCAGCAGGGCTGTGGGAGGTACTGGGACCCCTGGTCCAGCTCCACCAACCTGGGGTTCTGGAGTCCAGTCCCTGAAACAGTCTGGCTCCATCATCCCCTGTCGGACCTACAGAAGTTCCGTCCATCCACACAAATCCAGCCCCAGGCGTCCGAGATTGCCCCTCCTCGCAGCCGCCCTCATCGCTGGGCCAGGGGCCATCAGCTTCATCTTGTGGACAAGGACGCGGAGACTGGCCGGCTCTTGGCTTCTCCAAGGTGACCGCCTCCCTGGACCCTACGCTGGGTTCTTCCTGTCAACACACGTGTGCCGGCCGCGGGTCTCAGGGCAAACCACCCCCCCCGCCCCCCGCCGCCACCACCACCACCAGAGCCCTGGGCTTCATAGATCGCAGCCTGCCCCACTGCTGCCAAGAGGGGGTCCTCCCACCCACACCCTGCATCACACAGAGCCGCTCCCCTAGCCGTCACTGCCCCAGGTCCCTGGGAAAGTGAAAAGTGAAAGTGTTAGTCGCTCAGTCGTGTCCGACTCTGTGACCCCTTGGACTGTATCCTGCCAGGCTCCTCTGTCCATGGGATTCTCCAGGCAAGAGTGCTGGAGTGGGCTGCCATTCCTTCTCCAGGGGATCTTGCCCACCCAGGGACTGAACCCAGGTGTCCTGCACTGCAGGCAGATTCTTTACCATCTGAGCCCCCAGGGAGGCCCTAACGTACCTTCTCAGCCAGCAGTCCCCACCCTTTTCAGCCCCAGGGGCTAGTTTCACGGAAGACAGTGTTTCCATGGACCAGGGTGAGGGGGATGGTTTGGGGCTGATTCTCACAAAGGAGCGCACACCGGGTCCCTGGAATCCATAGTTCACAGTCGGGGTCACACTCCTATGAGAATCCAGTGCCGCTGCTGACCTGCAAGAGGCAGCGCTCAGGCAGAAACGCGAGTGGTGGGGAGTGGACGTGAACACAGAGGAAGCTAGCCCCCCACTCACCTCCTGCTGTGCAGCCTGCTTCCTCACAGGCTGCAGACCTGCCCTGGGGGGTTGGGGACCCCTGTTCCAAATCCTCTGTGAGCAGCAGTGTGCTGTGTCTGGGTGAGAGCACGTGTCTCCCCTGCAGACCGCTCCCCCCACCCCAGGTCTCCCTCACACTCAGCGGACACTGCAGATTCCGCTTCTCTGTATGCAGAGTGGCCTGTAGGGTCTTGCTTTTGAAAACAACTGTGTTTTATCACTTTCAAGAGTGTGTCGGAACTGGCACAGAATGCCTGGTGGGCCTCCTTAGGTCAGTGGTTTGTATTAATTGATCCCATTGTGTTGTAATTATCTGTTTAGGAGTCCGTCTTTTCCACCAGACTATGAGGACCATGGGGGACCTGAGGGGAGCACCCGCTGAGGGGAGCTGAGCCTCACCCTTGGGTCCAGCTGGCCCCAAAGCACCTAATGACTCTACCCTTCTTCTCTTGGGTATTAGAAAGTCAGTGTTGGCAGCCTCTAATAGTTGGGATGAGATCTGGCTATGAGTAACCAATAAGTTCCAAAAGTTCCAAAAGTTTGTGTCTTTCCAGTAAAAGTTCAGCTGTGTATTCCAGCCACGGGGCAGTGTTCCATGGTGTCTGAGACCCAGTTCCTTCTATCTTACTGCCCTGCTATATGTGGACTTCAGTCCCCATTTCCCTCATGGTCCAAAGTGGCTGCTTCAACTCCACCCATCACACCATCCTTCTAATCAACCAGAGAGAAAAGAAAGTAGGTGACAGGCGTGTCCCTACTATGTAATGATACTTCTCCTAAATGGAAACATTGCTTTTATTTGCATCTCAGTGGCTAGGACCTTGCCATACAGCTCCTAGAAGGGAAATACTATCTTTCTGGGAGACCAGATGACTAACTGAAGGGCCAGGTTCTGTTACAGACAAAGAGAGGACAGAAACGGGAGAGACGTGCAGGAGCCTGAGCCACACCAGCCCTTTATTCTGCCTTTATTGAGGAGATCTTTTCCGGAGGAAGGTCTGTCTTTTCCCAGTGAGGTTTTGTGGATTGGATCTAAGGGTTGGAGAGGAGGGACTCGGTAGGATGGAAGGTTTGGAGACCTGGGCGTGATCAGCAGGAGTTCTGTGCAGAAGACAGTAGGAGCGGCCAGGACACGTTTTCAGCAGCTCTGGGCACTGGCTGGGTGCGTGGGAGGGAAACCCTGTAAACCAGCCTGCCGCCGGCAAACGCGGGCTTCTCATTCAGGGAAAATTCAGTGAGCACCTCTCCTCCTCTCCAGTCCTCATGGTCGTGAGGCTGGCCAGTGCTGGGTGGGGCTCGGAGCAGATGTTTCCAGGGTCCAATCCCAGATGGAGCTGGGTGGCCTTGGGCATGTTGCTTGACGTCTCTGAGCGACGCTGGCCATCTGAGTATCGACCTCCTCACCCTGGAGTTAGGGGATCAGGGAGGAAATTCTGACACCTGTTGCGACAAGAACCTAGAGGACACGCTGAGGGAAGCGAGCCGGTCACAGAGGGACGAGCCCTGCTCGAGCCCACCCGTAAGAGGACCTGCAGTCATCAGCTCAGAGAGGCAGAGAGAGGACGGCAAGACCCCGACCTCGGAGGGCTCTGTGGGGATAGTGCTGAAAGGGGACAGAGGGTCAGTCTGGGGAGACGTCCCCCAGATGAATGGCTGCACAGCAGCACTGAATGTGATTAATGCCACCAAGCTGTACACTTAGACATTGTAAAAATAACAATAATTTTTTTGGACAGGTATACAGCTTTGGGGATCTCAGTTCACCAAACAGGTGTTGAACCTGGGCCCCAGCAACAAAAGTCGGGAATTCTAACCACTAGGCCACCACAAGACTCCCAGAAATGGTGCATTTTATGTTGTGTACATTTGACCACTATTAAAAATAATTGCTTTAGAAGAAGATAAAGTAGAGAAGGCCTGGTAAAGAATCTGCCTGCGGTGGCAGGAGACGCAGTTTCAACCCCTGGGTCGGGACGACCCCCTAGAGGAGGAAATGGCAACCCACTCCGGTATTCTTGCCTGGAGAAGCCCGTGGACAGAGGACCCTGGCGGGCTGTGGTCCAGAGTGTCTCAGAGCTGACACAGCTGAGCATCTGAGCCACACACAGGTAGTGGAGCATGTAACCCATCACCGTCCGGAAGCCTGGATAAACGGCAGCTGTCAGTAGCTTTGACGGCACAGTCCTGTATGCGTGTTTTCTGCTTTGCTTTCCTTCTGGCTGCATAAATGCCACGAGAAGAACGTTCAAAGGGAGGAAAGAGCCAGGAATAGCTGACATGGGCGTCCGCACGTTTCATCCTCACTCGAGGGCTTCAGTTTCCCATTCGATGGAGGAGCAAGCTGAGGCCAGGAGGTTGGTGCACTCCAGTGGAGGCAGGCCACCCCTGGCCCTGCCCCTCATTTCTTGGCAGGCCTGTGGTGACCGCCAGCCACCGTCCTCGCCGAGGCCATCTGTCCCCGCAGTGGGCGTGCCGGGCTGCTCATTGTCCCAAGGGCTCAGCTCAGGCTCTTTGCACCACCGGTCGTGATTCAGGGCCCCAGCCATCCATGCTCCCAGGGCATGCACCCCTGAGTGGGGGCCTCAGGTGAGCAGTCCCGCGTGTCTGCATGGCACCAGTCCCCAGAATCAAGTACCAGTTTGATTTCCTGGGGGTCTCCGATGGCAGCCGGTGTCCGGCTCATCCCACAGGGCAGGGCAGAGCTCTGATTCTGAAGTGAGATGCTTGCACCTCGGAGGGAGCCATGGGAGGGCCCATGTCTGGGGGCCCTGGTCACACGGGCAGAGTTCTGGCTTCTAAGGAGCCTGTGCCCTTGGTCACACGGGCAGAGTTCTGGCTTCTAAGGAGCTCCCGCCGGCTGTGCAAGACACAGGTCCGCGGAGCCCGCTGGAAACACTGGCCGCTTTGCCCTCTTCCTGGACCCTCAGGATGTGTTTAGAGCATCACAGGCCCAGATGGAGCCTGCGGAGAAGAAGCGTCCGGCTCTGCTTGGCCTGCTGTTTCCCAAAACTGACTGCGGAACCTGTTCTGCACCATCTGCGTCCAGGGCCCTCAGGGTCCCATGGAACTCACTTTGGGAAAGCCTTGCTGAGTCAACACCAGGGTCACCGTGTGACTGCTGGGCCTGGGGGGCTGCCCAGAGGTCGACTGGGGGTACCCCCTTCCCTCTCCAGGGGTGCTCAGAGAGCGGGCAGCCCCGAGTCCCCAGATTCCCAGCAGCTCATGACAGACCATTTCACCCGTACTGTAAGACACGTTTCGATAAAATAGTCACTCGTCGCGGCATTTGAAATGAGATTTTCTGTAGAAATCCAGGGTGCCGGCTTCTTTTTAGGAAGTCGTAATAATACTGCCGTAGCTAAGAGACTCAGGGAAAGCGCTGTCCTGGGAGAGGCCTTCTGCTCCGTGGGCTGCAGAGTGAAGTGCCTTGGACCTCACGCTCTTTTCAGCAGCTGAGGATGCATGTGGCACCGCCAGCCTGGCCCGCCCTCCTCCCAGAGCCCCAGGGACACGCGGCCCACCCTGGCCGGTGCCCTCCGGCCCAGCACCCCACCCCGGCCCCCCCCTGGGCATGTCTCCAAGTCTTGTCCTCAGCTTTGGTCCACACCTTCCCAGGTGACCTGCTTGGAGGCCAGACTATGAAAGCTTGGGGGTTCAAGGAGTGCGGTTTCCCCCAGGCAGAGCCAAGTCAGTTCATTTATGTGAAGACCCCAGGGCTTATTCAGATGGCATAGACATGGCGTCTGTGACCCGGGGCCCTGAATTAATGGGGGGCTGGGCACGGGGACCCAGCCCTTGGCAGATGGAGACCAGGTGCCACGTAGAGGGGCTGCCAGGACAGAGACGAGCTCCCGCAGGGTGGGGGCACCAGGCCCCTGTCCAGAGGAATTTCAGGTGGATTTGTGGTGCCTCTGTTGAGTGGGGTGGGGGGCAGTCCTGCCCCGATGGGTGACCTGGAAGCCAGGCGTGCCCCCCCGACATAGTTAACGCCAGCAGCAGGCTCTGGGGTGCCTGCTGTGCTCCCTGGCCTTGTGCTCTTGCTTAATAGCACAGGGACAAGGGCCTGAGAGACAAGGCTACGTGATGGGACCCCCTTGTCAGTGGTGCTGGGGGAGGCAGGATGCCCTGCCCCAGCTGCCGGAGGAGCCCTGCGCCCCTGGACAGCTCAGCTGAGGCCCAAAGCAGAGGCCGGTGCCTCAGTCTCCCCGAGGCCATCGCAGGACCCTGCAGGGGTTGGGGGGTACCCCTCCCTCACCAGCCTGCACCCCTCCTCCATGAAACCACTACCTCAGCCAAATGCTCTGGAGCCCCGACAGTCCAGCCAAGGTAGCGCCCTAGTCAGAGCAGAGGAGGGACCTGGCCCCTTGGTTCAGAGCTGTTCAGCAAACTGGGATAATTTCCCAAATCCCATCCTGCAACCTGGGCACACGTGTCCTCCTTTCAGGGACTCACCAAAGGCTCCAGGCTTGGATCATCCCCTTTGGTGCTCACAGCGCCCGCTAGGGTGGGTCCTCCAGGCACCGGCGCGCTCGCTGGTTTAAGAGAGAGCAGACTCCGGGCCCCTCCTCAGCCTGCATCCCGGCTGCGTGACCGTGGGTGGGTTACTGACCCTCTCTGCGCGGGAGGCACCTTCCTGGCATCATGGGGCCGCATTGCCCCTTGTCGCGCTGGTGCTGAGGTGAGGCGCGCACAGTGCCAAAGCCGGGCTTCAGCAGAGGGTTGGCGTTAGCCGGCGTCAGCATCGCCGTTGTTACTGTGACTAATTCACAGAGGAGCAGCCTGAGGCCTTGAGGGCTCAGTTGTTGCCCCAGGAGGCCCACAGAAGGCAGGGTGCTGTCCTTTTTGCCCAGATAGACGGGTCTCTCCCCTACTCTCTCTGACTTTGCATGTGGCTGCTGTCCCCTGAAAGCCTGTGTCCCAAACCCTCCCATCCCCCTCCCTGCCTCTCCACTTTGCAAAAGACATGAAACCCAATGTCGGGGGTCCCCTGGCTGCTGCCCTGGGCCACCTTTATCCTGGGGGACGGGGACCGTCAGCCGTTCGGTGCCCGCTGTGAGCTGCTCGCAGTCCGATGGCAGGAAGCTTGGGGTCAAGCACTGGCGAGGTCAACGCAGCCCCACCTCAGGGCGTCTGATGTCAGCCTCGCTGCCAGCAAACTGGAAGTGCACCCCGTCTTTTTGTCCTTTGGTCTAGCCCCTTATTTTCCATTTCTCAGTGGGATGTGTGGGAAATGTGCGTTCATTCACTCAGGGCCACCTCTCTGATTTTTAAAATATTTATCTGTTGGGTTGCGCCGGGTCTGAGTTACGGCGTCTGGCATCATGGTTGCGGCGCGGGCTCAGTGACTGTGGGGCAAGGGCTTAGTTACCCCGCAGCTTGTGGGATCTCGGTTCCCCGATCAGGGGTCCTGCCCTCGTCCCCTGCATTGGCAGGTGGATTCTCAGCCACCGGAGCGTCAAGGGCGTCCCCATCTGATTCTTAATCTCACCGGACATCTCTCTCTCCTCCATTGCCTGAGTCCTGTTTCCTATGGGATCTCAGCTTTATGGTGTTGCCCTGAATCCTGCCTCAGATGCCTGGGAACGGTCTGTGTGGATGACTTGGGGGCGTGATAACCCGCCTCTCCTGTCTTTCCGCCCGTGCCCTTGGGTCCACAGCAGCCTCCTGCCCCTTCCAGCTCCAAGCTCAGCCTGTGCTGACTCCACAGAAGTTCATGAAGCCAAACAGGAAAAGCTTCGTGGACTTACCTGGCGGCCTGGGTGGGCTGGTGTTATCGCAGCCCACTTCTCAGCTGGAAGGAGAAGCCTCTGGCTGTGATGATGAGCCCCACCGCGTAGAATCACATCTCCCCCAAAACCCACTCCGAGTGTGAGTGCTTTTATTAGCTCACTGGTGTTCTTGTGTTTCTTAATTTACTATTGTCGGGCTGAGACACATTTTCTTTATTTCTCTCTCCAGAAATGAATTTTTTTTTTCTCTAAGAGAAAATTTGTTTCCAGTGGCCCAGTTGTTTCACTAATGTAACTCTTTGGGGAAAGTGGTTTAGCAAAAGTGCATCCATAACTGTGGGAACCTTCAGATCTTCCAGCTGGCAATTCCACTCCTAGGAATGGAATCGCAAGTTGCTCTGGGCAGTGTTGTTTATAAAAGTGAAAAGCCAAAAGCCACCTCAGCCTGATGCTAAGGAGTTTGTCATGTAAAATCAGGGCATGTGGACTCGCCAGCTAATCTGTGACACACCACGGCGTGGCCCAGCACACGGGGCTGTAGCTGGTTGCTTTGAAGGGCAGAATGCAGGACCAAGCTCACCTCCCCAGCTTTTCTGCTAGGAGTGGACAAGTCTGTGCCACAGTGGAAACACGTGCAGCATCTTAACACTCTTGAAGGTGTAGCTGCGGTGGGGTCGACTTGGAGTTTAGGGAGCAAAGTTGTCATCCCCCTAAAATGGAAAGATGCGTGAGTTTGAGGCAGAAACAGAGCTGGCTGGTGGTGACTCTGAACAGCTGGTGTTCAGTACACGGGAGTGGTTGCTGACCCCATTAGGAAAATGGGGCGTTTGCTGGGTTCTTTTAAAGCTGAGTATTAATGAACTGAACTGAGGCCGTGGAGGCCGTGTAGCCAGGATGACGGCGCTGGAGGTGCTGTCCGTCCAGAGACGTGGAGGGAGGCCGGCAGGGCTGGGCGTGTGTGGACTCAGCAGCTCGGCTTCCTCCCCAGCAGAGACTGCGGGGGTCACCGGGGGTACAGAGGCTTTGTGGCCCCTCCCAAGAAAGGCTGAGGGTCCCTGGGAGGGGGATTCCCGAGGCCCAGACTCCCAGCCCAAGGGGAAGCATAAGGGTGGCATGACCACTCACCCACGGAGTCGGAATCCAGAGGTGAAAGCTCGAAGCCCAGCGGCATGGACTGGGTCCCCCAGTCCCCAGGCCAGGCCAGCCAGACGGCACTCGGGGGGGCGTGGCTTGGATGGGCCTTGCCATCTCCTGGGCCTCTGCAGCCGAGCTTCCTTCAGCTTCCAGGCAGGGCTTGGCTTCCTCTCTGAGCACGACGTGAGCCGCTGGCTCCTGGGAAGAGCCGGGTTCAGTGAGAGACGTGCTGTGCTCTGCTCAGCAAGGAGGCCTGCTGAGGCAGCCACGGCGGCCGCGGGACCTCAGCAGGCAGGCCGCAGACCCTTCCCCTCCTCCCACTTCTTCCAGGGGAAGGGGCCTCTGAGAGGGCCTGTGTGCAAAGGCCAGCACCAGAGCCCCGCTCACAGGCTCTGAGACGGCTTGGCCTGTCCATGGTTGCAGAGCCAAACCTCGGCACAGGTGAAACCGGGACTTGGCAGATGGCAGGCCCCTTCCAGGAGCTGCTGTGGCCTTGGGCCTTCACGGCTCACAGCGCGACCACCTCGGGATGGCCCGGGGCATCTCTTAGAGGCTTGGGAGCCGACCCCGGCTGCTCCCCTGAGATCCTGCTACTCATCCCCGAGAACCCTCTGCGCCTCTCTGACAAGGACACTCCACAGGGCCCTCAGATTTGCTGGCCAGGACTTTCAGGGGACATGCTACTTGGCCCCTTGTGGATATATGGGGAAACTGAGGCCCAGCAGAGGCAGGACCCACAGCCAAGCAGAGGTGGGGTCAGGATACACAGATGACTCAGCCGGCTTCCTCCTTCGTCACCCGCCTCCCAGATGAGCCCCCCACCCTCCCCCGTAGGGCCCCACCCAGCTCTCATCCATGCGGCGGTCAGGATGCCACCGCCTGGCGTTGGCCCGGGCTCTTCTCTGGCTGTGGCGAGTGGGGCCGCTCTCTGGCTGTGGGGTGGAGGCGTCTCTCATTTTGGAGCACAGGCTCCGGGGCTCGGGCCTGCAGTCATTGCAGCTATTGGGCTCAGTAGTTGGAGTGCATGGGCTTAGTTGCTCTGCCACACAGGGGATCTTCCCAGGCCAGGGGCTGAGCCTGTGTCTCCTGCGTTGGCAAGTGGATCCTTTACCACTGTGCCACTGGGGAAGCCCACCGTCCGGCTCTGATGTTGGGATAGAGATAGAAGTGAGGTCAGTGCTGCCCCGGAGTGATGGGCAAGGGGTCGGATGGATTCTGGCGCTTCCTGAGCCTCAGTCTTCACGTCTGTAAAATGGGTGTGAAAGGACCCGCCTCACTGGGCTGGGTTGCACCGTGTGGGCGTTCAAGTGGGGGCCATGGTGATGACACTGGGCTTGGTGTTAAAGAACTGACCTCTGCTTTGAGCCTCAGAGCTCTCGCCCCGCTCCTCCCGGGCTGCTCACAGGAGAGCTGCCGTGCCCATCTCGTCACCTTACTTTCCGAGGCTGCTGCCCACTGACCAGCTTGCCAGAGTCTCCTCTCCCCTCCTGCTGCCTCTGGACATGGAGGTCAGGGACTCAGTGCTACACACTGCGTGTGCACGCAGGTGTGTGCTTGGGGGACCCCCATGAAAGAAGGGGTCCCCTGACAGAAAGTGAGTTCCTCTGGGGTGAAGATTCAGCAGTTGAAGGGCCACGATCAGGGCTGCATGAGGAGCTGGAAATAGAAGAGAGAGTCCTCAGATCTGCACATAAATCCCCCTAAATCCTTGACTGACTTCTGAACTGTTTGTCCAAAATGAGAGTCCAGGGATCCCAGTGGAACACAGTAGCTTAAAACTCGAAAAAGCCAACAGGGAGCTGAGCTCTGTCTTATTAAAGGAGTTTGGCAAACACTTGAGATTTTCTGCCAGAACCCCAGAAGGCCCCCGGAAGTCAGGACCTCCCGCAAGGGCCAAGCCAACAGAGATTCTGTCTACAAAAGCACAAAAGCCATGCCTTCACAGAACAGCGTGTTCTGGATGATTTGACTCCCTGCTAGAGAAACTCCACACTCTTCAGAGGAAGAGAACAGAACCCATAGTCTCTACAACATATCAAACGCAATGGCTGATACAGATGCAAACATCACTAGGCAAGCAAAGAAGCAGGGAAGCAAGACGTGTAACTGAAGGAAGCCACAATCAGCAGACGACCCAGACACGCATGGACAGACAAGGGCCTGAAATATTAATAACTGGAACCTGTATTTTTAAGCTCCCATTTTGAGACAGGTCTTAGGTCTTGTGTAAAGCCTCTGCCCTGCCCCCACGCCTTCCAGCAGGTTCCAGCTGTGGGGAGGAAGTGTTCGTGGTGGGAAGAGTTCTAGAAACAGGTGTTTTCGTAGTGAAGCGAATGCGGCGGAAGGTGAAGTGATGAAGTCCAGGGAGTAAGGGAGGAAAGCGTGCCCTTCTGTTTGTTCATTTACTGAATGCAGGTGTGAAGCACAGTGTCTTGTGAGAGGCTGAGCTGTGTTCTGGTGATGGGGTAATGAATCAGGGGACCTCCTTGGTGGTCCAGTGGTTGAGAGTCCAGCTTCCAAGGCAGGGTATCTGGTTCGATCCCTGATCCCACGTGCCGCGAGGCAACTAAGCTCACACATATGCCGCAAGTAGAGGAACTGTGCATGCCAGGCTAAGACCCAGTGCCATCAGAAATTAAAAGGTAAAAGAAAGAATTAAAAAAAAAAAACAGACTCAGTCCCTGTGGACAAAATACACCAGTATAAACAAACTCACAACTGGTGTGATTTCAGATTTTGATAAATGCAGTGGAGGAGTAGTACAAGGGGCTAAGAGAGAGAATAAGAGGGTTGTCTTTCTAGAAAGGACAGTCAAGAAACACTTCTGTGATGAGACGACCTGGAGAGTGATGCTGAAGAGCTGGAGTTGGAGGAACCAGGGCAGGAGGGGGAGGGTAAAGGAGTCCAGGGAGAGGCCACAGCAGAGACGATGCCCAGAGCTGTGTACGGAGCACCAGCAGGGCTGGGAGCACCCAGCCCTGTGTGGGGGGTGGCGTGGAGGTGATGGCGTGGAGACTCCCAGGGCCCTGCAGAGGAGAGGGACATGGTCGGCCACGTGTGGTATCTTTGAAGGTCAGGCGGCTCTCACAAACCACCGCAGAGGTGCTCAAACAATGTTCGTTTGTCCCTCACTGGAGTCCTGGAGGCTGGATGTCCAAGATCAAGGCCAGTTCAGTTCCTGGCAAGGGGTCTCTTCCTAGCTTCTTGCTGTGTCCTCACCTGGCCGAGAGAGAGCTGTCTCCCACACCTCTGGTTATAAGGGCTCTAATCCTATCACCAGTGTGGCTCAGACGGTACAGAATCCACCTGCAGTGAGGAGCCACGGGTTCTATCCCCGGCTTGGGAAGATTCCCCAGACAAGGAAATGGCAACCCACTCCAGTATTCTTTCCTGGAGAAGTCCCTGGGCAAAGGAACACGGAGACCTGCAGTCCACGTGGCGCACAGAGTCGGACACGACTGAGCGGCTAACACCCAGCACAATCCCCTCATGGGGCCCCACTCTCATGACCTCATCACGTCACCTCCCAAAGGCCCCACCTCCCAGTGCCGTCACCCTGGGGACCGGGCTTCAGCGTCTAAACTCAGGGAATGCAACATTCTGCCTCTGCCCAGGGTCGCCCTGGTTACTCCCCAGCCAGCTCTGGGGCTGCCTTTCAACAGATCCCCCTGTGTGGTTAGCTCTCCAGCGGGTCCGAAGACGTGGGCGCCCTGTGGCCTCGGAGGTTCTCTCTTTGTGGTCCCTGCACCTCCAGTCCGGTCCTGACTGTCCAGGCGCCCGGCCGACTTCTGGAAGAAGTCCGTGCCTGACCCTGGGGACTTTGGATGGTTCTGTTGAGCAGTGGGCTGGGCACTGCTGACTTGTCTCAGCACCCTGAGCTCAGGTCCCTCTTTGGGGAGTCAAGCTGTCCTCGCCACTGGGCTCTCAGAGGGACCACCCAGGGTCACCCTGGCATTCTGTATGTAGCTGCTTCTCTGCCCGCTGCCCCACACGGCTGGGTAAGAGCGTTGGCCCAGCGCACAGTATCTCCCCAGGACTTGAAGCTACACAGAGGGAGGAGACAGGGGTGGAGTTTGGAGTCTGGGGTCCTTCCGGGAATGCACCTGGAGGACCCTCATCCTCCCTGTGGTCAGCCCCAGTTCAGCCCTCCAAAGCTCCTCTCCCTGTGCCCGCTCTGACCTGGTCTTGGCACTACAGCCCTATGTCAGGGCTGGTGTGTAGTCCCTGCCGGAGTCTCCGAGCTCCACCACCATCGGCCCCGAGCCTGGCAGCCCTGGAGGGAGACCCCCACCCTAGGGTGAGACCTCCCACCCTGGGGGGGCGGTTCTGCAGCCCCCTCATCAGTGCCCCTGCCTCCCACCCAGGGGCCTCGGCGGATCCTCCAGGCGCAGTGCCTCCCTCCCTCTGCGGTCCCACCTCTCGCAGACACCTCCATGCTGGCTCAGAGATAACCCCCGCACTATTGCCGAGACGCCTTTTTATATCTCCTGTTATTTATAAACGTATGATTCATTGAACAATGATTGTGAGATGGAGAAATGTTGCCTACTAATATTTAAATCGCAGTTATCTAAAGCGACGCGGGAAGGAAGCGAGGTCTGCTATTTTGGCTCAGGTGGGGAGTGGGCAGGAAGAATCCAGGTCTGGCCCCACAGACTCCCCCAAGACCCGCTGCCTCCCTGCTCCCCGAGCCAAGCAAGGAGCTTGCACACATCGGCAGTCTCCTGCTCGGCAGTTGGTTGTCACTTCTGTTAGACAAGGCGGAGGGTGGGGCTGGTGGGCCACTGAGACCCTCCGGAGTTTCTTCTCTTTTCAATTCCCCATGGGCTTCCTGTCTGACAAGAGGCTACAGCCGCCTCCGCAAATTTGCGTTGAGGCAGAAATAGACTCAGGGCCTCTCCTGCTTACCCAGCCCGTTTCCACCCCAGCCAGCTCTCCCTTCTGCACCCCGCTACCAGGAAGAGGAGGTGGGCCCTGAGTGAGTCCCCAGGCAACTTGGAAAGAGAAGGGGAACGGCCCCCATCTCGGGACTTCAGGATCCTTGGCGACATTCACGCCCCAGCCCCACTGGCTCGTCCGCCGCGGTCTCATTGAAAACGCTGCTCTGGCTGCGGATGCGGGGAGGGATGGTCCTGGAGGACTTCTGTGGCTCCCGGGGGACCGGCGCACCGGGGCTGGGAGCTCCGCGGCCAGCCTGCTGACCGGCCACATGCGGCAGCTCTGCGGAGCTGGTGCTGCCCTGAACTGGGTCTGTGGCCTCTGGCCCTGCCCGTGTGACCCCTGGGTCAGAGCCCCAGCTGTGGTCACCTGGAGCCCTGGCAGCCCTCGAAGCCCCAGGATGACCCCAGCTGCCCACACCCCCAGCAGGCAGAACACAGCAGGGAAGCTGAGGACCCAGGCCTGCCCGATGCCCAACGTGCCTGCCCCTCGGGTGAGGCGGGCCTCCTCATGGCAGGCAGGACCAGAGCAGACATGGGGGTGGGTGGAGGCTGGATGGGGCACAGCAGGGAGGAGACCACAGCCCAGGAGGCCACCTGGGGGGCCTGGAAAAGGGCCTGGAAACACTCCAAACAGGATGGGAACCAGACGGGCCGCCTCCCTCTCCTCTTATCCTCACTCACGTCCAGAGCTGTGGGAGCACCACTCCCCCTCATTACCAGAGTGATGGGGAGCTGGACACTGGGCCGGCTTGATGTGCCATGGAACTGAGACATGCCCCCAGGGGAGGACTGCTGGCCTGGCGACACTGGGCAGTGGGGTTGGGGGTCTCTCCAGGGACTGGATCCTTCAGGGAGACTTCCTGGAGGGGGCAGCACCCAGAGAGACTGTGTAAATGCATTCTAAGGGACCTGGGAGGGCTTATCACAGACGCGGAGCCGGGTAGGGGCCAGGGAGACTCACTCGCTGTTCACTCACAGAATTTTTTTTTTTTTTTAATTAAAAGTGTTTATTTAGCCATTGTTGGCAGCCTTCAAACCCAGGCACTTACAGACGTTATATTACTGATTTGCTCCTCGCTTCCTATGTGGCAGCAGCATGCGCAGCCCCATCAGTGGGAGAGGAAACGGACAGAGAGACGTGGTGCCTCTCCCAGGGTCACGGAGCTGGGAGGTGCAGGCGCTGGGACTCGACCCCAGAAGGCTCACCACCCTGCTCCGTGCTCCAGACCCAACTCATGCGATCCCACAGCCGACACTGGGGATGCGCTGGGCTGTTCCCACCTTGCAGGTGGGGGAATCCACGGGCTGGAGTGTCTGGCCAGCCCAGGGCCACTGAGCAGTAAGACACAGAGCCAGCCCCTGAGTCGGATGCTGGCCGTGGCCCCGTGTCCGGCGCTCGCCTGCTGGCCGGCACGGGGAAGGAGATGGGCTGACTGTCCCCGCGGAGCAGCCCTGCAGACTCTCACCAGGCGTGTTTATAACACCTGGCGCGTCTTCCCTGCCAGGACTTCATAGCGTCTTGAAATGTTCTGATGTGCAAAGAGCCTTTTTATACAAGAAATGAAATTATTTTCAGCCTGTTGTCAGGCAGTTGTCAAAAGACGTGGCAAATGAAGGACTCAGACAGTGAGGGCTTGGGAGGCGGGCTGAGCAAGGGGGGCAGCGGGTAGGGTGCAGACCAAAACCGTGCAGGTCCTTGGGGGAGTCGGAGCGGAGGTAGGCGCTCGCGCAGAGCTTATTGTTGGTTTATTACCTCCTACCGAGGGCTTGGCACCGGACTTGGGCTGGCTGGGGCCGAGCTGACGGCCAACGGGCCAGGCCAGGCGGCTGACAATTTGGGGTTCATTCTGGGGTGACCTTCTTCTTTCCTGGAAGCTGTCTGATTTGGGGAGGCTCCATCTAATCCTTCCTCCTGCTTTTTGTCCTTCAAACAGCCCCCCAACTCAAAAGATGCTCAGTCGTCCTTTGGGGTGGGTGGGCGGGTGAGCAAGCGGACAGTCACCCCACGCCGTCCCCGACCCCACCCACCGCAACTGGCCACGCACCTCACCCCAGGCCAGCTCAGAACCAGAATCTTTGCTCTCCCTTCTCCCCCTCACTTGGAATGAAGTCCAGTTGAAACCAGACCTCAGCAGTGTGGCCAGCACAGCCAGCCTCTGGCGGTCACTGTGGTTGCTCCACAAAGGACCGGGCAACAGAACAAAGGGTCTAGGAGCTGATGGGGCGAAAGCTCGGCCATCTGTGTGCGTCTGAGCTCTGACACCCCCAACCTACTTTACTTCTTGGGATGAAGTCTGTGCTCTGAATGCCTTGGCCTTCCATATGGCTGGTGTGGAAATGGTGTCAGTGCAGTGGGGAAGGAGATTGGTGTGCATGGGCGCAGAGCCAGTACATGGGTAGTGAGCTCCCCGTTGCTGGAAGTATTCAAGGAGAGCATGCCTGTCAGTGGGGAAGAGCTTTACATGGACGAGGTGGGTTGAGTCAGGAATGGACCGCTTTCCTCCTGGCAGGATTTCTGATCCGTGGCCGGGCACACAGTGGTTTGCACGTGAACCTAAGCTCTTGCTGCTAATCTCACTGAATCGTTTGCTCGGATTCCTGAAACTGGTGATTGGGAAGGCTCTCTGCTTATTAGAGGAATGGGAATGGGAATCTTCGGGCTGAGGAGTGCTTCCCGGGGCCCCTCACATCCTGTTATGGCCAAAGGCTGCTCTTACACACCCACCCTGCCCCTCGTATAGCCTGAGAGGGAGCCGGCGTCTCCGTCTCGCTCACTGCCTCGTCCCCTGGGCCTGCACAGCCTGGGTCCATGCGTGCCCTGGGATGTGGAACCTGGAGGCGGGGCGATCGGGAGCTAGGGGCCCCCTCTGCCCCTGGCCTGCCGGCCTCTTTCCTGGTCTGGGATTTGCCTCAGACTAGTCTCAGCTCTCGGGCGGGCAGCCAGGACCCTGTCATTTCCAGAGGGCTCCTGTTGTTTAGTCGCTCAGTCGTGTCCGACTCTTTGAGACCCTCCTCTGTCCACAGGGTTCTCTAGGCGAGAATATTGGAGTGGGTAGCCATGCCCTCCTCCAGGGTATCTTTCTGACCCAGGGATTGGACCCATGGCTCCTGCTTAGCAGGTAGATTCTATGCCAATAAACCACCAGGGAAACCAGGATTTGTCTCAGAACAGCCTGTCCTTGGGCCAGGAGCTGGGGGCCCATCATTCCAGACTCTTTTCCTACTACGGGCAAAGGCACCGAGAGGAACCGTCCCTCTGAACGCAGGGCCGGGGGAGGCGGGCTGGGAGTGTCCCGACCTGGGCCATGGGTGGATGCTCTTTGGGCATCTCTGGCTCTGCTCCCAGCTCGGGGGTGAGGGGTCCTCCCTCAGAAAAGACGCGGGATGTTCATGGGGGCACTGGTGAAGCCACCTCCTCCTACCCATTCCTCCCCAGGTCCACACGGAGCCGGCGATGGAGGGGGGGCACTTCTGGCCTTGGGCTCGGCCACTGCCCGCCAGCCGTGGACCGCACGGGCTCCCTGCAGACAGCAGAGGCCGAGAGTCTCGTGGGGACTTGGCGCAGGAGGAGGCCCGCTCTCTGGGGTGGCATCGGCTTGAGCCTCGCAGCGCCTCCCTCCTGCTCCCCGGAGGGGGTTTCTGGGGCCCATGTGGCAGGGGCCCTGCCCCCAGGGCAGATTTCCCCCAGGTCACTGTCACTGGGGCATCCTGTCCCAGCGGGGGCAGCCAGCCAGCACACCCCCGATAAACTGGACACCCCCACCTTGAAGGTCCCTGACGGTTCCTGCACCGGGGGACAGTGACAGGCTCCCCAAGCAGGAGCGGTTGTACTCTTGCTGGTTTTTGCATCTGAGAGAGATGCTTCTGGAAGCTCTGCAGCCTGGCACCCACATCCAAGGACAGCCTGCCCCTGCTGTCACGTGGCGCGGGGCACGTCGTGAGGTCTTCGTGGGTGAAACACACCAGTGGCTGAGTGTCCGCTAGGGCGCGTCTTAGGCGTGGCCTGGGCTCCCGGTGTGGCGGGCGAGGGTCACCCGGGGCAGAGTTTGAAGGCAGCTCTAAGCCCTGCGATGGGGCATCGTGGGAGTGAAACGACGCTCAAGTGCTCAGCTGGTAACGGGCACCTGGTCCACACTCTCGCCACCCTGGACAGACATCCCGCCAGCCCTGGGCGTCCCATGGAGAGAGGCTCCCGGAGCTTCTGCCGCTGCCGTTTTGTTGACACAAAGCGAGCCGACCACATGGAATTCAACTTACAGGCTCCCGGTGCTTTGCCTCGTCTCATCCCATCTTCCTCTCTCTCTCTTTTTTTTTCCTTCAAATTTCAGAAGCAGCTCTCTTAGCAACCGAAAAAACGCACAGTTAATTACAGCCCCAGCCGCGCAGGCAGCAGAGCCTGCTCCCTGGGATTCTCCGCTGGCTTTCGGAAAGACCTCTCTCTTCTTGTAGAAATAACCCCGTGCCCCCTGCCGTGGGGCTCCCCGCCGCGGCCCCTCCCTCTGTGTTTGCTGCTCAGGCAGAACTTTTTCCCTGCGACCTCTCCGTGTGTCACCCGGACTCCTGTAAGAAACGTGCAGCCTGGCTCGGAACAGGCTTTCTATCAGCTGCCTGGAATTAGGGCAAGCTTTGGCTGGGCTGCAGTTTTAATTGTTTCATCTCTCTTTTGTTCCCAAAAAAAAAAAATTAGGAAGGGGGATGGAAATCCTGTTTTCTCCAGGGTCATTACCTCCATGGGGGGAGCCAGAGAAGTAATGGGTCCTTGTGTCTGATTCTTGCCAGCGGAAATTTGGGTCACGTTTAGAGATTCCAGAAGACTGGCACTGGCTGCCCAGTTAACGCGGGTCTGGCTCGTAGCTTATCTGGAACCGGGACGTTTTATCTCCAGGACCGACTCCCCCACGTCTGCTGGCGGACAAGCAGCGGCGGTAGAGAGCGAGGAAAAACTTGGCTTTTTCTTTTGAATGAAAATCAGCAAAGCACAGGTGCCCTGCTGTGTCACCCCGGGCAGGTCTGAGCACTTGGAGGGTCGGGGCTCAGGGCTCACCGATGCCTCCCGCCTGCGAGCCTCCTCCCCGATGCCCTGATCACAAAAGCAGGGGAGCGCCACTCACATGACGGGCGCAGGGAGCGGCAGTGGGCTCTGAGAGCTGCCTCAGTCTACGCACGCTTGGTTCACAGCTGACAGACAGAGCATGGGGTGGGCTCCGCCGCCAGCGCGCTGGGTCTGGCCTGCCCAGCTATGCTCGGGAGGCAGGCAGTGGCCAGACGCCCGCCGCTGCTCCCCGGGTCCAAACTGCTCCGGCGCCCAGGGGCCGGGCTGCCCTTCCCTTCCTCCCAGTCGAGAAGGTTATATAATGAGCGGACCGCTGCCAAAGTCGGAGGGAAAATGAAGTCTTTGTTGAATGCCTTCACCAAGAAGGAAGGTAAGCGGAGAGCCAGCCGTAGGGCGCGGACTGCATGGGAACCAGCAGCTTCTGGCCCGGGCGGCGGGGGTCGGGGGAAGCCGGGGACTCCGGGTCCTCCTGAAATTGCTGTTCATTCCTTCCTGCCGTGTTAAGGGAGTGATTACTTCTGGTGGGTGGTCCGGCTTTGTTGTAGTTGGTCTGGACTGTTAACCCACTTGAAGGTGTCGGTTTCATTTTTCCCCCCAAGTGTCTAGCCCCTTCCAGAAATGTAGCTTGTGCATCGTTAGTGCATCCAGAGCCTAACTGTTACGGAACTAAGTCCTGTGGAAAATAGGAAGTTTGGCTCTAACCTGCCCGCTGCCTGGAGGCTGCCGAGCACTCAGGCAGGAGCAAGGAGCCCCGGGACGCCACTGGCAGCCCTGGGCAGTTGGGCACTTTCAGAACCGTCGCTCGGTGTCCCTTGGCTGTCCCTGGGTTGCGGCTTCGGGAGCGGGTGGGAAACGCATGGTGGCAGACTTTGAAAGTGCGTCTGCTTTTCTGCATGCCTTGTGCAATTTGTATTGTGGGAAAGAAATGTATAAATACATGCATGAAGGCTAAGCTAAGAAAATATCCACCCACTTAGAGTTTGCAGATTGCCTGGAAAAAGGAAACAGTTGGGTGGAATATTAATCATTCTCAGACAGGAAAAGAGGTATTTCTAACCCTTTGCACATTTAAAAAAAAAAAAAAAAACAGCAGCATTTCCACGGCAGGTTCCGGTTAGTTGGTTAAGACAGGGAGCTCTCATTTTATGAAACTGGGAGGTTTATGAAGATGTGAGGTTAGAGGAATTAAGGAGATACTTCCCAGCCCAAGCCAAAAAATAAACATGGAAGAATTTCCAATTACACCACACAGGAGATGAACTTAATGTGCATGCTGGTAATTCAGTGAGAGAACGTTCATTAGAATGTTCACCGAAATGCCACCTATGAGAGCCCAGCTGAGTAGCTCACTGGCTCCTTGGGGCAGAACGTATTTGCAGAAGCCCCAGCTCTTTCATCCCTTAATCTTCCGAGGGCAGCTGCCCCCCCGCAACCCCCTCCGCCGTGAACTGCTGCCACTCTCTGAAAGACCTCTTCCGCCTGGTTCTCAGGCGCGTGCAGAAAAAGACAGCCTTTGTCTGAGCACATTTGCTTACATGATGAGCCCAGATTCACCTTCTGGGACTTTGATCTTGGTAGCATGTGCTCAGCAGGGGGTTTCATTTGGGGGCATGGTGTTCTGTCCACGCTGCTCCCTTCAACCCTAGGCTGTTCTTCCCCTTCTGAGTCTGTCTCGGCTACTGGCAGGGCTGCCCCCAAATCCCATCACTTTCCATCAAGGGCGTTTGCAGTCGCTTATAACCATCAGAAAAAGAGAATTGGCTCTAAGGTCAGGGAAGCTGGGATCCTCAGCATGAGTTCCCGTCATGGAGTGCAAGTGTTTCCTGGTCTGGGGAGTCCCCCGAGCTGGGGTGACCCCTCCCCTCCATCCGCGTGAGCTCTGGCTTGTCCTCGGGTGGATGCAGGAGGGATGAGGCAGAAAGTCGAGGGGACTCTGTTGCGAGCATCTGCTCGAGAGGCTGGCTTCCTCTCGGTGCTGTGGTCCTGCAGCTGACGATCTCGGCAGGAGGAGCATCTCTCTCTGAGATCCTGGATGCGCCGTCCTAGTGAGGTCTCCTGTCCCCCGGCCCTCTGCTGGGCGGGGCTCAGGTCACCCTCAGTCCTCCCAGGAGTCTTCTGGCCGCCGTCTGACGCTGACAGTGGCAGTGACATGGGGGTGGTTTCCCCGGTGACTGGCAAAGACAACCCGGGACTTTTCCTCAAAGTAGACTTTCCCCCGCAGAAGGACTGATTCCCCAGGGGCCGAGCCCTGGACAGGGCAGCCTCTCGGGCCCCGGAGGTGGGGGTCCACGGAGCATGCCTTTCCCGCTCTCTGTCCCCCTCCCGGCTGGGCTGGCGCTGAAGAGCTGCTTTGCTTTGAAGAATTTGGAGTAGATGCGAGTGATGGTGTGCCTTGCCCTGACAGAGGGGCTTCAGAGGAAGCAGGTTGGCATCACTGCTGGAAAGAGCGTGCCCTCCCCCGTGGGTCACTTCCAAGTTCTCACAACCATACCAGCCAAAGTGTGAATTCGGAGCGTGCGTCCTCGGGAAGCCTCGTGCTGTTTCCCTGCGGCTTCCCCAGGCTGGCTGCGTGTGTGTCTGCTTTCCCAGGAGGCAGCGAAGGGTGCACTGGGTCGCAGCTGTCTCGGGGGAGCTCTGCCTGCACCACCTCTGTCCCCATTAAGCCCAGCCCTCCAGCAGGGGGTCGCCCAGGTTCTGGGTGGGGTGCAGCTGTCCTTGGTTTCCATGACGAACTTCACCACCTCTGACCTCGGGCAGCCAGGGCGGTGGACCGTGCGGGACTCGGTACTGAACTCACCTTTCTCCTCTGAGATGCTGGTCTTCCCATGTCCCAGTCAGCCCTCCAGGAGGGCGCGTGTCTTCCTGTCTCTCTGCAGTCCAGTTTGTGGAGGGCCGACTCGAGGAGGCTCGTGTTCTTTGCTGCCTGTCATGGCTGCTGTGCTGCTTCCCTGCAGCCCGGAGGCTTGCGTTTCTTTAGATGCCTGTTCTTGCAAAGGACGAGCTTCCCTGGTGGCTCAGCGGGAGAGAATCTGCTTGCAGTGCAGGAGATGTAGGAGACACGGGTTCCATCCCTGGGTCGGGAAGATCCCCTGGAGGAGGGCATGGTCACCCACTCCAGTATTCATCCCTGGAGAATTCCATGGACAGAGGAGCCTGGCGGGCTGCAGTCCACCGGGTCTCAGAGAGTCAGACACGCCTGAGAGACTGAATGCGCACACACTTGGAAAGGACACTCTATTTCTGGCTCCAGCTCTTGAGAAACCCGGGTGCCGACCACGTGGGTTCCAGCCCTCGCGGTGCCCGGGGACCGGTTCCGGCCCTCGCAGTGCCCAGGGACCGGTTCCAGCCCTCGCAGTGCCCAGGGACCGTGTCCTCATTCTGAGCCCTGGCTGGGCTGGTGTCCCAGAGCGAGGGGCTTGCCTCCCGGTCTAGAACCTCATGAGGAGTGTGGTGAGGCACGTCCACCGCCTCCTGTTTGGTGCTTTGCTGCCGCTCTCGGTTTGATGGGTGGAGAAAGGAACACTCTGGGGTTCAGTCAGACGGATTCCCACCAGCAGAGCCAGGGAGCCACGTGCGTTTGCCCTGCTTGCCATAACAGCCCCACAGATGGGGCGGCTCAAACATTCACTGTCTCCAGGCCTGGAGGCTGGAATCCCAGACCCAGGTGTGGGCGAGGCTGGTCCTCCTGAGGCCCCTCCTGGGCATGTGGATGGCCGTCTCCTCCCCGTGTCCCCTCAGGGTCGTCCCTCTGTGTGTCCGTGTCCTGACCTCCTCTTCTTACAAGGACCCCAGTCCTGTGGGATTAGGGGCCCCCCAGTGACCCATTTTACCTTAATCACCTCTTAAGACCTGATCTCCAAAGACAGCCACATTCTGAGGTGCTTGGGGTCAGGCCTCCAACATAGGGATCTGGGGGACATGATCCAACCCCCAGTGCAAATCGCGGTGAGGAGGAGGAGGAACTCCACGGCTGCCTCTGTGTCCGCCGTCCTTGCTGTGAGCCAGGGCAGCCAGTTGTCCACGGTCTCTGGGCCGCTGGAGGCATGGGCGCGTGCAGATGGAAGTGGGACCCAAGCCCCTTCCATCTCAAGCGCTGGCTTGAGCCTCTGTGCAAGGGGGCCGCTCCCCGCCTCCACCCGTGTCTGCTTCTGTGTCAGGGCGAGCTCTGTACACACAGGGGCCCTCAGGGGCTCAGCACAGAGCTCGCAGCGTCCATGTCCTGGGCAGCTGGGGAGGGAGAGAGGCAGGCACCCCTCCTGGATGACGGTGCCACGCGCACTAACCCGCATCTCCCGCTCTCTCTGACCCAGTGCCCTTCCGAGAGGCCCCGGCGTACTCCAACCGCAGGAGGCGGCCCCCCAGCACGCTGGCCGCCCCGCGGCTCCTGCTGCGCTCCAACAGCGACAACAACCTCAACGCCGGCGCGCCTGACTGGGCTGTCTGCGCGGCCGCCTCCCACCTCAGCCTCTCGCCCCAGCTGCTGCAGCAGACGCCCGGCAAGGCCGACGGGGCCGCCAAGACCCTCGGGAGCTACACCCCCGGGCCCCGCAGCCGGTCGCCCTCGCTCAACAGGCTGGGCGGAGCCGGCGAGGATGCCAAGAGGCCCCAGCAGCCCTGGCACGTCGGGTAAGGAGCGACCTGGGCGGTGGGGGGCGCGGGAGGGGGTGGGAGTCCAGGGGGACCAGGGAGGGGCACCTCTGTGCACGGGGCCCTGGATTCTGGACCTCAGGGCGCCACCAGAGGTTGAGCAGGACCCCTGCTTGATTTCAGACGCTAAGAACACTTGAGAGCCAGAGCCGGGCAGGGTGGGTGCCCCACAGGGCTCCTAGGGCAGGTGCCTGGGGCTATTTCCTTTTGTTGTGCGTCAGCTTCAGTCTTACAAGTGAAGTTTTGTTGGAGAAGGAGCTAAGGGCTCCGGCCCGCTTTGGGCTGAGAGGTCCTCCAGGGGCCATGTGGGGGTTTTGTTTGAAATAGAGTGTGTTTACAGCGTTGTGTGAGTTTCTGCCGTACCACAGAGTAACTCAGTTATATGCATTCTTTCTGTATGTTCTTTTCCACTGACGTGTATCCCAGGAGACTGGGTGTGGGTCCCTGCACTGCGCTGTAGGGCCTCGATGTTCATCGTTCTGTACGCAACAGTCTGCTCTGGGAGCCCTGGGTTCCCCCTCCACCCCCCGCCCCCCGCCCCTGGCAACCGTGCGTCTGTGAGTCTGTGCGTCTGCTTCTGTGTCAAAGGCAGGCTCACTGGTGCCGTATTTTAGACTCTGCATGTCAGCGATGCCACGGGACACTGGTCTCGTCTGACTGACTCCGCTTACTGTGATCGTCTTTAGGCGCATCTGTGCTGCCGCAGGGCAGAATCCACCTGCAATGCGGGAGACCTGGGTTCGATTCCTGGGTCGGGAAGATTCCCCTGGATAAGGGAAAGGCTACCCACTCCAGTATTCTGGCCTGGAGAATTCCATGGACTGTACGGTTGCCAAGAGTCGGACACGACTGAGCGACTAAAAAAAAAAAAACCTGTTGCTGCTGATGGTGTTATTTCGTTCTTTCTTGTGACCAAGTAACGTGTCCTTGTGTGTGTGCCGCATCCTCTTTACCTGTCCCTTTGTCTCTGGACACTTGGGTTTCTCCACGGACCAGGCATCATCATGCGTGGTCCTGAGCCTGAGGGAGCTCTCGCCTCCGTGGCCACGAGGAGCCCTGGCAGAGCTGAGGGTGTGACGAGCCCCCGGCCGGGGCAGTGACAGCCCTGCCTGGTGCTGTTCTGTCTGCCCACGAGGCAGGGGTAGGGACGAGAGTGCGTCTCAGCACTCTGAAGCAGCTGGGGCTGGCAACCCCATTCTTGTCCCCTTTCTAGATGGGGAGATAAGGCCAGCAAAGGCCAGACCCAGCGTGAACCCCCAGGCATCTCTGGGGCTCTGGACTCTCCCCCACTCCGTCTCCCGCGCCGGCAGGAGGCTGCAGTTCCAGGCACACCCACACCCTCTTCGCTTGGCCTCCGGCGTCTGTCTGTCCAGGCTGAGACTTCCTGAGGGTGGACTCCTGGCCGGGGCCTCAGTGCTAGTCGGAGCAAGCAAGCAGCGCTGCCTCTGGCCTTTAAACGCCCCACCTGCAGTCTCGCATGGACCCACACGCTGCTCCACGCGCCTCGGCTCACCCCATTGTCCTCCATGGAAGACCCTGCGTCCCCATTTCCCAGATGAGAGCACTGAGGCCGGGTCCTGGAGCCAACGCGGGCCGTGGGAGTGTGTCCTTCTTGAGCTCTGCCCTCAACCTCGGTGGCCCCAGGAGAGCCGGCGCACTGTGCGTTTGGCCTTGCTTGGCGTGTCTGCTGGGGGCGAGTGCCCCCTTTGGTCCAGCCGTCAGCCTGGTGACCCAGTTCCCCGTCCCGCTGCACACCGTTGAGTTGGGCTTGCCTAGCCTGTCTGCGGTGCCTCTCGCCAGCTGGGGTCCTTCTGATGCCACACCCCCAGCTCCTATCAGGGATGTTGGGGAGGGGGACCAGGAGTCTGGGTGGAGGGGTCAGTGTCCCAGGAGGTCCTGGGGGAAGGCTGATTGCTGTGACCGGGAGCAGCAGGCCAGCTGTCCCGGCTGTGGCTGTGCGGGTGTGGGGAGAGCCTGCCTGTGAGGACCCCAGTTTCCTGGCCCCTCGGCGGGGTCACAACCTGCCTCCTCGGTCCCAGCGCCCCCAGGCACACCTTGGCGCTGGGACCCAGGCACGCCTCCCCCTGCAGTCTCACTCTCAGACCCACCCGGGAGCCCTCCTGGCTCTGGTCTAGATTCTCGCTCCGAGTCACCCCAGGGAGAAGCGCCAGGTGCCGGGAGCCACTTAAAGCTGAATTAAAGGGTTCCCCAGAGGCCTCAACTTCTACTTCACACAGTTAGCCGGAATTATGGCTGTAATTTTAGAGAGTGGGTCCCCTTCCTCCAGGACGAAATCTAATAAGATCTTGAAGGCAGGGTGGCTGAGGACCTGCAAAAGCCGCAGAGGAAATGCGGCCGTGGGGAGAGGCCGGCATCGCAGGGGGCAGCCCCATCTGGCTGTCCCCGGCGCCCCCCGTGCGGGGTGTGCATGCGTGTCTGTGCATTTGCACCTGTGTGCATCAGTGTGTGTGCACTGGTGTGTCTGTGTCTGTGTCTGTGTCACTGTGTGCGTGTGTTTGGGCGCCTACATTTTTGTGTTTGTATCTAGACGCATGTGTGTTTCTGTGTGTGCATTTTCCCATATACTTTCTATGTCTGAGTATGTGCGTGTGTGTGTGAGGTGTGTGTGTATGTGTGAAGTGTGCGTGTATGCACGCACTTACGTCTCTGGGTGAGCCTTGTGCATGCCTGTGTGTGATGGGTGTGATGGGGCACATGTTTGCATGGACTTGTGTGTGCGTTTGTGTCCGGGTCTGCATGCATGTCTGTGTGTGTGCGTGTGTGACGGTCACAGCCCCAGCCTGTCCTGAGTGCCCTGCGGGCTTCCCTGAGCACGCGCCCTCCCTCCTGGGCCCCCTACTTACACCTGGTGCCTCGTCTTCTGCGACTGTGAAATGAGGACTATAATGCAGCAGCTCCCTGGCTGCTCCCAAGACTGAACACGTGACTGCACGGCGGTCCTCGCGTGTCGCCGGCCCGCAGTCCAAGTGGCCTGGAGCCGCAGCTCAGCTCTGTGTCCTCCCGGGGTGGGGGGCGCCTGGCCCGGTGGTTCCTGTCACCCCGGCTGTGGTTGCCCCGGGAGAGAGAGGCTGCTGGGATGCGGGGCTCTCAGCGCTGATGCCGCTGGCTACCCATCCCCGTCTGGGGGCTGTGGTCCTGGCCCAGCCAGCCCCGCCCTTCCCGCTGATTCCTGTCCTTCCCTCCCCAGCCGTCAGGGCCTGCCTGGCCCCTGTCCATCTGCTCAGGACCGTTCACTCATCCATGATAGCCGCTGTGTCCTGACAGGAGCCCGCGGGGGCCTGCCCCCAAGACCCCCCGTGCTAGTGGGAACTTGACAGGAGCCCTGGTTCCTGGGGCCACCAGGACAATGGTGGCATTTGAGCCACCTGCAAGCTGTCTGCTTCCATACCTGTGCTCATATGGGAAAGTGGCCACACACGCCGCCCCAGTGGTGGAGGGCCTGTGTGTGGGCACTGCAGCGCAGTCCCGGGGCTCAAGGGGGTGGCGGCTCGAGGGGTGGGGGCTCGAGGGGGGCAGCTCAGAGCCCAGCGCTTTCCCAGGACAGACGGCGCCTCTGTAGGGAGGACTCGGCTCCCAGCCTCGGCGTGGCCCAGGCTCCGGCTCTTGCAGACCCGGTCGTGGTGGGGAGAGCCCCAGGCCCACATGGACCCCTCTGCCCCAAGGTGCTGCCTCAGCGGGTGGCCGCCAAGCTGCTGGTCATGTCCAGCTCTGACTCCCCACTGCTGTGTGACTTCAGGCTAGTTGCTTGTCTGTTCTGTGCCTCTGTCTTCTTGTATGTCCAGAGGGTCTAAGGGGTTTGTGACAAGGGTGAAGCTGAGCGTAGCAGCTGCCGCATACCAGGATGTGGCTCTCACTAAGTTATCCAGGAGTGCTGGCTACTCGCCAAGGACATCTTGAAAGACCCTCAGCTGCTGCGGGGCGGGCACGGGAAGGTCCTGGCGATGGCCGTGGCTCGGGCTGAGAGGAAGCGGACAGCAGGTCAGTGGAGTCCCAGTGTCCCGCGCACCTGGGGGTGCCCTCTGGCCGCCCGCCCCCACGCCCTCTCCTTGCTCTCTCACTGCCCAGGGGAAGGCTGGCCGCTCAGCACCCCTGCAGGTGCAGCCTTTGATGTCCACTTGAGGCCCCGGAAGCCTCAACCAGTGTGTGGCGGGGACCTCTGTGTGGCCAGAACCAGCTTCGTACCCAACCTCAGGTGCAGATGGCCTCCCCCACCGTCCCCTCACCCATCCCTGGGTCCCTGAGGCTCTGACCAAGCCTCCCGGGCTGGGTCGGCCTCCCCTGGGAACCACTCGAGAGCCAGCGGACCCTAGTGCCAGGCAGGAGAGGGACGAGCTGTCCAGAGCGGAGGGGAGCCCGCGTACCCGCGACCCTGGCCGGCGTCCCGCCTCACCTGGAGGCTCTGCGCGCACCTGCTGAGGCGCCCTCTAGTGGCGCTCACTGGCATGGCCCGTCCAGGTCCCTGAGAACCAGCTGAGAAGGGGGCTTTGCCAGGTGGCTCCAACATCGCCCACCCCCTGAGCGTGGAGAGGAGTAGGACCCCTCCCGGCTGCCCTGTTCTCAGAGCAGCTCTTGATGGATTTTTGCAAAGCCCAGGCCCTGGTCCTGAGGGCGGCCCTGGCCTCACCGGCCCCGGGAGCGTGTGGGCCATTCTCCCAGCAAAGGAGCCGTTCCGGGTGGGTTTGGCTCAGCAGAGAGGAAGCCCGCTGCGTGCAGGTGGGGAGGCTCGCTGGCCGGGTCTCCTGCCCACGGGGAGACAGAGGCCCCTGCCAGCCGCACAGGTGGGCAGAGCTGGCAAGGCTCCCGCCTCCAGACAGACCCCGGCAGGGGCTCGGCCAAGTCCGCCCCGTGCCTTGCTCTTGTTTCCTTCCCTGAGTCGGGCTGTGCGGGCCAAGCTGGGGTTCCTGGAGGTTTCGGGGTGGCAGGACCCTGCCCGGCCCTGCACACGCCTTCCAGGGGCTGTTCCCCCACTGGGCAGGCTGAGGGGTGAAGTGTGCCCTGGGGTCCCTCTGGATCGCATCTCTGTTCACCTGCAGGCACTCTTGCCCTGCTCTTAGGGGACATGGGCACCCGGAGGGCAGAGCTGTGTGGCCCCAGGGTGCGGGGTCCTGGGTTCCTCGGTGAGAGCCAGGGGGTGTCCCTCCCTCGGCCATGCAGACCCAGAAAGGGGGCGGGGGTGAGCCAGGCTGTCCCCTGCTCCCTCGCTGTGCGACCTGACCCAGGATGCTAGGGGCACGTCACCTGCACATCAGGAGCAGGGGGCCCATGAGGCGCTGGCCCCCTGGCGCAGAGGCGGGACCAGGAGAAGGCTCGCCCTGGGGAGGCGGTGCCTCCCGCCTGCTGGAGGAATCGGGTACGGGCGCCACGCGGGCTGCCCTCGCCTGTCACTTGGCTCCCCTGCACGGCTGATACTCAGGGTTTGCTCTCACCTGGGGGCGTGAATGCACAGGAAGGCTGGCTTCCGGGGCAGCAGTGGATGCCCCAGGGACAAGTCAGCCCCAGAGCTGTAGTCAAAGACGGGGAGCCCCTAACAGAGTCCCTGGGAGTCAGAGCTCATGCAGGTCACCCCTTCTGGGGTGAGGGGGCGCTGCCCCCTAGGGTGGAGAAAGGGGCCAGCCAGGCGTCAGGGAGAGGCAGGGCTTCCTGGGTGGCTGGAGCAGACCTGGGGAAGCTTTCAGGGAAGAGGCTCCTTCCAGGCTGCCCCCATCCCACGGGGCTCTCGTGCCTGCCCCCTGCTTCCTGGGGCCAGGGTGGCCTTTGAGGTGCAGGCAGGCAGCACCCAGTGCTGGTGGCCGGGGGACCCTGGGGGTGTCGGGCAGTGGTCCCCGCTTCTCTGGAGTCCGTGAAAGCCCCCGATGTGCACTCGTGCCCCAGGTCGCGGCATCCCGGCCAGCAGGATGGGGCGTCCAGTCGTTATCCATCCCCGCTGCACTCCTCAGGACCACGTGGGAGGCCGTGGAGCGTGGGATGCGGGCCCCAGGACCAGCCCAGAAGCCCAGGAGGGGCCACGGCACCCAGGCCGCGTGCAGGCCGAGGGCTCCGGCGCTTCTTCCCGGCCTGAAGGCGGAAAGGGAGACGATGCTGATGGTACAGGGGCGGTGTGGGGTCTGAGCTTTTACGCTCCAGACACACTGTCAGCAGGGCCAGGACCAGTGGCTGGAAGCCACTCTCTGCCAGAGCCCCCCACAGGCACCCTCTTGTCCACTCATCCATCCGGTGTGAGCCTGGAACCTGGGAGACACCCCGATTTCTAGTTCATCCCAGCGCAGAGCAGGGAGCCTGCAGGCAGCCCTGGGCTGCAGTCAGCGAGCCAGGATGTGAGGTCAGGTCTGTATCTCTGTGCCTCAGCCATTATTTCTGGAGCCTCTGTTTTTTTCACCTGTGAAATGGGGCTTCGCAAGACTCAGATTAACCTGGCGTGGGAAGATGCTTCAGCATCTGTGTGGGACCACACATCACTGCTGGTACCTAGAACCATGGACACACGCGCTGATCTTCAAGGACCAATTTCTTCCTGTTCTTAAGCATAGGTTTCCCAGGCTTGAACCGATGCTCCCAGGCTAGAGCTGTCTTTGCTTTGACTTCTCTGCCCAGGGACACGTACTCTGGAGCCAGCTGAAACCAGCTGGCTGACACTTGCATCTTGTCACCCACTTCTCAGCTGAAACAGAGTGGTAATGCCAGGAGTGTTCATACGACACCTGTACAGAGCAGTTCCTGCTGACTCACTCTCGGCTCTCACCAGATCATCCTGTCTTATCAGATGGGGAAACTGAGACTTCCAGAGGTTAACTGACTTGCTCAGAATCTGATAGTGAGGGATCAACTGGGCCTTTGGCAGGGTTCTTTAGAAATCTGGATGGAAACGTGGATAGGTGGTGTTTGTACAAGTGGTAAGAAGGATGGAGGATGGTGAGTGAGTAGATGGATGGATGGGTGGTTGCATGGTTGGCGGATGGGTGGATAGGTGAGTTAATGGATGATGACATGGATAGCTGAATGGATGTGTGGATAGATGAATGGACGGATAGGTGCATGGATGATTGGATGCCTGATGGGTGGTTGGGTGCGTGATGGATGGGGTGGGTGGATGGATGGATAGATGAGTTGATGGATGATGGATGGGTGGGTGGATGGATGGGTGGACGGTCAGATGCAAAGGTGATAACTGCTATCAAAGCTGCTGTGACCTGGCTGATGGGGGCTGAGGAGGCAGGCTCCATCTGTGTTCCGTCACGGATCCTCCCAGGAGCCCCACGCAGCAGACTCCACTCAGCCATCGCTCAGCGCCCTGGGCAGCTGCATCAGAGGAGATCCACGCACTACTTTTTGGAGGCTGGGGTGAGGAGGGCCTCTGAGCCTGGTGTGAGGTGTCCTCCAAGAGCCCCCACCCTCTGCTGGCCCCAAGCATATTCCAAACCCTTGGATCTAGGTGGAGCAGCTCCAGGAGACACTTCCTGAGGAATTAAGTCCCACTGGTTCCCAGGACTTGGTTACCATCTTCCCTGCTGGGAGCTGGAGGGAAGAGCCTGGTGATGCTCAGCCCCTCATGGTGAAGATGCTGTCTCCCGCCTCCAGTCCCAGCCCTGAGTCAGGCTGGAGTTGAGGCAAGTTAATGGATGGATCCACATCCCAATGGGCAGGCAGGCAGGCCATCCTCTCCAGAGTTCTGGCTTTTCCCAGGTTCTTTCCCACTGCAGGCTTGTCCTTCCTCCCAGTGAGTCAGCCATCCTGCCAGCTGTCACCTCTGGACCAGAGGCAGTCACACAACCTGGCCCTTGCAGGCGTCACTGCTCTGGGCTCCGGGGTGTTTGGGGTCAGTGATGTCCGTGAGGAGGGAGCCTCCGACCCTCCAGGTGGATCTTCGCATCTGTGTGTCCACCTGTTCCTGGTGGAGGGGGAGGAAGTGAGGGGGTGCAGGGCAGCCGCCTGGCGCTGCCTGGTGCAAAGCTCACGGGCATCTCTTTCCAGGATGCTGTGACCTCTGTCTGTGGCTTCAGCTTGGTCAGAGAAGCCTGGAGTGGGGGGCAGGCAGCGGTGGGGGCACCTTGGGGAGAGAGGCATGCAGACACGGGGTTGCGGCTTGTCACTGCTCTGTCCTGAGCTCAGGTGAGCCTGGGCAAGCTCACGCGCCTGCCCTCTGCTCCTGTGTTGTGAGGAGAGCTCTGGGCTTTGAGGCCAGGCTGGCAGAGCCGGCGGTCAGTCCTCCTCCCCTGATGAGCATAGATTATGGTGTCAAGCGAGCACGTCACATGTGTAGACATGGGCTCCCCCTTGCCTAGCTGTTACAGCCATGACCTTGAGCGAAAACATAAGAAGCACAACGAAATACAGCACCGTCACGCTTCTGTGAATTCTTGCAAGTGAAAAGCAACCTGTGTTCTTTATCAGGAATGCCGATGTGGGTGAAGCAAAGCCCGAAAGGAATCGGGGGTTCACATTAAATCCCCAAAGTGAGTGGTCACATCGTATTCTAGAAGCTTCCCTGCAAGCCTGTTTCACACCTTGCAGAAAGCTCAGGGTTCCGTCTGGGGCCTCCCAGGCCACGATGTGCATCGTCTGAGCGAAGGAGCGCGGTTGGGGACCCCACTCTTTATGGTGATGAATTTGTGACATGGGTGGGCCCCTGGTGGGCCCTTCCCGAGACTCAGGTGTGGCTCCCCAATGTGGGACTCTGCCCCCAGGGTTATTAATCCTCCTCCTCCCCATCACAGGTGGGTGCCCTCTTGGGAGACACCAGCCAGAATGCTTTTCCAGGAAGCTTTGTTGCATCCTCTGTAAATCCCTGCCCAGATTCATCCATGCGCGTGTGGATCTTCTAAAGACCGCCCTCCCCCAGAGGAGAGCTCAGTGTGACTCCTCAAAGTCACCCCTGATGAGCACGTGCTCTCCTCCCCTCCCTGGAGTCAGCCCTGGTCACCTGTCACAAAGAGGGGAATGTCGTTACGGAAACCACTTTGCACGTTTCTCTGGGAGCTTGTGCTTCTCTCGCTCGCTCGCTCTCTCTCTCTCTCTCTGTCTCTCCCTCCGTTCCACCACTGGGCCCAGTTGAGTTAGGCATCCGCTCTCAGCGTCCGGCCTGGAAGTTGCTCTTCGTGAAATACCCACATAAAACAGGAACGCATTCAAGTCCCGCTTGTGAGACGTCCCCGGGGCAGCTGGGCTGGGCCGCCTGCCCCGTGGCGGTGGAACCTTGTGCCAGCGGGGTGCTGCCCCCGGCCCGCGTGGCTAGCACCCTCTGTGAGATGGGTCAGACGGCAGACACCCAGGGCCTGCCTCAGTTGCCGCTCCACTGGAGTCTCTGTATTGAAAAATGCACATAAAATTTACCACCGGAAGCATTTTTAGGGTGCAGTTCAGCGGCGTTAAGTTCATCCACGTTGTCATGCACCCGTCCTCTCCACCTGTTCTAGAACTTCTTCCTAAACCAAAACCCCGTCCCCATGGAAGGCTCACTCCCCAGCCCCTCCCCCGCCCCATCCTGTTTCTGGATCTGGCTGCACGGGGTGCCTGTCGTGGTGGAATCAGGCATTACCTGTCCTGTGACCGGCTTCCTTAAGCAGCAGAATGTCCTCAGGTTCCATTCATGTTGACACCTCTGGCAGAATCTCCCTTTTTCAAGTCTGAACAAGTCTGAACAATATTCCACCGTATGGATGGACCACATTTTGGGCATCGGTTCACCCATCAGTGGACACTGGGTCATCTTTTGAGAATCATGCTGCTGTGCATGTGAGGGTGCAGATATCTGCCTGAGGCCCTGCTTTCACTCCTTGGGTGCTTTCCTGGAGGTGGGATTGCTGGACCTACCTGCATCTTTTAATGACAAATGCGTCTTCATGGCTCCAGCCCCGTCTAGAACCCGGAGCTCTGCTGTGACTGCTCGGGGCTGGACACTTTTCCTGAAAGGACAGGCCGCGGGTCTGCAGCATCCCTGCTGCGTCTCAGGCTGTGACGCCCCCCCTCTCTCTCTGTCCCCCCTTCCCTGCCGCAGCCCAGCTTTCCCGCCAGGAGCCAACAAGGATGCGCTGTCCGCCTTGAGTACCCGGGGCCCCGACGGAAGCTGTACAGTGCGGTGCCTGGGAGGCTCTTCTGTCGTCGTCAAGCCATACCAACCCCAGGTCGATGGCGAGATCCCCCTGCACCGTGGCGACAGGGTCAAAGGTCAGTGTCCACTGTGCTTCCGGGGCGGGATCAGGCCGGGGTGCCTTGGCCTCAGCTGACCTCCAGGGCACTGCTTCTGTGGAGCCCCGTGTGGAGACACGGGGTCCTAGGAGGGTGGAACGGGGATTCGAGTGGTCCTTACAGTGTGACCTCGGCAATCTGATGTCCATCACGAGGGTCGGTTCGTGCCCACCTGGCATGGGAGTCCACTGCAGAGACGGCAGGGGAGGGACAGGCGAGGCGTCGGTGGTCAGCTCCTTTCCACTCCCAGGGCTTCAGGAGTGGGTGGTGTGGGGATTCGGCCGAGCACAGAATGGGTTCAGACACATCTTGGGGCTCCGGGAGGGGCGTCAGGAGACTGGTTTAGCCTAGGGGACCGCGGCATTCCACCGGGTGAGACGGAAGGATGCCCAAAGCAGAATCCTGGGAAATGGAGGTGAAAAGCCTCATGCGTGCCAAGCTAGACTCTGTTCCCAGGGTCCTGGGGAGCCAGCAATGGTTTTCCAGGGAGAGGAGCTGTGTGATGCCCTAGGGAGATGGGCATAGGACAGGCGCGCGCGGGAGGCTGGTGGCGGCGGCAGTGGAGCTCTGCTCTCCCGGAGGCCACAGGCCGGGGGCCGGGGTGGGGGTGCAGGTGCGTGCCACGTGGGGGTCCTGCGCGTACCGCGGGCGCAGGAAAGGGCGCACCCCACCCCACCCGTTTGCTGGAGGACAGGCTTCCAGAAGACAGGTGGCAGGCAACAGAATGTGCCCCTTGCGGGCTCATTCGGTCAAGTTCAACCCATCTGGCCTTGACCATGCGGTGACCTGCTTCCTCCTCCACCCAGTGCAGTAATCTGGCCAACATCACCTGGATTTATACGTTTCCAAGGACAGCTGGAGCCCCGTTCTCCCTCTCAGCTCCTTCTGCTGGTCCAGATGCATGCAAACTTGACCATCTGGTGGCATCAGCAAGTCCCAGGGGCTCTGTTCATTTCATTCCCGTCATTTTTTTTTTTTTTTAACCTCAGGTCATTTCTGTTGGTCTGTTTCAAGTTCACTTGCTGTTTACTTCGAAATGTCCTCTTCTCTATTAAGTCCATTTGGTGAATTTTTCAATTTCAGAAATAACATATTTAAACTCTAGGGTTTCCATGTGTATTTTTTTAATATAGTTTCTGTCTATCTGCTAAGCCTTCCTGTTGCTCTGTTGAGATTTTCACTCCTTTGGAAGCACGTGGTGTTTAACCCACTCAGTGTGGGTGGGTGTCATCGTCCCTCTGAAATCCCCATCTGTCTTCTCTCCATGAGGGTCAGGTCAAGCTCACCGGCTTTTCTCTTCTCCGGGCCACGGGTCCCAGCCTCTAGGGCCTTTGTGTCCGGGAATCTTCTGTTGCGTTCTGAGCATCAGGGTGTTAAGTTGTGGCGATGGTGGCTTCAGTTCCTTCTCCTTCTTTCATTTTGGAAGGTTGCCTGGGTGGCAGCTTAGGTCCCCAACTTGAGCTGAGCTGCTCTGCATCTGTTCAGGGATGGGGGTGCTGAGCTTGCCAGGCCCTCTCTGGCTCTTTCCCTTGTGGGGACACCTCCACTCGCTTCCAGCTGGCTGCTTTCCTGGCTTCCTCATTCTGGTTCAGCAGCTGACTCAAAACGCAGATTTCTCCTCACGTGCCCCCCGACAGCCCTGCCCTGGGGACCACCCTGAGTCCCCCACAAGCCATGCAGAAGGGGCTTCTTTGTCTCGCTCCCCTCCCCTTTCTCCTCAGCGAGCATGCTTCCCACCAGGCCCATCAACGTCTATCCACGTTCTGTGGTAAAGAACCCGCCTGCCAGTGCAGGAGACGTACGAGACGGGGTTCGCTCCCTGGGTCGGGAAGACCCCCTGGAAGAGGAAATGGCAGCCCCGCTCCAGCATTCTTGCCTGGAGAACCCCTGCACAGAGGAGCCTGGTAGCCTACAGTCCACGGGGTTGCAAAGAGCCGTACACAGCTGAGCAGGCGCGCGCGCGCGGGCGCGCGCACACACACACACACACACACACACACACACACACACACACACACAGGGTTTATGGCTGCCTCTGAGGGTGGGGTCCAGGGGGCCTTTGAGCATTGGAAGTCCCTGATTGTCTCTACATAGTTTAACACAATATTTTTGCTAACTTTTAAAGTATAAGCATTTAAATTATATGACCTGCAGTGTGAAATTTTAATACCAGAGCCCATTGTGGGGAAGGCTTTTTCCCCCATTGCATGTGGACTAATTTTCAGTTGACCCCACGACAGCCCCCTGTCTGGCCAGCTCACCACCCGCCCACAGGGCACAGCCTTTGCTGACTGGTTGACTGGCACCCAAGGAGGTGCGTCCCTGCGGCTTCGTGCTGAGTGCAGACGGAAGGTGGCTAAAAAGCCCTTGCTGAGTATGTGGCCATCCCTGGACAAGAGCCTCCTGACATGGCAGTGTTAGTTCAGAAAGCTGTTACTGCCCGGGGTAGCCGGGGTTGGGGGAGGGTGGTGGCGTCTCTCTCACTGCCCTCAACTTGAAGGCCGAGGGAAAGGTGGGTGTGGAAAGTGCCCGAGAACTCCCTTCCCAGCAGAGCTGGCGGGCGATGGGGCGCTGGGAGCCGGAGACGCCCAGGTCCTGCAGGCCCTCCTGCGGCTCTCACAGGGGGTCCGTCTGCTGCGGTTGTGACTGCCCCCCACCCCCGCCCCTCCTCCCAGGCGGAAGGCAGGCAGCGATCCCTGGACAGGAGAGCCACCTCTAGGGGCAGCCACCATTCCGAAGAAGCTGGGAAGGTCAGGCCGCCGGGGCTCACTGCGCTGAGCAGCTGTTGCCTGCTGACCCTTGACAGATGCTAGAAATAGCCGCACCTCTTCCTGGAGGGGTGACCCCTGAATCTGCAGAGTCAGCTGCCCGGGGGGCGGGGGGTCTGGTGGCTCGTGTGAAGGTGAAGCGGGCCCAAATGGTCGGCTGTGACTGCGCGTACCCTCTCAGCCGGGGCCCCGGATATGGAGCACTGGGTCTCCTGGCCCCGCCCTGCTCTGAAGCCAGCTAGCCCGCAGCCCTGGGCTTTTACCTGCCATGGGTCCCTCCGTCCCCCTCACTGTCCCCTCAGGCCCAGGGAGGCGGCCTGCAGCAGGCGGGCCTGGGAAGGCCTCCCAGTGGCCCAGTGGCCGCTCACTTCGTGTCTGGGGGCCGCGTGTCCTTGTCCCCGTGTCCGAGGTGATAACAGAGGAAATGCAGGTGGAGACTCGTCGGTGCCTGCTGTTCGTCTGGCTCACCTCTGGGACAGCTCACATTTTCCATGCAAACCTCCCAGCAGCTGCGGGCCGCAGGCATCGGGTCCCATCGTGTGAGCAGCTCAGGCCACTCTAACAACAGTCCCCAGACTGGGCAGACTAAGCCTCGGGATTCACCGTCTCTGGTTCCGGGGTCCAGGTTGCAGGTGGGTGGGCCCTGGGGTCCTGCTGACCACCTGCAGCTTTCCTGTTATTCACATCTTTTCTGCTCAGCCATTCGAGGCGGGCCTTAATGTTCCCAGTGGACACTGGTCCCGTGCCCTTGGAAAGTGCACCCCAACATCTCTGAGCTGGGGGCTCCTGGGCACAGGGCACTGTCCTGCTCCTCCTGGTGATGGTGGCCTGAAGCTCTGATGCTGTAGATGTCCATGCCTGTCCGGGACTGGGTGCAGAATGAGGGCAGGCCTGGGGCTCGGCTTTCTCAACCCAGAGGCCAGCCCCTCCCCTCAGTCAGGTCCTTCCTTGGTGTCCAGGCAGGGCTGGCTGGGGTGGGGGTGGGGGCCTGTTAACTCTGCCAGCCTAATCCAGCATGGGTGGTTATTATTGCTTTTCTCTTTGCAAGGGAGGCTGTGTGTCTTTAGGGGACAGGGCCGGGCCTAGGGGCAGCTTCTGGGGTAGAGGATCTCTTGGCACCTTCTCCAGCCAGTTCATTTCAGCCTCCGGGAGCTGGCCGACCTGTAAAGGACAGTGAAGACTCGCTTCTCAGGTGTGACGTGTTGACTTTTCAGTAACTTAGAACTAGAATTCATGCTTGAGCCCAACCCAGCTCCCTCTTCTCTGTGCCAGGGGCACCTGGCCTGGAGAGCCATTAAGCTCCTCCCCGGACAGACCACCCAGAGTGCATGCCCATGGTGAGGCTGGATGAGCCAGCAGACCTGGCTGCTGGACTCACCAAGGGACAGAAGTGAGTCTGTCCCTTAACACACAGCCTCGTCCAGACGGGACCCCACACACATCCCCTTCCTGCCTCCTGCCCCAGAAAAGAGGACCCCCAGGTACCATTGCTGAGCCAGAGACCCAGGACCAACCTGGGCCCTTTCCCTCCCTCGCCCACAGACTGTGGCTCTTCTGTCCCCCGACCGAAGTCACTGGGAAGGGTCCCCGAGCGGACCGTGTCCTTCCCCCTCCCCCCCACCGCCCCCCGTCTCCCAGCTCTCGAGTCATCTGTCTACGGCCGGTGATTCTCTCTGCGATCTTGTACTAACAGTCACACCCAGTAGCGTGTTCTCTATACGGATTCTACGTGGGACTGGGTGTATGGTCCCTGGAGGGGATCGGAGGCAGGCGGAGCCAGTGATGGCTGGAGGTCCCTGCTGTGAGACTAGAGTGTCCTTTTCACACCTGGGGCCGCTCTGAGCTGAGGAGCGTTTTCCTGCTCTGACAAGTGGAGAAAACGAGGCAGGCGTTCTGGGAGCTGCTGGGTGTCTCCCTGGACGGCCCCTCCTCCCCCAGACCCTCTACAACAGCACAGGGGCCTGCTCAGAGCTGCCGAGAAGGAGGGGGGGCAGGCACTGGCCCGACAGCGCCTGCGGCAGGCCCCCTGCCCCCGCCAGCCATCCAGGGCAGCGCTCCCAGATGACCCTCTCCTGTCCAAGCTGGGCCCTTGCGGTGCACATCAGCCGGGCTGCACAAAACGTGAGACCAGCACCAATTTTTGGAGAAAGTGGTCCGAGGGATTACCATCATCCTGGTCCGGCGAGGGGCTTGCCTGTCTCATTTGTTTAGGTCATTTATTCGAATTATCAGGCAAGGACTTTTAAGACCGATATTCTCTGTGCTGTTGACCTTCAAAACTCAGGGGTCCAGGCATCTTTTATCTGGTCTCAGAGATTAAAGTGAGGTCTGTGGTCATTGTGCCTCCTCCACAGCCTTGGGGCCTGGGGCTCCCGTGTAATTTATAGAAGCTTCAGACGTGCAGAGATTGTACTGACCTCCTGAGGCACAGCCGTGCTCTGAGGGAGCTGGGCACTGTTGGGGGCGGGGAGAGCCCCCAGCCCAGCATCCCAGGCCTAAGAGATGAAGCCCCTCGCCACCGAGCTCTTATCCCTGACAACCCAAACATTTGTCCAGGCGGCGCCAGGCCCTCTTGTCTTTGGATTTTCACTGCTCACCTATTGCTCAGCATTGGTCAAGTTTAAAGACAGGTATGTTTCATCCTCGTCTGAGGCCCTTGCTCACCCAGCGCTGAGCCCAGGGAGGGGGAACCCAGCACGCTCAGCCCTGCAGGCAGAGCAGCTGTGTCTGTCCGGCTGCCCTTCTTTCTTACAGTGGCTCCCTGCTGCTTGTCAGTCAGTCCAGTCGCTCAGTCGTGTCCGACTCTTTGCAACCCCATGGGCTGCAGCACGCCAGGCCTCCCTGTCCATCACCAACTCCCAGAGCTTGCTCAAACTCATGTCCGTTGAGTCAGTGATGCCATCCAACCATCTCATCCTCTGTCGTCCCCTTCTCCTCCTGCCTTCAATCTTTCCCAGCATCAGGGTCTTTTCCAGTGAATCGGCTCTTGACATCAGGTAGTCAAAGTGTTGGAGCTTCAGCGTCAGCGTCAGTCCTTGCGTTGGATATTCAGGACGTGTGTATTGCCCCCTGCTGCTTGTAGCACCGACAGAATCCATAGGTTCTTCATTAATAAACCATCTGAAGGCCCGGGCCGCCCGTGGGGGCACTGGCCAGCCCGCTTCAAGTCCAGGTGGTGTCTTGTAGCTGCCAGACAGGCTGCTTCTCCATCTCCTGCTGTGAATTCTGTTTCATCAAACTAACAGGACATCCTGTGGGCCTGGGCTCTTGTTCCCCCACCCCCAGCTCGGGGCCTCATGGTTCCTTCTCTTCACTGGGGTGGCCTGTCCCCCCGACTCTGACACTTGAAATAACTGATGATGAGGACTTGGAGGCCCCCAACCTCCCATCTCAACTGGGCCCCAAGGGACAGGACACAGGGGCCACATGCCTTGTGCTGAAAGATATGAGGACACCGGATTGCCCCATGCTTTGCATCCTCGCCCCCAGGCCTATCAGGCAGAGGGGGCTCAGAGGCTCCACACTGCCCCTTCCAGGAACGCTTTGCCAGGCCCCTGGTCCCCCGCTGAAGGGGGGCGTGGTCAGCCGGCAATTGGACCACAGCCGCCCGCCCTTCACGGCCTCATTTCCCCAAGCCCCGCCCACTAACCCCGCCCCTTTCCGTGTGCAGTTCTGAGCATCGGCGAAGGTGGCTTCTGGGAAGGCAGCGCCCGCGGCCACATCGGATGGTTCCCGGCAGAGTGTGTGGAGGAGGTCCATTGCAAGCCGCGGGACAGCCAGGCAGGTAAGCGGACCCCGCCCTCGTGGTCCACCTCTCCCAGGCCTGGGGTCGGCGTCGTTGGCGATGTCCAGTGCGCAGCAGGTACTCGCGGGAGGACATCTCTGATCCTCTGAGCGGTGGACGCCATCCCGCCGGCTTTTGTTCGATCCAGAAACTGGTGCTGCGGGGAGGAGCAGCCTGGAAGCTTGTAATTAAAACGCCGCTCAGTGCACTTGCCGGGAAACTTGGACCATGCGTTCGAGCCATTGGAAAAAGGCTTCGGGGGTTGATTGATTGCTTGAAACTATTCTATCGATCTCTCGCGCCAACTTTCATAACGGGCAGCTTTGCGTTTCCCACCGGCTTCTGCCAGGCCCTCCCTGAGGACTTGAGGTTTGATGTCTCAATGAAAACTGCTAGAAGGAGGTCGGTGCTCACTGAAGCACGTCATTCCAGCCCCTCCCCAAACTCCCAGGTACAGCTCTGACACCCGCCCTGAATGTGGTTGCCCAAAGAATGAGTAGATTAAAATGTTACGAGGACGCCACTTATATCAAAGGGTGCCGAGAGAAAATGGATGAGCTGGAGCCTCGCAGAGCAGCGGCTTCTTGTAAGAGCCTGGTCAACACGCGCCCTGCCCACTGCTGGTAGAATCCCAGTCTTGGGAGGCACATGGCAGGAGAAGCCACGTTTGCTTTGCAGCCGGGAGCTTTGCTGCGTTCGTGGGCAGTCTGGTCGCCCTGACCCATTCTAGGTTCCCAGTCCAGCTCTAGCTGGGCCAGCCTGACCGGGAAATTAGCTGTCCTGAACAGGGGAGCCCAGAAAAGCAGGATGTGTCTCCGGTCTGCGGACATGGAGGGCGCCCAGCTGGTTCCCTTTCTGAGGATGGGATTCTCTGAGGGTGTCAGTCTGTGCTGAGCTTCCCACAGTCCTGCTCAGTTTAAACCCAGATGGGGGTGGTCCCCTTTGCTGTCTTGTAGGGGGTGTCGAGGAGAGAGCTGTCACTCACTCGACCCTGAAAGGGAAGACTGATTATGCTGGGCCAGGTGGACCGGTGGTCAGCAGTCAGATGGGAGCATGTTTTCATGGGTTTGGCGATGATATTCTGAGCCCCTGGTACAGGCTGGACTCCCTAACCCTTCCAGTGCCCAGCACCCGCTGGCCCACACCTGTGCCCTCCTGTGAGCAGCCGCCCAGCCTCTCTGGTCTGGGAAGGGCAAGGCCGTGGCCCGTGAGCTTGACCTGCCTTTCCAGGTTGCTGGACACCTCGCCCCTCCCCTCCTGACCGGGAGGAAATCCAGCCCTCCCTCTCTCCCCCAGTTAACAGCTTCACTGCCACGGCTTTTCTGCCCCCACACTTCCACTGGAAGACTCAGGCATGTTGGTGCCTGGTATTGCTGGTAACTTCACACCTGGACGGAAGAGCCCAGAGCGACCACGTGTGAGGGTCATTTGGGCCTTCCTGCTCCCTGTGTCCTCCAGAAAATACCAGCTTCCTGGAGGGAGGGAGGGTTGTTGTTCAGTCGCTCAGTCATCTCCAGCTGTTAGTGACCCCATGGACAGTGGCATGCCTGTCCTGTCACTCCCCTGTCCTTCACTATCTCCTGGACATTGCTCAAATTTATGTTCATCGAGTCAATGATGCCATCCAACCATCTCATCCTCTGTTGCCCCTTCTCCTCCTGCCCTCAGTCTTTCCCAGCATCAAGGTTTTTTCCAGTGAGTCAGCTCTTTGCATCAGATGGCCAAAGTCCTGGAGCTCCAGCCCCAGCAGCAGTCCTTCCAATCCGTGCTATATGTGGATAACCATGATAGTGTGTGATCCACACTATGGTTAAGGATCTTAGGGGCTGGACATTTTTTCCACGAACATGGTAGCTTCAAACACATGTGTGAAACATGCTCCCTGTGGTTCGGGAGGTCAGGAGTGCGGTGGAGGGGGAGGGTGGTGTCGTGGTGGTGTCAGCTGGGCTGTGTTGCTTTGTGAAACCTCTAGGGGACGGTCCATTTTCTTGCCTTTTCCAGGTTCTGGAGGCCACCGCATCCCTTACCCGGTGATCCATCCTCTGTCCTCAAACCCCTCAGTTGTGGGCCAGGCCTCAGGCTGTTCGTCTCTGGCCCTCGCTTTGCCTCCTTTCCTCCACTTTTCAGAACTCAGAGGAGCCTGGTGGGCTGCTGTCCACGGGGTTGCAGAGTCAGACGTGGCTGAGGACGGTCACGTTTCACTTCACTTCGGGTGGGGAGTCCAGAGTGGCTCCTGTTGGGTTCTCTTTGCCTTAGGCTTTCTGAGATTGCAACTTAGCACCATCTTGTATAAAGGTGATGACCTTTATATGCAGTAAAAACGGCCACGTAGTAGTCGAGTTCGGTGTGTTTGGACAAATGTGTACACCTGTGTCTCCAGCTGCAATCAAGAAAACATGTCCTTTGCCCCAAAACGGTCTCCCTGGCTGCTTTCCTGTCACCTGCCTGCCAACCAGAGGCAACCCTGGTTCTCATTCTTTCGCCGAACCAAACTTGGGTCCACTCACCCAACATGCAGCACAGCCAGCCTGCTGACACCGGCCATGCTGAGGGGAAGAGCAGCGTTTATTGCAAGGCGCCGCGAAGCAGGGAGAGCGGACGGCTCAAGGAGGGAGAGGGCCGTGGGGGCGTGGCCAGCCCGTGTGCCGCTCTCTGATTGGTTGGTGGTGAGGGACTCGCATGATGTTTCTGGAATTTCGGCCGTCAACTTTACGGCTTCATTCACTCCGGGGTCTGTGTGCATGTGGGCAGCAGGCAGTTAACTTCTTCTACCTGGTGGGGGTTTCAGTATCTGCAAAACAGCTCAAGAATATGGCTCAGAATATCATCTATAGCCCTTGCGGAGGAGCTGAAGGTCCTTGACTGTTTTACTGCAAAACTATTATTATCCTGTCTGGCTTGACTGTTTCCCTTTGGTTTTGTATTTATCTGATTAAATTTGCACTTTGGAACTTGGGGAAGGCCTGGGAAGCTAAAGCTTTTCTACAAACAAGAGGCAAGGTACATGGGGGTGGGGGTCTGTCTCCAGGAAGTCCCCACAGGGTTCTCAGTCTTAGCTTGCCACCAGAGATCAGTGTAGCCTGCGGTTGTTTCAGAGCTGGAACTTACAGCGCGCACTCCTGAGCCCGGCGTGTTTCACGCTGCTGGGTGCCATTGCAGGGGTGTAAGTCAGGGCTCTGTAAATGTTGTCGTCGGTGAGTGTTTTATGCCCCAGGATGTTTATGCGTGCTCCTGGTAACAGACTTGTGGGTTGCTTCTCAATCTGGGCTCATGACTGAAGGTGCAACGCACAGTTTTGTACAGGTCTTTCTCCAGACGTCTTTTCCTTTCTCTTGGGGAAGCCCCTAGGGCCACAGATGGAGTGTGTTTAATGTTCTAAGAGACTGCCAAACAGTTGTCCAAATTACTGTGCCGTCTAGTACTCCAGCCAGCCGTGTGTGAGCGTTCCAGTGGCTCTACTTCTCAGCAACATTTGGTAATATCAGTCTAATTTCAGCCATTCAGATGGGTGTGGAGAATATCTTACTGTAGGTATAAGTTGCATTGCTCTGATGACTAATGTTATTAAACACCACACAGGTCCATATAGTCAAAGCTATGATTTTTCCAGTAGTTATGTATGGATGTGAGAGTTGGACCATAAAGAAGGCTGAGCAATGAAAAATTGATGCTTTCAAATTATGGTGTTGGAGAAGACTCTTGATCATCCCTTGGACTGCCAGGAAATAAAACCAGTCAATCCTGAAGGAAATTAGCCCTAAATATTCACTGGAAGGACTGATGCTGAAGCTCCAATACTTTGGTCATCTGTTGAAAAGTGCCAACTTGTTGGGAAAGACCCTAATGCTGGGAAAGATTGAAGGCAAAAGGAGAAGGGGGGCTGCAGAGGATGAGATGGTTAGGTAGCGTCACCGAATCAATGGACATGAATTTGAGCAAACTCTCGGGGATAGTGGAGGACAGAAGAGGCTGCAGGAATGGTGTGCAGCAGTCCACGGGGTCACAGAGTCAGGCACGGCTTAGTAACTGAGCAACATGTGCTTACGCACCTTACTTACAGCTTCTTTTGCAAAGTATCAGTTCAAGCGTTCTGTCCATTTTTAACTGGGCTCTTTATCTTGCCATCGCCAGCTTAGAGGAGTCCTCTACAGATTCCGGACCAGTCCTTGATCAGGTATCTGTTGCAAAGACTTTTCCCCGTCTGTGACAGCGTTTTTATTTTCCGTGTCTGTTAACAAGTGGAAGGTTCTTTAAAATTTTAAATGAAGTCCAATTTCTCCATTCTTTGCTTTCACAATTAGCACTTTCTATAGCGCCTGTTTTTTAATGTTGAAAATTATGTTGAGTATACACAGAATCCAGAAGACGGGAGAGGATATTTTTAAATGTTTCCGTGCAGCAAGCTGCTTCTGCACAGAGCTGGCTGGCTTGAGCCCTGAGAAGCTTTCTCTCTGGTGTAGGACTGCTTTTATATTGGCCTTCACTGGTGGTTCAGTGGTAAAGAGCCAGCCTGCCAATGCAGGAGACGTGGGTTGGGGTGATCCCCTGGAGGAGGAAATAGCAAACTGCTCCAGTGTTCCTGCCCGGGAAATCCCACGGACAGAGGAGCCTGGTGGGCTACAGTCCACGGGGTCACAAAGAGTCAGACATGACTGAGTGATTAAACAACAACACTTTCGTATATTGTAAAGCGAACATGTGGCTAGAAATCTCACCCACATGCACTAAACAAGAGGCGAATGTTTCGGGAAGGAACAGCGTGATGGAGAACCCGACTTAAGGCACTTTTGCCTGTGAGCAGGACCAACTGATTTCTCATTGCCTAATGACAAAAACCAGAAGCCAAGGGTAGCCAAGGGCAGACTGAAACGGTGGCCTTGGGTTGTTGGGTGGTTTGTTGATATTTAATATAAGCCCCACTCAGTTCCATGAAGACTTTGGTGGTTTATTTCTCTCACAAGTGACGCACTTGCTCATCTTGACCTTGCTTCTGATGTCTTAGGACCGTGTGTGTGTTTCCAGCAGGCTTTTCTCCGTGGTATCTTGTCTGGGCGGGGGCTGATCCTTTCCGACTTGTGCTCCGGCATAGCCCTGCATCAGGCAGCCCCCCATGGGGTGCCCAGCGTGGGATCCCGACTAATCCCCATGTGCGTCCACCTGGAGTGATGGGGACTCGGGGGCGCCCTGGCTCCTTCTCAGTCCCCCTGGCTCCCGGCTGGCTCCTCCCTCAGGGGAGCTCGGCAGCTCTGCGTGGGTTTCTTCACCCGGGAAGGACATGAAGGCTTCAGGTGATGCGTGTGCAGCATTGGAGGGGGAGCAGGGTTGTAAGAGGTCCTGTTTCGATGCGGAGAGATGGAGGTGGGTCTCGATTTATACAGACGCACCTGTTTGCCTGCATCAGCCCAGAGAGTTGACCACAAGGTGCTTGGGTAGTGATGTCACCGTGCAGTATGTGTGTGGAGGATGGCGATTTGGAGGACATGGAGAGTTAATTAGGTACATGCCCGACCCCCACACCCATCACCCATTTATTCTAGTCAGTGCCCCAGTAGCCGTGATGGCGTGCCAACCCCTTCCATGCTCTGGGGGCACGTGGTACTCTGGACGGCGGGAGGGGATCCATGTCGTGATGGCTCCCCCCCACCTCCCCCAGCCCCTGTGGGTCTTGGTCTAACTGCCCCTCCCCCTGCATTCCAGAGGTGGCCAAGGTGACCGCAGGAAGACTGACCGGCTCTGGGATCCGTGAGGCGCCCCCTCCACCAGAGCTGTGACGAGGCGCAAAAGCCGGTAGGAAAGGATCGATTCTGTGTTGTTAGCCTTGGCATTGACAGGCTGCTCTTCATCCCAGCTCTGTTTCTACTTGGCACTTACCCTGGTCTCACGGCCCTGCCCCACTGCTGCGGACGCCTCAGAGTCCCCTCACCCTTAGGGGGTCGCTCGGGCTGTGGTGCAGACCCGTGCCCCGGGTTCTTTTCCAGGGCAGCAGGAGGCCCAGCCCACTGGGGGCTCCTCTGCTGACAGCGAGACCCCTGCTCTTTGACCCCCCACCCAGAAGCTGGACCATCCCTGAGGCGGACGGGGTGTTTGAGCGTTTGTTTCCTTGCTCCCAGTGAACGGAAGTCCAGCTCGTGTCTGGCTCCAGTTGCTGTGATCCAGTGGGCATAATGCCAAGGCTGCGGCTGCTCACTCAGCGCAGCTGCCCCGGGTGCCCAGGCCCCCGTGATCCTGCCTGCAGAAGGCGCGAGATGATCCTGCCTGCAGAAGGCGTGAGATGGAGCCCTGGGGAAGCCAAGCCCCTGGGGCTGCTCTGGACCCCCAGTGCCCTCCAGAGACCTCCCTGTACCCCACCACAGGCCCCAGGCCTGCCCTGGGCTCACCCCAGACTTTCAGCTGCCATCTTCAAGCCTCCTCAAGTTTGAGGGCGGGACGGTGAGCAGACGTGGGGCCTAGCGCCCCTGGCCCAGGTCCCCCGAGTCTGTCTTGGCACAGAAGCCCCCTCGTGCAGCAGCATGCCCTGAGGTCCTCCCTGCCACCCCATCAGGCCCACAGCCTGGGGCCACCCTGGGATCTGGGCTGACCTGGGCAGAAACCTGCGTGCCGGCGGTTTTTCTCCAGGCAGCTCACCTCTCAGCCTGGTCCCTAGCGCCCCGGGCTCAGTCCTCCTCGGTCCTCGTCCAGCAGAGAGGTTTTGACAGGAGATGTAGTTTCCCTACCTCCCCGGCAGACATCCCAGGCCTGGCCCTGGTTAGGTTGACTTGGGAATCAGTCACTGAGGCTGGGGTTGGTGAGGGTGATCTCATGCCAGGCCTGGGTAGGGCTGAGGGAAGGGGGGGTGTGCCCAGGCCAGCTGTGTGCTCCACCAGCCAAGGGGCTCCACATGCTCAGCTGCAGCCACCCCTTCAGCTGAGAGGCCTGAGCCTCTGGGCTCTCTGACCAGGAGAGGAGGCCATGCCGTGACCACCTTCCCTGGAGACGAGGCAGGAGTGGCCCTGGGAGCGGCCCTGGGTGCGGTTCTGGGTGCGGCCCTGGGAGCGGTTCTGGGTGCAGCCCTGGGAGCAGTTCTGGGTGCGGCCCTGGGAGCGGTTCTGGGTGCGGCCCTGGGTGCGGTTCTGGGAGCGGCCCTGGGAGCGGTTCTGGGAGCGGCTGTGGGTGCAGCCCTGGGAGCGGTTCTGGGTGCGGCCCTGGGAGCGGTTCTGGGTGCGGCCCTGGGAGCGGTTCTGGGTGCGGCCCTGGGTGCGGTTCTGGGAGCGGCCCTGGGAGCGGTTCTGGGAGCGGCTGTGGGTGCGGCCCTGGGAGCGGTTCTGGGTGCGGTCCTGGGTGCGGCTCTGGGTGCGGTTCTGGGTGCAGCCTTGGGAGCGGTTCTGGGAGCGGCTCTGGGTGAGGCTCTGGGAGCGGTTCTGGGAGCAGCCCTGGGAGCGGTTCTGGGAGCGGCCCTGGGAGTGGTTCTGGGAACGGCCCTGGGAGCGGTTCTGGGTGCGGTTCTGGGTGCGGTTCTGGGAGCGGCCCTGGGAGCGGCCACGGGGCAGGCCCAGTGCAGTCCTGCTTACACAGACGTCCCGTTACTCACGGAGTGTGCAAACGGTCTGCAACACGCCACAGTGGGCATGGTCGGCTCCAAATAGAATGCTTTGTTATCTTTAGAACATTTAAGAATACAGGCAGATGACTCTATCAGCACAACTGTAATCCAAAATATTAATGAGCAATGAGAGAGCCCGCTTCCAGTTACTAGCTGTTCCCTGACGGAGAATAAAACAGACACGGGGACTCATTGTCCTGGCTGCTGACGATCGTGTTTTTGTTAAACAACCGTGGCAGAAGCACACAGCCTCCCCCACCCCCACCGCCCTCCTTCTTTTACGCCATTTTATTAAAATACACTTGGAGCCTCGCCGCCTGGGTGTATGCGCCTTGACTCCAGGCAGCTGCTCTGTGTTTTAAATACCAGTTTCCACGCTCGGGCTCGCCCCCAAAATAGAGCTCTGCCAGGTCTGCCTGCTTCCATCGGGAGGATTCAGTCCTCGGTGTCACCCTGGGGCCCAGGCCCTTTCCCCTCCCCACGGCGGTGGTGGCCGGCCCTTGGTTACCGTGGCAACTGCTGACGCGGGTACCAGCCGTGCCCCTCCTCCACGGCCCCTCCTGGCGCCACAGGACGGGGTGTCTCCAGCTCTGTCCGCAGTCCCCTTGGCCAGGCTGGTCCCTACAGGCCAGGCTTCTGGGGCTGGGGGGGCAGGGGTTCTCACCCAGAGTGAGCGACAACTCTTGCTCCCACCCTGGGCCTCCCGTGTGGACGGCAGTGGGCAGAGAAGGGCTGCTGTGGCAAAATGCCGCAGACCAAGGGGGCTTAAAGCAGCTGTGTCTTCCTGAATTCTGGAGGCGGGACTCCGAGTGCCAGGTGCGGGCAGGGTGGGTTCCTCCCGAGGCTCCTCTCCTCGGCGAGCTGGTGGAGAGGCTCCCCATGTCCTCGTGTGGCCTTCACGCCAGCACATCCCTGGTGTCCCCCCTCTTCTCACAAGCACACTGATTCTCTTGGCTGAGGGTCCACAGTTATGACCTCATTTGACTCTAATTATCTCCTTAAAGACTCTGTTTCCAAATGCAGTCATATTGAGGATTAGGGCTTCGACCTGTGAGGCTGGGGACCCCGTTCAGTCTGTGATGACGGTGAAGACTGGTATTCACGAGCTGTGCTTGCTCCGCGTGGGACTCTACAGACACCTTCCCCGCTCCCCTTCTTGCTGTACAAACCCATCCCCATGGGGCCGTTGTATTATCTGGAGTTTCAAGGACAGCAAATGTGCTGACTTGCCTCGAGACTGTTACCTGCCCGGGTTGCAAGCTGACCCACCAGCATTTGGAAATCTCTCAGCGCCAGGCCCAGGGCCGCCCTCTGTTCTGGGGCAGATACAATCTGTGTACTTGGTGCCAGCCAAGGGGATGGAAGGAGCAGGCCTGTGAGTTAGTTTGTAAATATGATTTGTAAGGTGAGTTGACCGAGGTGTATTACCCTTCCACGAGGGCAAAGGACCAGGAGGATACAAGTAGTTCATAGTGGCATTCCCCATACAGGACGTGGGGTCTGAAATGGACCAAGTGCTGAGAAAGTACTTCTGGGATGGATGAGTAGGTGAGGGAGGGGCAGTAAATGGACAGGTGGGTGAACGTTTGAGTGGACGGATGGATGGGTGAACGGACATGTGGGTGAAGGTTTGGGTGGTCGGGTAGATGGGTGAATGGCTGGCTGGGTGGCTGGATAGGTGGGTAGGTGGATGGATGGGTGGATGAATGGATGGATTGATAGATGAACAGATGGATGGGTGGATGTGTGGAGAGATTGGATGGATGGGTGAATAAACACATGGGTGAAGGTTTGGGTGGATGGGTGAATGGATGAGTGGGTGAGAGGATGTGTGGATGCCTTGATGGATGTGTGGATGGATGGAGAGATGGATGGATGGGTGGATGCGTGGATGGATTGGTGAATGGGTGTATGTGTGGAGAGATTGGATGGATGGATGGGTGGATGGACACGTGGGTGAAGGTTTGGGTGGATGGGTGAATGGATGAGTGGGTGAGAGGATGTGTGGATGCCTTGATGGATGTGTGGATGGATGGAGAGATGGATGGATGGTGGATGCATGGATGGATTGGTGAATGGGTGGATGTGTGGAGAGATTGGATGGATGGATGGGTGGATGGACACGTGGGTGAGGGTTTGGGTGGATGGGTGAATGGATGAGTGGGTGAGTGGATGTGTGGATGGGTTGATGGATGTGTGGATGGATGGAGAGATGGATGGATGGGTGGATGTGTGGATGGATTGGTGAATGGGTGGATGTGTGGAGAGATTGGATGAATGGGTGGATGGATGGACACGTGGGTGAAGGTTTGGGTGGATGGGTGAATGGATGAGTGGGTGAGTGGATGTGTGGATGCCTTGATGGATGTGTGGATGGATGGAAAGATGGATGGATGGGTGGATGTGTGGATGGATTGGTGAATGGGTGGATGTGTGGAGAGATTGGATGGATGGATGGATTGGTGGATGAACACGTGGGTGAAGGTTTGGGTGGATGGGTGAATGGATGGATGGATGGGTGGGTGGATGGATGTGTGGATGGATGGATACATGGGTAGGTGGATGGATGGGTGGATGAATGGATGGATTGGTGGATGAACAGAAGGATGGGTGGATGTGTGGAGAGATTGGATGGTTGGATTGATGGGTGGGTGGGTGGGTGGATATGTGGATGGATGGAGAGATGGATGGATGGGTGGATGTGTGGCTGGATTGATGGATGGATGGGAGGATGGTAGACTTTGCGTGAGGATGGTATCGATCCATTCTCCCTCTCATACACAGCTCATCTCAGTTCCAGTGATGGGGCTTCTCTCACTTTAAACCTCTCCATCTCTACTGGATGAGATCTCTTTCAAACCATTGAGTCTGTGGACCACAGGGAAGGTGGTGGGCTACTCGGAGACCTAAGGAAGTACCAGCACTTCAGGCAACAGTGTCTTCGAGTCTGGCTCCTAGAGATTGTGCAGGGAGTGGTCCCTTCAACTGACCCAAGTCAGTGATCTCTGTCTCTGCCTGCCCTGCCTCACCCCAAATACAGGGAGCTACTCCCCCCACCCCCGCAGAGCTGGCAGAATGGCACTGGGGCTCGGGCACCCTGTTTAGGTAACTGGCTGTCCCATCCTCATCGTCCATGAGTGATGGCCTCTTAAGTGCCCCAGAAGATGGGGTTGTCATGCCCTGCAAGAGGCGGGATGCTCCCAGGATGTGCAGGTGGCCCTGACCCACCATCTGTCATTCTAGAGAGGACAGACCTGCAGTCTCTCCCTCCTAGGCTGGGAGCCCCCCTCTAGCTGGGGCACAGATAGGAGCCAAGGGCCGCCCCACCGAGTGAGCCGTGGCTCATTTTGGAGAATGAAAGCCATCAGATGGTGCTCTGTTATTGAGTTAAGATGTTGTTTTTGGCTCTTCTGAAATAGACGATAGGAAACAGTTCCGGGTATAATGAATAAACATTGGCTTATGGGGGCTGCATGCTGGGAAAGATGAAATTTCACATTGGCAGATTACATGGAAGACATGCATATGTAAGGAGACACGGAAGGGCCAGCTCCTGCTCCCGCAAATCGTGGCGCCAAGGAAAGCATCTGGGAGGACTCTCTGTGTGTCCCCTGTGCCTAGCCAGGCGGGGTATGGGGGTGTGGGGGAGCTAGGAGGAGGAGCCTGGGGTTCCGGGGGACCTGGCCCTGGGCAGCCAAGGAGACAGGCTGCTTGGGAATCACTCACAGACATAAACCAACAGCCATCCTCATCGTCAGCAGATGCAGCTTCCAGAAGCTTCCAAGTGGTTCATCAGGGAACTTCCCTGACAGGTCCAGTGGTTAAGACCCAGGCTTCTGCTGCAGTGGACGCGGGTTTGGTCCCTGGTCAGGGAAGTAGGATCCCACATGCCATATGGTACAGCAAAAAAAAAAAAGTGGTTAATCAAATCAGGTTATAAGATTAGTGCCGGACAGCCATCTTTCCTGTCTTGGCTTACTTCCCACTACGAGCTAGAGGACTTCAGACGTGGCACCTTGCTTTCTGTCTCCTTAAATTGCGATGAACTTCTCAAACCGTAAGATTTACCCTTTTCAAGCATAGAATTCAGTGAGTTAAGTCTATTCACAAGGTGTGCAGATATCACCATTAATTCCAGAACGGTTGATCATCACAAAAAGAAACTCGTTCCACTAACAAGCATTCCCCATCCCCCACTTCCCTCGGCCCCCGGGACCATTCATTTACTCTCTGTCTCCATGGATTTGCCCATCCTGGACATTTCCTGCAAGTGGAAGACGCCTGTATGTGGTCCGTGGTGACCGGCTTGCTTTCGCATGATGTTATCAGGGCTCGTCTGTATTACAGCCTGTCTCAGTTCCGGCTTGCTTTCGCATGATGTTATCAGGGCTCGTCTGTATTACAGCCTGTTTCAGTTTCATTTCTTGTTCAGGTTGCATAACACTCCCTTGTGAATATAGACATCATTCTGTTGATCCATCCATCAGTTGGTAGACATTTGGGTTTCTGTTTCTTGGCTTTAGCAAGTGCTGCGGTGCATGGGGTCGCAAAGAGTCAGACACGACTGAGCAGCTGAACTGAACTGAGCTGAACCGCTATGAATGGGCTTCCCAGGTGGTTCAGTGGTAAAGAACACGCCTGCCAATGCAGAAGGCACGCAAGAGATGCCGGTTTGACCCCTGGGCCAGGAAGATCCCCCGGAGGAGGGCACAGCATCTCACTCCAGCGTTCTTGCCTGGAGAATCCCATGGACAGAGGAGCCTGGCGGGCTGCAGTCCATGGGGTCGCAGAGTCGGACACAGCTGAAGCGACTTAGCACACACGCACTGCTAGGAATGTTCGTGCACAGGATTTTGTTTGAATACTTGTTTTCAGTTCTTTGGGGCACACTTAGGAGTGGGGTTGCTGGGTCACGTGGTAGCTCTGTTTCACCTTTTTGAGGAACCGCCAGACTGGCTTCCATTTTCCATTCCTTCAAGTGGGATATGAGAGCCCTGATCGCTCCACATCCTTGCCAATGCCTATTTTCCGTTTTTTTGATGATCAATCACCATCCTAGTGAGTGTGAGGTGGTGTCTTGCTGTGGCTTCCACTTGCATTTCCCTGGTGACCGGAGATGCTGAGCGTCTTTTTCGTGCTTACTGGCCATTTGCGTGTAATCGTTGGAGGGGTGTTCACTGTTGAAATTAACATGTTTATCATCCTCATTGTCTTTCCTGGTAGCTCGGTTGGTAAAGAGTCCACCTGCAATTCAGGAGACCCCGATTTGAACCCTGCACTAGGAAGATCCCCTGAAAAGGGAACGGCTAGCCACTCCAGTATCTGGCCTGGAGAATCCCATGGATGGGGTCGCAGAGTCGGACACGACTGAGCGACTTTCACTTCACTTCAGTTCACTTCCTACACATCACATATAAAAAAGAAAATGAAACGCACTCATAGTCCTACCCCCATATGGATAATCACCAGCCAGTCCTTCTTTGAGTGTAAAGCCTAGTACACAAAATTGGATGCATCCTTTAAAATTCTGGATCTTACCTTTGCTCTTTCCCAAGTGGCAAAGGACGTGGTGTCATGGACTGAAAGCTGTCTCAGAAGCACTGTTTGCAGAGGCTCCGCGCTGTCCTGGAGAAACCGCTGGTACACAGTTTGCATCGCTGGCGTCGCCGATGTGACACTGATAGGACCGTGGGCACCCCGCTGCCCGCTTTGCCATTGCAGGGAGCGCTTCAGGTTAGAGCTTCCGTGCGCATCTACTTGAGTCGGCTCGCCCAGGCCCTCCCCACAGCACAAGGCCACCTCCTCTCCGTCTTCAGCCCTAGAATGGCGCTGATGTCTGGGACAGACTTCTGGCTGCCTCCCATCTGTCTCCTCCAGGGAGTCCCTGAGTCTCCTCCCTGAGTGCAGCTCTCAGCAGCTCCCTAGAGACAGGAGCTGCCCACAGCCCTCAGGGCAGGAGGCTTGGGGACCTGCAGCACGCCTCTCCGCAGGCCAGCAGGGGGTGTCTTCATGAGCAGGCCACGCCCACCGGTGCCTGGGCAGCGTGCTTCTCTTACGCCTCCCAAGTCCTGGGATTCTCAGTCATTTTTGCACCACCCCTATTTCCATTCTGCACTGGGTCCCGAAACGTTCAGAGTGGCTCTGCTGACCTGGAGGTGCCACTCCTGCCTCCACGTTATGCTTGAGGACACGCGTCCCATGCTCACATTCAGAGGTCTTCACCCTCCAGAGCATTGCCAGCTTTAAACGAACACACTTTGTTTTGAAAACTCACAGCGTTTCCTAATTCCTAATGGCACAGGCAGGGTGGCTTGGGAGTATTTCCTGTAGCTCAGCTGAAGCTTCGATTTTGTATTTGGCATTATTTATACAACTGCCAAAGCCCAAGGATGGGGCTCTAACCTCTGGCGGTGGCCGAGCTGACCACACTGGGCCAGGCTCACCACCTGCCAGGATGGGCGCGGGCTGGTGTCCTTTCCCGCCCAGGCGGCAGAAGCCCGCGGTGCCTCCGCCCGGGCTCCACTGCGCCCCTGCGGCGGGAGCCCCTGCCTCTAGGTTGTTTCCGATTAGAGATCCGTGCTGTGCAATCACCGCTGAATGCAGCCGGATTCCCCAGGAGCGTGGTCCAAGCCAGCACAGCTGTTAACCGCGGCGAACACGCCCCAGCAGGCGCTGCTTGTTTAGCCAGGATGCAAATGCGCCCTTCACCTGAATCTGAGAGTTTCTGTGTGCTCTCCCTAGGTGCATGGAGTGGGCTGCCCTGGGCTTCTCCGTGGAGCCCTGTTCCCCAGGCGGGTACTCAGGGAGCTAGCTACATCTTCAGCATGGCCTGCGGGGAGCGTGACCCAGAGCATCCCAGACGCCACGTCTCTGACGCCCACCCCCCTCCCTCCCTGCCTACCTTCAGGACCGGGGAGGGTCCCTGAGCCTGTTAGCTCCCAGAGCGCTGTGTGGGGAGAAGGACCGAGCTCCGAGCAGGGAGGAGACGGGGAATGGGGTGTGGCGGATGGAGGGGGCGGTGGCTTGCACGTGGTTATAGCTCCTCAAAGCGCCGGTTCTCTTTCCCAGTCTCTTCCTCAGGATGCAAGGGGCTGGCAGCCCACCTGAGGGGCTATTTTACAGAGAAGGACTCTAGCGGTTAAGTCACTCTGGCGGTCACGCTGGGACCCGGGCGCTCTGGTCTTCTCACGCACGGTGACATCAGGGTCTCTCAGGGCCAGTGGGGGTCGGGGGAGTTGTCAGATCATTTAGCCGGACCGCTCCCTCAACAGTGCCTGACCATGACCTTTGGGCTCCAAAAGCTCCCTCCCAGGCAGGTCAGCAGACAAGTAAGGGGAGCGAGGCTGTAGCAGTGTTAGCCGTTACTCCCCCAGCCTGATGCGTCTTCCGAGGTTGTGTTATTGGAAGCGGGATTGGGCTGCCAGTTCCATTTCCGGGAAGGACTCCCAGGAAAGAGCAGGAGAGAGGGCCAGGCTCCGATCCTACACGCCGGGACACCAGGCTAGAACTTTCTCACCCCGTAGACCAGAGCTTCATCTGACTCGGGCTCCCCCAGCCCGCCGTCCAGCAGAGATGGGGGCCCAGGCCCACGGCACCCCGCTGCTGTGACTTTGCCCCCCCAGAGGTCACACCATCACCGCAGTCCCTTCCACGGCCCCCATCGGGGTGGGAGCTGGGGGCAGCCTCGTGTCTCCAGCCTCCTGGGTCTACAGGAACCCGTGGGTGTTGGAGCCTCCCGTGGGCACAGATCAGAGCCTTGGGGGTGGGGGGGGTCGCGGACCTTCACTGAGGGCCAGACAAGGGCTGCCTGCACACGTGCACACACACACACATGTCTGCACTTGCACACCTGAACAGTGCAGCGTACACGAGCACGTGTGCCTGCATGTGTGCACACATGCAGTCTGCGGGCTCTTTCCAGAGACTCGAGGAGCCTCCCCCCTGCCTGGGCCCTGACTGCACCGTCTGCCCCTTGAACACCTGCCCAGGTGACCGCGTAGCTCCCGCGCGGCTTCGGGGCCGGGCTGTCCTTGAGCCTGGTCCCGGGGACGGAACCCGAGCGACAATCTGACCTAGTTCCTATTCCTGAAGCGCCCGGCTTCGCTCATGGACGCTCCTAGAAGGAGTCTCACTGCCAGGGTGACTGTATCATTTATCATCCAAACGGGGACACTTCTGGGAGCAAAGCAGGGCAGCTGGCACCACTCGCCAGCCGCCAGGTGCCCAGGGCTGCCCTACTTACGGCAGGAGCAGAGGCGTGGCGGGTCCGAGTGGGAGGAGGCTGGAGCCAGAGCCACTGGGCTGCTCACACACCCGCTCCCGCATTCATTCATTCATTCGCTCATTCATGCGCCCGGCCACCCTTGCACGGCCGACACCTGGGCCCCCATGGAGGAGATCCTGCCCCCTGAATTCCAGGAGGGGAAGGAGAGACGCTTATCAGGGTGAACAAACCCCACGGGGAGCCCCCGAGGCCAACAGCGAGAGTCCCAGCACTGCAGGCGCTCAGCACGACGCCCCCACTGACACTGGCGACCCGCCTGCCGACGCTGGGGGACCTGGCACCGACGGGACAGGTCCGGGCTCGGGGGCATTGCTGGGGGGCTGGGGGACCTGGCACCGACGGGACAGGTCCGGGCTCGGGGCATTGCTGGGGGCTGGGGGGGACCTGGCACCGACGGGACAGGTCCGGGGCTTGGGGGCATTGCTGGGGGGGCTGGGGGGACCTGGCACCGACGGGACAGGTCCGGGCTTGGGGGCATGGCTGGGGGGTGGGCCCAGGTGTGTACCTCTGGATTTGTGTCCGGTGACCCTTTGTGCCTGAGGGTGACACTGATGACCCGCCTACCCCCAGGGTCTGTCTGGAGGGGCACCCCACGGGGGCACGGTGGCTTGGGTGTCTATGTCTCTGCACTGGGGACCCTGGCTCAGCCCAGGGACCTGGGGATGCCACCTGCCTTCTCTCTCTGCTCAGTCCCTAGACGGTCCTGTGTCCAACCCGCCCTGGGCCTGCAGAGAACTCAGATGACGCCCGTAAAGATACCCAGCCTCTGCTTGTGGCTCAGGGGCCCGGTCCACTGTTGCCCGACGGTCAGAGTCCAAGCCCCGAATAGCCTCCCAGGTCCGGGGTGACCCGCTGCGCAGTGTGGCCGGGCGCATATCGTGCACGCCAGGGCAGGCCAGCCGGAAACCGGCTGGGGCCCCTAGCGGGGGTTGCACCACAGGCGGGAAGGACCCTGGAGCTTCCTCCCCGAGACGCATGCAGCCAGCCTGGGGCCTGTGTCCGCGCTCTACTGCTCTGTGTGCCCTTCCTCCGGGCAGTCTCCACGTCTCCATCAATGGTGGCCCGGGGGCCGCCGCCCGGAAGCTCTCCAGCTTCGCCCCGTTGTGGCAACAGGCGCAGTGCGCTTGGCAGTCTGCCGCTTGCGGTCCGTGAGCCCTGTGTGCAGGGCCAGGCACAGGCTTGGTGAATCCAGGGTGGGGAATCAGAGAGGGCCAGGGGATGGAGGGAAGGCCCGCCGGGGAGCACACGCCGCCTGTGCAGCGCCCCCTTCCCATCCCAGAATGCCGCCCCCACCCACCTCGCCCCCTTCCTTTGCTTATTGACCCATCGGGAATGCAGCGTGGTGCCTGCTGGCTCCGCAGGGGCCGGGGGCACCGGCAGGTCCACTGGAACAGGGTCTGCTCTGAGCCCCCCAGGGTGGTCTTCCTCGTGCTCACACCCCTGCCTTGCCCCCACATGTGCTGTGCCAGCACCAGGGCCCTCTGCCCAGCTCACTCCTTCCCAGCCTCTGATCTTAGTGCAGACTCGGCATCAAGGGCCCACCTGCTATGCTCTTTGCAGGATAAAACTTCTTGGCTTGTTGGGGTCTGTCTCTTCATCCTCTGCCCCCAAGTGACTGCAGGAACCTCGCCGCTTTGTCCCCAATCCCGGCTCTTGTCCAGATCCCGCACTGGGTCACCATCGGCTCCATGAATGGACCCACCAGCAGGCATGACCCTGACCTTGGGGACAGGCGAGCAGGGAGCTCACCTTACACAACGAGGCCTAGGATTTGGGACTCCTCCACTTGACAAGGGAGGAAAGAGGCTTTAGAAGCTCTGCAGTGTTTGGAGGGACCCCCAGCTAGCAACTGGCCACCCCTGGGTCTGAACAGGCCTGGGCGTTGTGTCTCCCATACCCAGTGCCCCCTCCCCACCACGGGGGCTGAGCATCCATCAGGAGAGACCCAGATGACCTGAGGCAGTGACCCGAGGAGTGCGTGCTCAGAGGCCCAGGCAGAATGTTCTGGAATTTTTTTAAGATGTGTTTAAATTGAAGTGGAATTCACACAATGTAAAATGGACCAATTTAAACTGAACGGTTCAGCGGCGTTTAAAATACCCACCTACTTGTGCAGCCGTCACCGCCGTCTAATTTTAGAACATTTCCAGGACTTCCCTGGCCGTTCAGTGGTTAAGACTCCGTGCTTCCGCTGCAGAGGGCGTGGGTTCGGTCCCTGGTTGTCAGGGAACTGAGGTCCGCATGCCATATACCACAGGCCAAAAATAATACTATCATTTTAGAACATTTTCATCACCTGCTAATCTACTTTCTGTCTCTGTAGAGTTCCCTTTTCTGTATGTTTCACGTAAAAGGGCTCACATAACGTGTGGGCCTTCGAGTCTGACCTCTGTCGCTCAGCACGGTGTCCTGAAGGTTCATCCGTGTTGTAGATCGTTGCGTTGTTCCTTTTAGGACGAAGTAATTCAATAGCCCGCCGTATGTGTGTGCCACACGCTGTCTATCCACGCATTCATCCATCAGTGGGCGCTTGGCTCTGTCTCCACTCCTTCAGCTAGCGTGAATGCGCCTGAGTGTCTGGCTGGGTCCTGTTCTCAGTTCTCTGGGGTCACGCCTAGAGAGGAATCGCTGGGTCATGCGATCACTCTTAGGAGCAGTGGCTCAGATGATAAAGGATCTGCCTGCAATACAGGAGACCCGGGTTCTGTCTCTGGGTCTGAAAGATCCAGGGAAGATCCAGGAAGGTCCCCTGGAGAAGGAAATGGCAACCCACTCCAGTATTCTTGCCTGAAGAGCCCCAGAGACCGAGGAGCCTGGTGGGCTTCAGTCTGAGGGGTTGCAAAAGAGCCAGATACAACTGAGTGACTGACACTTTCACGATTGCTCTATGCTTCATTTTTTGAGGACTTGCCAGGCTTCTCCACACTCTGAAATCTTGACCCTGGAGAGAAAGATCAGATGGCAGGTGCTTCTCAGAGCGGGCGCAGGGGTGTGGGGTGGGTGGCTGTGGGGACGCTCCCCCTACCCCCGGCCCAGCCTGGCACCAGCACGTGGGGCACGAAGCCCAGCCCCCCAGGCAGACATCTGTGGTGGCGCTTCCCGAGTCTGTGTCCTCGTCCCCCGACTGCTCACCACTCCCCAGGGCAGGGATCCTGCCTGCCGCCTCCTAGTGACCCGGCTGGGTGCCCAGGAGGCACTCCACCCGCCCGCCACATTGGAGCTGGCCGAACGGACAGCCGTCGGAAAGAGTTTGTTATTTGCTAACGCGTGTTAACCAGCCTGAAACAGATTTAGAATTCAGTGTGGTTAAAAATCATCAGTCTTATGCCGTTTAAAAATTGCTTGTCATTTTGTATGCCAAGAACTCTTCTAGCAGCCTACTTTTCCAAAATGATCGCTGATTGGAACAAAAACATTGCCACTAAAATTAGAGTGACAAAATGGAGTTGTTATGAAACAAAAAGGAAATCGGCAGGTACATTTTAACAACTGAGGAGCACCCCCACACACACCTGTGGGAGTACCACGGGCTTCGCTGCCCCATATGCTCCCAGGAGCCTTCATTTCCACGTGCGGGCTCTAAGGTTTGACTAAACCCTCGACAAGAACCCATCCGGGAGAGGGTGGTTGCTTAGGAGTGGAAACTTTTAGTGAGTTAAACCGGGGCCTGGAGATGAGTAAGGGAGGCCTGGCTGGAGAACTCTAATAGGACGCGTTTCAAGTTAGCATCAAAATCCAGACTTTTGTATCTTGAAAGAAGAGACCCCCCTCCCCACTACTGTCTCCATCTGCCTCCACTGGAGCATCACCACGTGCTGCCCCATGTGACAGGGAAACACACAAGAACCACGGCTGCAGTGAGGCGGAGGTTTGTTCCTCTGTCGTGTTAGAGGAGAGAGAGGAAGGTGGCCCAGTGCTGGGGTAGGGGCCCCAGCCCATCACAGTGCACGTCGTGTCACATCTGGACGGCCTGCTCCTCCATCTCTGCCACTCCAGGCTGACAGGGATCCAGGCTTTTCCTTCTTTGCTGTTCCATCATCCTTAACAGGGCTGCCTTGGTGCTTCAGACAATAAAGACTCTGCCTGCAATGCAGGAGACCCAGGTTCTATCCCTGAGTTGAGAAGATTCCCCTGGCGAAGGGAATGGCTACCCACTTTCAGTATTCTTGCCTGGAGAATTATACGGATAGATAGCATGGGATTGAGAGCCCCAGGCCATGGGGTCACAAAGAGTCAGACATGACTGAGCAACTAATACATCTTCACAGGCTGCCTCCTGGTTCAAAGCAGCTGCTTAGATTCCATCCATTGCATCTACATCCCAACGGAGGAAAGGAGAAGAAACAAACCATGGTCCCTCATTTTATGTAAGTGTCCACTACTCTCCCAACTATCGGCCACAACGTAAGCTCAAGGATGTTTGAGAGCTGTAGCCCTTATTCCAGACAGTTCAGTTCAGTTCAGTCACTCAGTCGTGTCCGATTCTTTGCAACCCCATGAATCGCAGCACGCCAGGCCTCCCTGTCCATCACCAACTCCCAGAGTTCACTCAGACTCATGTCCATCAAGTCCGTGATGTCATCCAGCCATCTCATCCTCGGTCATCCCGTTCTCCTCCTGCCCCCAATCCCTCCCAGCATCAGAGTCTTTTCCAGTGAGTCAACTCTTCGCATGAGGTGGCCAAAGTATTGCCGTTTCAGCTTTAGCATCATTCCTTCCAAAGAAATCCCAGGGTTGATCTCCTTCAAAATGGACTGGTTGGATATCCTTGCAGTCCAAGGGACTCTCCAGAGTCTTCTCCAACACCACAGTTCAAAAGCATCAGTTCTTCGGCGCTCAGCCTTCTTCTTAGTCCAACTCTCACATCCATACAACCTGAGGAAAAAGTGGAGAACGGATGTTGGGGGAGACAGCTGGCCCCTTTGCCATAGTGCGTCCTAAGATACAGCCTTCTTCCATAGTGCACACCGCATCTGGACAGCCCACCCCACCCCCACCCCCAACCCACGGCCACTTCCATCTCAGCCAGAGCAGCTCAGGATGCAAGGCATAAGATATCGTTTAGGTAAAGGTTTGGGATTCTGTAAGTAAGAAAAATTATTTTATTTCGCACACAGGGAAGCAGAAGCTTGTAGCGTGGAAGGGGCCTGCCCAAGGCATTAGTGCCTTACTCTGGCCACCCTGTGGGCCCTGGCTCAGATTTCAAAGTCCCATCAGATTTCTCACCTTCTGAGATCCTGGACCTCATACCAGGTCAGGACCTGTGTCCCAAAGCAAGGAATATTACCGCTTGTATCTGTCAAGCCTCTTGGTTACAAATGAGAAAAATCAATCTCAACCTGGCTGGGGTCCAAAAAGGAACAGAATAACTTGAAAGGTCAGGAATAAGGGCTTCAGGCATGGCTGGATCCAGGTGCTTAGAGAGCCTCAGGCGGCTCGCTTTCCACCTCTTTTCTCTAGTGTCCTCTGTATGAATTCTGTTCTTTGGCAGCCTCTCCCCATACCTTGTGGAAGCGGCCACCAGCAGCACCTGATTAAGTTTCAACTACTTTAGCAGCCACTGAAGGAGAGTGCCTCTTTCCCAGTCATTAGAAGAGAAGGCTCAGGATTGAGTCTCGATAAACTGATTTAAGTCATGTGACCAAGGGGGTAGGGTGGACCCACTGACCAGACCAGGATCCTGTGCCCGTCCTCAGGGGGAACTGGGCAAAGCACACACTAGACTTGGGCTAAGTGTCAGAAAATGGACCCCGGTGGGCTGGAGCACATCCTTCCCTTCCAGCCCTCCTCCTACACCCTGTGAGTCCTGCCCTGACCCCTCACCTCAGTAAAATCAGAGCCGTCCTAGGCTCCTGCCCTCAGGGCCTGGCTCACAGCTTGCCTTCTTATTTGTCAAGCTTTTCCTCTCAGTGCCTGAGAATCTAGTAGGAGAAGGATTGTGATGCCCTCTCTGGACCCTCAGCGCCTGCCCAGCCCAGAACTTGGTGTAGAGCAGGAGCTATTCGATGCATGTGGCCAGTTGGTGGGAGGAAGAGAGGACGGGCAAGTGGGTGGCAGGGCAGGTGAGCAGAGTGATGCGTGGATAGGTGGGTGGGAGGGTGAAAGGGTGGGTGCGGGTGGATAATGGATGATGATGGATGATGGATGGTGATGGATAGTTTGGTGAGTGGTGGATGGGTGGTGACGGATAATGGATGATGATGGATGATGATGGATAGTTGGTGAGTGGTGGGTGGATGGATGGTAGATAGTGGATGGTGGTGGTGGATAATGGATGACGATGGATGATGGTGGATTGATGGATGGATAGTTTGGTGAGTGATGGATGGATGGATAATGAATGGTAGATAATGGATGGGTGGTGGTAGATAATGGATGATGGATGGATGGATAGTTTGGTGAGTGGTGGATGGATGAAGGATAATAGATGGATGTATGGTAGATAGTGGATGGGTGGTGGTGGATAATGGATCGTAATGGATGAATGGATAGATGGATGGATGGATAGTTTTGTGAGTGGTGGATGGATGGATGAATGATGATGGTTGGATGGTAGATGGTGGATTGATGGATAGTTTGGTGAGTGGTGGACGGATGGATAATGAATGGTAGATAATGGATGGGTGGTGGTGGATGATGGATGGATAGTTTGGTGAGTGGTGGATGGATGGATGATGGATGGTAGATAGTGGATGGGTGGTGATGGATAATGGATGGTGATGGACAAGGGATGGTGATGGATGGATGGATGGGTGGATTTGTGGGTGATCTAATAACCAACAGGGAGAAGAAAGAATTTACTGGTGGATCACACAGGACTGATTAACTCCATGCAGTTTGATGTGGTGATGTCATTTCACACCAGCATTTAACTTTGAGACATTCAGTACTTTTAAAAAGCATTTTAATAGCGTAAATGTGGCAGGAGACCCAAGCCAGCCGAGCGTCCCTCCAGAGCCGGCGTGACTGGAGCTGTGTTTGCACGGCTCCCTCGTGCTGACTCGGGTCCCCCCGTCTTGCCCAGCCCTCTCCCAACTTGCTAGGTGTGATCCTGGTGGGAAACAGCGTCGGGCCGCAGTCCTCTGCGGCGTGCGGCCCGGGTCCGTTGCCAGGGATGCGTCCGCGTGGCCGGCAGGGAGTGCCCTCACGCCAGGCGTGTCCTGCTGTCCCCCACCCTCGAGCTGTCTCCGCGGCCGTCGTGGGGGGAGCTTGCTGACTCGGAGCATGCGCTGCCTCCCCGCGGGCCCAGCGCGGAGCAGAGGGTGCGGCGGGCGCCGTTGCACTGACCGCGGGGAGCCTGGCTCACCGGGGGCTCGAGGACGCCGCCTGCGCCTGCCGGGACCGGGCGGGCATCGTGCGGCGGCCTCCGCCCCGCCCATCACGACCCCCAGGCTCCGAGCCGCCGCAGCCCCCTCGTCCTGCGGCGCCTCGGAGACAGAGTAGCCCTGTGGCTCGGCCTTGTGCTGAGGGGGACTGAGGCAATGCCGTGGTCATACAGCCTCTTCATGCAGTAGACAGTGTCCTGGGGCTTAGCCTCGGTTGCAGCTGTAACTTAAACCTGGCACCCTCATCACTGGTCTCTATTCTCTGCGTCAAGGGGGTGGAGGCTCAGAGAGGTGAACTGATTTCCCTCCCGTCACACAGCCGTCGACTGGCAAAGGCAGAGCTTGGCTCCAGAGCCCCCAGGAGTTCCCTCTTCCCCGTGCGAGGGGCAGTCAGGGGCCAGGGAGGAGCTTTTCTTCTGCCAGCTTCCTTTGAGCTGGTGCGTGATGGCCCCAGGGCCTCCTGCCCAGCCCAGGCAGGGTGTCCCGTGACCTGGGGCTCTCGGCCGAGGGCGGCCTCACGGTGGTGCCGGGTGGGAGTTACGTGGCCTGACCGTGGGCCTTGACTTCAGAAAGATGCTTCCCTCCTCCCATTCCTCCTGAGCCCCCTCGAACCAGGCCACCACCGGTCAGCTGTCCCTTCCTCCTTTGGGGCAAAGTGAGGGCACGTGCCAGGTGGCTGCTGCGGACGGCCTGTGACCGCAACGGTGCTGACGTCTCACCTCCCCAGGGGGTGTCACTGACCGGGAGTCACTGGGTGCAGCCCCTCTAGGGCAGACGGAGCCCCCGGCCATCCAGGAGGGGCACAGGCCTTGGGTAAGTCCCAGCTGCAAGGTCGTACCCTCCGCCGCCCAGGCGCCCGTGCACCTCCCCTGGTGGGCTGCCCGCCTCGTATCCTGGGCCGTGGCGGGCACCTGGGGCGGGAAGGTGCTGTGCCCACACCCCCAGAGCCTGCTCAGAGCCGCGTGCCCTGGGACTCACAGCGCGCTGCCTGACACACAGGGAGAGACGCCTGCATCTAGCTGACCTCTAATTTCAACACCCAGCCCCCAGGGGGCCCCGACAGCTATGATGCCCCCCAGGGACCCCAAGAGCAGTGATGCTCAGCGACCTGCCGCCTCTGCCCCTGCACTCGGAGGACCGCGATGGAGGACCGCGATGGACGTGGGCCTGCTCGTCCCTCCGTTTCCGAATAAGCCTGTCTAGGCCACGTCTGGGAAACGGCAGCGCTTGGATAATAACGTGACGGCCTGGGCTACGCTTTGGTGGAGAGTTGCTCTCTTCTGTCGCTTCCAGATGAAAGATTCACCAGGCAGTGTGGGCAGGTGGAGAAGGCAGGGTGCAGGTCGGGGGCTCCGGGCACCCCCGCCGGCACTGATGGACGCCTGGGCTGCGGCCAGCGGCTCTCCGGCTGTGCTCCCTGACGGCCACCCCTGCAATGCTGTCCCCCGGGAGCTTGTCAGGAGGGCGGACGCGGGACTTCCCCACGGCGGAGCCTCCGGGCTCCCAACACGCAGGACGCACAGGTTGGATCCCTGATCGGGGAACTAGACCCCACAGGCTGCAACCAGGAGCCTGCGTGCGGCGGCGAGGACCCAGTGCGCACGTGGCTGTTCAGGGCCTTCAGTCGTGTCTGAGTCTGCGCGGCCCCAGCATAGCCATGCAGGCTACTCCGTGGACCGTAGCCCGCCAGCCTCCTCTGTCCATGGGCTTCTCCAGGCAAGAACACTGGAGTGGGTAGCCATTCCCCCTCCAGTGGGTCTTCCCAACCCAGGGTCCAAACCCGCATCTCTGGTGTCTCCTGCAGAGACGGGCAGGTTCTTACCACTAGTGCCACCTGGGAAGGCCAAGGCCTGGTGCAGCCAATTTTTAGTACAAAGAAGAAGAAGAAAGAGAGAAAGAAATGCAGGTGCTTGGGTTCTGCTCCAGAATTGGGAATTCCAGGGCTCCAGGTGCTCCTCGAGTTAGGTCCTGGCTTAACCAAGTCAAGGGCCATCGAGTCAGGTCCTGCTACCCAAAGTGTGGGCCACGGCATGGGCATGGCCACCTGACCGGAAGGCAAGAGCCCAGGCACCTTGGACCTACTGATGGGGACCTGCACGTTGACATAGTCCCGGTGACTCATGGGCATGGTGGGGTTGGGGGTGCGTACAGAAAGCTTGAGCATCTTCTCTGGAGTCCCTGACGGCCCAGGGACCCCCGTCACCTGCCCAGCTTCCCTTCCTGCCAACCCCGCTCACCCCTCCCGAGCCTCCCCTCGCCCAGCCCCACTCCATCCAGATGAAATGTGCCCCCTGCACACCTCACACCCCATATGACTGCCTTGAGGAAAGAGGGGTGAGCAGTCACGGTTCTGAGAGATTCTCAGCCTCTATCTCTGAACCAGCTTTTGGGAGAACCAAGCCACTTCCGCAGGATCACACAGGCTGACCCCACTAAGTCGTCTGGGGACAGAGAGTTGCCCCCAAGCTGGCCAGGTTACAACTTCATCTTGTACCAGGGCAGGTGGGGGAGCGGGGTCTGGTTATTCAAAACCCAGATAATCTAAAGCCGTTTCGTTACTTGGAAATAACTACCAGTTTCCAAGTGAGGGAAAGTGTTAGTCGCTTAGTTGTGTCTGACTCTGCAACCCCATGAGCGCGACAGGCTCCCCTGTCCAGGGGGTTCTCCAGGCACAAATACTGGAGTGGGCTGCCATCGCCTTCTCCAGGGGATCCTCCCCACTCAGGGACAGGAGCATGATGCAGACGCCGCTCCAGTGTAACCCCACCTCCAGCACGCACCCAGCCACCCCTCCGGAGCCTCCGTGTTGGAGGAGCCCCCTGACCCAGTGACCTCACCTCCACTCTGCCCTTTCTCTGGACCTTTTAGGAAGCGGTTCCGGTTCTGTGTTCCCTGTCTCAGCCACTAGATGGCAGCAGTGGGGCGCAGAAGCCACGGAGAGGGGTGTGTGGGTCCCTGATCCAAGCGGAGACCTGGGAGACCGTCCTCCAGGGAATCGGGCAGCCCTCCACAGAGATTTCTGGGGGAGCACGTGTTCACGGTTACTGTTACGGAGTCAGAGGCCTACAGACACTCTGTGGGCTCTGCAGGGCCGGGCTGGGGACACACCAGGAGGCTGGCGGGAGGATGGACCATCCTGGCCCGGGGACAGGGCACTGGGAATTGGGGAAAAGGGGGTCAGAGCTAGCCCTTCTGCGCACACTCACTTGGGGAAGCCCTGGAGAGGCTGACATCCCGTTAGAAGGCTGCACGTGGATTTTCTGTTTGTTCCAGACCCTCCGTGAGCTTGGGAAGCAGGCATAGAAATGCCCAAACCACACAGAGCGGTAGTGGCAGGGGCTTTCATCTCAGACAGGCAACGTGGGGTGAGGCTGTGGAGTCCAAAGCCTGCCCCTGCCTCACCCCCTGAGGGTCCCCACGATGCCACGGAGGCCAGCTGGGCGGCGCTTCTGCTTCTCAATTTCCAGGTGTGTAAAGAGGGCGGAGGGGGCTTCCCAAGTGCCTCCAAAATGGGAAAGAACCTGCCTGCCAGTTCAGGAGGCGTGAGAGACGCAGGTTCGATCCCTAGGTTGGGAAGATCCCCTGGAGGAGGAAATGGCAACCCTCCCCAGCTCTCTTGCCTGGAGAATCCCGTGGGCAGAGGAGCCTGGTGGGCTGCAGTCCATGGGCTCACAAAGAGCTGGACATGACTGAGGTGACTTAGCACGGAGCTTGCAAAAGAGGGAGAGCGCTAGACCTTACCCTGTTCCACCGGTGGAATCAACCGATCTTGAAAACATAGAGCAGGGGCTCCCCTGGCAGTCTGGTGGCTAAGACACCAACACCGGGGCCAGGGTTTGATCCCTGGTCCGGGAACTAGACCCCACAGGCCGCAACTAAGATCCGGGGCAGCGAACATAAATAGATAATTTTCTTCAATGTAAAGCTGTGAGCACAGCAGCTGGTCCGGTATAGGCAGGTGCTGTTATGTGTGATATTATTAAGTGTTGATATTATTTAGGACAGGGAAGCCTGGTGTGCTGCAGTCCGTGGGGTCGCAAAGAGCCAGACACCACTGAGTGACTGAACAAAAACAACACTGAGTGACTGAGTGTCCTTAATTCACCAGCCACCGTTACTGTTTACTGTCTTATGTGGAAAACGGGTTTTACTCCAGGCTGAAATAATTACAGCCAGGGCTTTCACATCCGGGGGTTGTGCGGGGCGTCTCCAAGCGCTTCAGGCATGTTGCGTTTTCTGTCCCTATCACTGCGACTGCACGGCAGCGATTGTTGCTGTGATTGTTGCGGCTGTTAGTTGCTCCTTTGGGGAGACCCAGCACCCCCTGTAACCGATGCCTCCCTGTCCGGGACCATCATTTTGGGGTTTTGTTTTCTCAGTTTGGCTGTGCTGGGTCCTAGTTGTGGCATTTGCAATCTCTGTCGCAGCATCTGGGATCTAGTTCCCTAGCCAGAGGCCCCCTGCATTTGAGAGGGTGGACCACCAGTGAAATGCCCAGGACCATCTTAGACCCAGCCACTTTAAGTAGGCTTTGCTAGCCCCTCAGTTCAGCCAGTGTTTCCTGGGGAACTGCTGTCTCTAAGATGGTTTTTCTCATCTGTGTCTTTCCGCTCCTGCCAGCGAGCCATCTCCACTAGCCCTCACTGATCTGCGCTGTTCAAGTTACATGGAGGCCTTGGGGAGCCGGAAAGCCCCTGTCTCCCCTACATCCTGCCTCAGCCTTTCCCAAGCTACTTGAAGCCAAAACAGGGGAGTCAGGGACCTGGGTCCCCGGCCTGGCACACGCCCCTCTCTTACGGATCCATTGAAATTTGGCAAACACTCTTTCAGCATGCATCTGACAGGGTGTGTTTTCCAGTTTGTCTGGTCGTTTGTGTCAATTGATTTTTCAAGTATTGAGCCGGCCTTGCATTCCTGCAGTGACGTTCAGCTGGTCGTAAGGTGTCCGTCTGTTCATACGTTGCTGGGTTTGCGTTCCTAGTGTTTTGCTGAGAGCATCGTGAGGCATCCTGGCCTGGTTTTCTGAGGTTGCCTCTGTCTGGGTTGGATTTTAGTCTAAAGCTGTCTGCATAGATTAAGTTGTGATGTGTTCCCCCAATTCTTTTTCTGGGAAAGATTATGTAGAATTGATGTTTTGTTTTTTTTTTTTTCTTGAAATGATTTATAAAATTCAGTGAAATCATTTGAGTATAAAGACAGCTTTTTCCCAATTTTAAAAAATCACTAATTCAATGTCTTTAATAGATAAAAGGCATCTTAGATTATCTACTGCTTCTTGGATGACTCTGGGTAGTTTGTGACTTTCAAAGAATTAGTCCACTTTAAATTGTCAGATTTATCTGAGTTGTTCAGAGAGTCCCCCATTATCTTCTTAATGTCTCTTCTGTAGGGATAGCACCTCTTTCATTACTGATATTAGTAATCTGTGTCTTCTTTTTTCTTTGCCAATTTTGCTAAAATTTAATCAGTTTTATTGATCTCTTCAAAGAACTAGCTTTCGGTTCCATTGATTTTCCTCTTTCCTTTTTCTAGTTCACCGATTTCTTGCTTTTCTTATTTTCTTCCTCCGGCATGCTTTGAATTTATTTTGCTCTTTTTCTGGTTTTATGACTCAGAACATGTGTTCTTGGTGAATATTCTGTATGCATTGAAAGAAATGTGCATTCTGTGGAGTGTTCTATAAATGTCAACTGGATCCTATTGATGTTATTTTTCAGAAATGTTTATGCCTTTGTTGACTTGCCCTGCGCTAGTTCTATTGATTGCTAAGAGAGGAATGTTGACGTTTTCCAGTATAATTATGTACTTGTCCACTTTTTCCTTTCAGTTCTGTCAGATTTTGCTTCATGTGTCTTAGAGTTCTGGTGTTAGGTGCATATTTATTCAAGACTCACATCCTCTTGGTGGGTTGATCTTTTTATTATTATTTAATGCTTCTGTTCCTCCCTAGAAATTAGTACTTGCAGGATATATCTTTTCCATCCTTTCACTTCAAACCTACCTATGTTATCATAGAAAAAGCTGATTTCCTTGTAAGCTGCAGGTCATGGGGCAGTTTATTAAAATTCCATTCTAACAATCTCTTATCTGATGTGTTGAGACTAAATTTTACCTAATTATTAATGTGTTTTATCTACCATTTCAGTTCTTGTTCCCTCTGAATTTTGTTCTTTTTTTTTCCTTTTTTTAAAAAAATCTGGATAGTTTACTTTTCCATTTTAATTTACTTACTGAAGTTTTTACTCGTATATCTTTGTGTGTGTGTGTGATTGCTCTGGTTACTCACCTTTCTGCAGTTTTCGGAAGTTACTACAAGAACAACGTGAAAACCTGACCACCGCGTTGTTCCTTCTGTTTTCCTCCTTTCCTGTTATATTTTTCATGTGTATTAAATCTGGATGCATTGAAAGTGCTACCATGTGACCTAGTAGTTTCTACTTTCAGCCGTCGTAAATATCGTAAAGGCTGTCGGAAGTGAAGAACTTGCTGTCCAGTCGTTAAGTCGCGTCCAGCTCTTTGTGGCCGCATGGACTGCAGCACGCCGAGCTCTTCTGTCCTTCACTGTCATCTAGACTTTGCTCAGATTCAGGTCCATCGAGCTGGGGCTACTGTCTTCACCGTCAGAAGTGAGGAATACCCTTTCACCTCGATATTCACCAACGTTGTCAGCGTCCTTTATTCCTGATTTCCAGTCTCTCCCTTGTATCCTTTCCATTCCACTGGAAGCATCGCCTCTAGCATCCCTATTAGGGTTGGCTTGCTGGCAACGAGGTCTCTTGGTTTTTCTTCATCTGAGAATGTCTTGATTTTGCCTTTATTCCTGAGGGATATTTGCTGGATATAGAGTTTTGGGTTAATGGCACTTTAAAACACTGTTCCACTTCCCTTTGACCCCCATGGTTCCCGATGAGAAATCTGTGGTCTTTCAATGACTGTTCGTCTACACTAGATGAGTCACGGTTCTCTCTTTGTAGCATGTTTCCCTGGTTTTTGTCTTCAGTAATCTGGGTATGATATGTCTGGGTACGGATTTCTTGAGTTGATCCAGTTGGGCTACACTGAGCTTCTTGAATTTGTGTTTATGTGATCCTCTCTGTCAGGCTGGATATTTTTTATTGATCTATCTTCAAATTCAAGTTCACTGAGTCTTTCCTCAATCTTCTGTTTTTGAACCTATCCAGTAACTATTTTTATTTCTGTTGCTTCCCTTGAGAGTTGGCATATTTCTAGCTCTTGGTATGCCAACTGAGTCCAGTTTGTATCATGGAAATTTTGAATATTTTGTTACAAAACTCAAGGTCTTGTGTAAATCCTCTGTGAAAGGTTGATGTACCCGATTTCTTGGCTGGGGTCAGAGCCCAAGTTCCAGCCACTTTTTCATGGGTGTGATTCCAACGTCAGTTTCGTTTTCAGAGCGTTGCTGTTCGGATATGCATCACATACACACCAAAAGGGACCAGTCTTGGAGGTGGGTGATGGATCACCTCCTAGGCCCATTCTCAAGATCCTTCACATGCCGGTTAAGGTCCGATCCACACGTCCTCAACCTGAAGCAAGCCCAGAAGTTCGTATACCACTTTACACAGTCACGCTTCTGCTCCCTCCTCACCACAGTCTCCCTGACACTTTCCAATGCTCTGGGCAGCCTTGTTGGGTCCTCCAGACAAAAACCTGAGACCTTAATTCGCCTGCCTTGCCATGAACTTACTGCAAATCTGTTTTCATCTGGGGCCACGTGGCAGGAGAACAGAGAGAAGATGGAGGTGGTGAAGACTCGTCTCACGTTTCTGGAACCGCAGCTCCTGTGGTCAGAGAAGGTCTCCACCAGCCCAGCGTCCAGGGCCACTGCAGGGTTCCCTGGGGCCGTCAGTGGGAAAACGCAGCAAAGATAAAAAGGGTGGCACACACACCCTGAGCCCCAGGATTCCTGGGCCCTACTCCTGTGTCAAAAGGCGGAGTCTCTCCTCGAAGCTCTTTTCATCTGCACTTGGTGTGCAGGCCTGACCTTCGAGTGACCTTGGAGTCCAGCCAGCTTGTACCTAATGAAAAATAAGTGGAAACCCGCAGCCTGTTTTATTGGCACTTTGAAATCTGGCCTCCTTCCCCAGGCTGCCTGTTGCTATTTTTAGTCCACAGATAATTATTCCAGCATCTGTCTAGGTTTATAGCCACGTTCACTGGAGGAGACGCAGGGGAACATGTGCTCACTCCATCTTTCCAGGAACTAGAGCCCCTGGCTGAACGTGCACCTGCGTATATAGTCACATCATCTACAGATGGCAACAGTTTCACTCCTTCTTTTCCAATCTGTATTTCTGTTTCTTCTCTGATTGCTGTGGTTGCTGCTGCTACTGCTGCTGCTAAGTCGCTTCAGTCGTGTCCGACTCTGTGCAACCCCATAGACGGCAGCCCACCAGGCTCCCCCGCCCCTGGGGTTCTCCAAGCAAGAACACTGGAGTGGGTTGCCATTTCCTTCTCCAATGCATGAAAGTGAAAAGTGAAAGTGAAGTCACTCAGTCGTGTCCGACTCTTAGTGCCCCCATGGACTCCAGCCTACCTGGCTCCTCCTCCATGGGATTTTCCAGGCAGGAGTACTGGAGTGGGGTGCCACTGAGTATTATACAAATTTCAGTTGAGACTGTACTCAGAAAGAAGTTTAGAAAATGGCATTACAAAAGACGGGGAGCGTGTAGTAAAAACAAAACAGAAAACAAAGCCCACACAGGGCTGCTGGGCAGCGACGGGCCAGAAGCTTCTGCTGCCATGAGTCTTCAGTGCAGCCAAACTTAAAGACGAGTCCTCCAAAGAAGACGAAGGCGTTTTGGAAAAAATACAGCAATCCCAGGGTGTACTGTGGCTTTTTCTTTAGCAACATACCCTCCAAAAAGAATCCACATCGATGCAATCAGAGAGCCAAAGGCCAACATGAAACCAGAGAACGGCCAAATGCGAGCACCTGTGTGACCCAGGCAGCCTTCCCTGGCACCGGCACCTCGGACTTGTCCATTTGATCCTGCACTAATCATTAAGAAGGCTACTGTTGCTATAACACCACACCCGTGGTGGGAATGGTTGAATTCGTCCATGTGGGGATAAACGACAGCTGCATCTGTGATAATCCACCAGCCTGTAAGAAACAGAACTCCGGCAGCAACGGAAGCAATAGTATCGTGCTTTTCCCCCAGTCAGTGCAGTCTGAGGGCCTCAAGCCTTCCAGAAATCCAGACATTTTTTTCAGGTCAAGTTTTAAGTCCAGCCTGGCTGGTGCAGTAAACTTGGAGCCCGGTGTTGCGCCAGGGCCGGGCCTACTACTACCTACCCCTCCAAGTTCCAGCCAGGAAAACAAAATACCCACAGGCTGCTGGATACCCGGATGGAGCAGCCCCACCCCCAGGGCTCGGTCAGGATAATAGTGGCAAGAGTGGACGTGCTTGTCTTGTTCCTGATGTTAGAGAGAGTACTTTCGGTTTTTCAACATTGAGAATGGTGTTTGCTGTGGGTTTGTTGTTTGTGGCCTTTATTTATATTGAGATAGGTTCCCTCTATGCTGAAGAATTGATGCTTTTGAACTGTGGTGTTGGAGAAGACTCTGGAGAGTCCCTTGGACTGCAAGGAGATCCAACCAGTCCATTCTGAAGGAGATCAGCCCTGGGATTTCTTTGGAAGGAATGATGCTAAAGCTGAAACTCCAGTACTTTGTCCACCTCGTGCAAAGAGTTGACTCATTGGAAAAGACTGATGCTGGGAGGGATTGGGGGCAGGAGGAGAAGGGGATGACAGAGGATGAGATGGCTGAATGGCATCACCAACTCAATGGACATGAGTTTGACTGAACTTTGGGAGTTGGTGATGGACAGGGAGGCCTGGCGTGCTGCAATTCATGGGGTCGCAAAGAGTCGGACACAACTGAGTGACTGAACTGAACTGAACTGATGCCCACTTTTTGGAGAGTCTTTTATCATATGATCGTACATTGTACATTTCTTTCTTTCACCAGCTTTAGGAAGTTCATGTTCATTATTTCTTTTTTCATTTTTTTGAGGTGTAGTTAACATATATCGTTGTTGTTTAGTTGCTAGGTTGCGTCTGACTCTCTGCAGCCCGTGAACTGCAGCCCACCGGGCTTCCCTGTCCTTCGCTATCTCCCAGAGTTTGCTCAGACTGATATCCACTGAGTCAGTGATCCTAGTCCACCATCTCACCCTCCGTTCCTTAGTGGGTCCCTGGTGGCTCAGGGGTAAAGAGTCCGCATGCGGTGCAGGAGATGCAGGTTTGATCCCTGGATTGGAAAGATCCCCTGGACAGGAAATGGCAATCTACTCCAGTATTTTTGCCTGGGAAATCCCGTGGACAGAGGAGCCTGGTGGACACGACTCAGTGACTAAACAACAGTAACTGACACATAACGTTATGTTGGTTTCAGGTATACAGTGATTCAATATTTATGTATGCTGCAAAGTGATCACCACAGTAAGTCTAAAGTTATTATTATAACATATGGCATCACACATAGGGACAAAATTTGTTTTCTTTTTGGTGAGAATATTATTTATTGAAGTATTTATTTATGTGCCTCATTCTCTGGAACTCTGATTACCCAATTATTATGTATCTTTTATGTTGTCTTTTGAAACCCTGAGTCTCTCTTCATGTTTTTCAATCTTTTTTTCCTCTCTTCTTCATATCAGATAAGTTCTACTGACTTATCTTCAGCTTCGCTCACTCTTTATCATCTCTGTTCTACTGTCTAACCTCTCCATTGAATTTTTTCCAGAGGTTGTATTTCTAAGTTTTAATTTTCCATTTCGTTCTTTTTACTGAAAATACCAACTTCCTCTCCCTTGCCTCAGGGAAATAGTTATGACGATAGCGTTAAAGCTATTGTCCACCAGTTCCAGCATCTGGGTCATCTCAAGACTGGTACCTAGGAGTGTGGGCCCTGTTTTTCTGGAGAGCAGTTTTTGCTCGACATTGTATGAGGTTGTGTAGACTCTGGGTTCCGTTATATTCCCCTGAAGAATCTTTATACTTCAGTTGACAATGCCTCAAGCTACTTAAGCTGCATCTCATCATCAGTGGATCAAGTCTTTGTGCCGTGATTTAATCTTTCGCTGAACTTAATCTGAGTCTGACACGCACCCTTGTGATTCAAGGTCAGGCTGAAGCTTCTGCAGACACACCCAGGATTAGGGATGCCTTTCCTCTGGCTTTCTTCCCTCCTGGAGTCTCTCCTTTCTCTCCAGCACCAGTTACACCTGCCTGAACTTTCCCCCAATTCCTCCAGCCAGGAAGATGGGCAGCTTTCTATTAGCCTCTTACCTGCCTGTGCCTCCCGGCTGTGTCTGCAGCAAGTGGAAACATGCCCCTGTCCCAATCTGCTGGTCTTTCCTACAGAATCCCTGGGTCATTGTTGTAGGGTTGGCGGGGGCGGGGGGGGCTGGTGTTTTTATTGCCCAGCGTTGTGATTGTGACCAGTGGGAGGGTCGTTCTGTAGCCGTTTCACATCGCGGAGCTGAGAGCAGAACTCTCCTGTGCTGGGGTTTCGTCTGGAACTTTACTGGGAGCCTTTCCACCACAGTGCTCACAGCAGCAGGGCTGCTGGGACGGAGTCGCCTGCTCATTCTGCATTTCTGGCTCTCACAGTCGTGGGGACTCTATATACAGCTGTAAGCATTTCATACGGAAAGGCAGTTTCACTGTGAACTACTTCCGTGTTCTAGTTCGCCTGTGTATTATGGTCAGAAGGTGTTGTACTGGGATTAGCGATACAGAAAAGGGGCATTGTCTGTGAGTCTCACGTCCAGAGGGTGCAAGGGGGCGGCACATTTCTAAAGGTGGTCCGTAAGGTCTGAGAAGGTTAGGGGCTGACGGATCCAACGCTGTCCAGCAGCCCCCTGAGCACTAACCCCTCTGATTCTGAGCTCTCTCTTCCTGCCCCCGGACCAGCATTCCCTATGGGCAGCACTAGAGATTACCATAGCATCCACCCATCGCTATGGGAGCAGAGAGGGAACGGCCAGCTTTTCTGGTGAACAAATGCTTGCTGCTGAGTCATTCACCCTTGTCCAAAGGACCCTGTGCTCCAGGGAGTCCCTCCATGGGGCACCTGCTTCACCAGTAATTTGAGGCGCTACAGTGCCTCTTGCAGGCTTCCCAGGTAGTGCCGGTGGCAAAGAGCCTGCCCGCCAACGCAGGAGACACAAGAGACGCAGGCTCAGCCCCTGGCTCGGGAAGATCCCCTGGAGGAGGACATGGCAACCCACTCCAGTATTCTTGCCTGGGAAGTCCCATGGGCAGAGGAGCCTGGCAGGCTCCCGGTCGCAAAGAGTCGGACACGACTGAAGCGACTTAGCTGCAGCAGCAGCAGCAGCAGCAGTGCCTCGTGGGGACTTAATCTTGGTGAAGCCACCCCTGAGGGTGTTCCGTGCAGCTCTGTTCTGTGTCTGCTGGGTGTTATGTGCAGCTCTGTGACGTGTCTGCTGTGAGTGCTACGTGCAGGTCCGTGACGTGTCTGCTGTGGGTGTTCCGTGCAGCTCTGCTGTGTCTGCAGTGGCTGTTCCGTTGCAGCTCTGTGCTGGGTCTGCTGTGGGTGTCCTGGGAGTAGCTTGGGAAGGAGAAGGGCCTCCCGGGTCGTGTGGGGCCAGGGTGGGGTGCCTTCCAGGCTCCAAAGCCTAGGATGCTTCCATCTGCCGAGATCTGTGTCCTCTTGGCCAAGTCAGTGAAGCGCTCTGGCTCCCGTGACTATTGAATGGATTGGTGGGCAAGGTGGTCTTCAAGCTACTTTCATCTGTCAGGATCCACACACTTTTTCTGTCTCCGTCCCTTCTTCCTAACATCCGTGGTACTTTCTGTGCCAGGCATGGTTCTAGGCTACAGAGAGCCAGGCACGCGCATCTACGGGTGATGAGGGTGGAGGTTTGTGAGTGGGAGTCAGCTACGCATGCCCTGGCGTGGGCTCTGACCATCCCTGTTGGGATGGCCAGGCATGGACGGAGGGAGGCGTCTGGGCAGTCCAAGAGCAGGGTAGGGGAAACCCTTCCAGAAGGAGAAAACCCTGAGCTGAACAGTGCCTGGGTACAAAGCATGGCCCCAGCGTCTTGCCCAGCTGCTGCTGGGGCCTGGCTGCTCCTTCCCAGTTGCCCTCAGAGCAGCCCAGAGGCAGCACAGACCCTGGGGCGGCTGTAGCACACGTCTGTTGGGCACATCCTGGGTGGGCATGCCAGCTGCTCTCCTGAGGCTCTGCAGAGCCCTGTCCTCAGCCCCACATGCGGGCATGATACACCCATTTCACAGGCTGAGCGTTGTACGAATCATCAGCTCTCCAAGTGGTCCCCTCGGACGAGGGTCAGATCGCACGCAGCGCTGACCAGGGGACCCGGAGGATGGCCAGCTGCCTGGAGAGCCAGGTCTTGTTTCAGCAGACCGAGCAGTCCTTCCCCCAGGGCTTCCCTCCTGCCGTCCCAGGCAGCCAGAGAGGGAAGCGGTAGGCACCAGGGTTCTCTGTCACAGCCCAGCAGGCCCTCTGCAGAGCTGGGGCTCAGTCTGCAGACCCCCAGCCAGGGTTCTGGGAGCCGAGTGCCCCGGCAGCGTTCAGAGGCCGGCACCAGAAATGGGGCTCTTTGGGGGGCTGCCCTGGACCCCCATCAATGCCGAGCAGCAGGGCCGACAGTTCACGGGTGTCTGTGTGTGCATATGGCTGCATCGTGCTTGTGAGTGTACGTGGGTGTGCTGAATGCAGATGAGCCTGTAGGTGTGTGTGTGTGTGCTTGAGTGCACACGTGTGGCTGGGTCTGTCCCCCCTTCTGGCACTGCACCCCCTGGGTTATCTCACACCCCTCGGAGGTCACCCCATCAGCCCCTGGAAGCCTTGTCTGTGACTCTGCCCTGTGACCCTGCCCTGGTCCAGGCTTGGTGTGGGGGTCTTCTCTACTCCTGTGACTTCTGTTGAAGTCCCCTTCAGGTCCCCGGCTGGCAGAGTGGGCATGTGGACCCCCAGTCTGGTCAGCAGGAAGGCAGGACAGAGCAGCACACACGTGTTCTGCTTTTCAAAGACGTGCCTTCGTGAATGTGCCCGCGGCTGTCACACTTAAGAGCTGTTGTAAACACTGCAAGATTGCAGCTAGGAGAGAGGCAGGCAGTGACCTCTTACTTGAAAGCTAAGTTGTGGCAAATGAGACATGAGGCTGCCTTTCGAACCAGAATTGCATTCTGTCTTCAGAAGTGCGGGTGCTGGAACCCCCAAGGTTGCTGGTGAGAGAGGCCCGCCCAGGCCACATGGGGGAGGGAAGGAACCAGGTGGTTCACAGAGTGTAGGGCGAGGCGGCGGGCCTCCTGACCCACCCCCGGCCCCCAGCCCATCACAGAGGGAGCCTCTCTCCCTGGGGGGCTGGAAGAGGGTGCGTCTGATGGATATTTCAGGAAGATATCTCTGCAGGTGGGGTTGACCAGGGCCTGTGGGCCTTGGGGGCCCACGGAGACTCTGGGGGCATTGATCAAGTCCTGTTGCAAAGCAGAGAAGGAGATTTGGTGGAGAAAGACATTTTAGAGTGGGAATCCACATGGTTTGGGGGCAGGAGGCCCCTGGGAGAGCTGGCTTAGTGTCCCCCGGGAGGAGGGAGACGGTGGAAGAGTGGGCTCCCTGCCCCTTCTGCGGGCCTCCTGCCGTCTGCCCGAGGGATGTCCCCAGCGCTTTGATTGTGGCACCTGCTTGTCCCAGACAGTCAGCATTGACGAATGGAGCGCCTTGTTTGTACGAGTAACAAAGTGCAAAAGGCCGCTTAACAGTTCGCCAAAGACTGGGGGCTTCCACAGCCGGCTCTCACTGTCTGAAGGCTGGGAAGTCCAAGGTCGAGGCGCCAGCCGCTGGTTTTGGTGAGAGCCCTCTCAGCCCTCTCGCTGCTCTGCAGACGGCTGCTCTCGCTGCGTCCTCACGTGGAGGAGAGGAAGCTTGCTCGTGCCTCTTAGGACACTAATCCCTCCACTGGAGAAGGAAAGGCGAGCCACTCCAGTACCCTTGCCTGGAAAATCACGCGGGCGGCGGGCCTGGCGAGTAGTGCCCCATGGGGTCACAAAGAGGCTGACACGAGCGACTGACACGCAGTCCCTTCACGGGGGTGCCGCCTTCCTGGCCGCATTGCTTCCAGAGGCTCTGCCTCCGAATCCCACTGCTCGGGAGGGTGGGGTTTCGGGATATGAACTGGGGGGCCCGTCCACCTCCACTCTGCAGTCCTGTCTCATGAAGCCTGTTTCCCTGGCTTTGTGCTGTTGGCGGCTGCTGGGAGAGCTCCCCGCCCCACAATCCCACCCCATCCCTTCATACCTGTGTTCTGGGGGTGCCTCCCCCAACCGCTGCACTTGGCTTCTGGGTCTTCCCTTCCTTTTCTCTCCCGGGTTCGTATCCCTTTCGGATCTGATCAGCTCTCCAGCCACGAGTGCCCCTCCAGGTAAGACGTGTCTGAAGTTCCTGGAGAATCCCAGGTGCCAGGAGTCCAGGCTAAGACCTGACCAGGCTTGCAGATTGCAAGCAAGTCATTCAAGGCACGAATTTCCCACCTTCAGCCCGTGGCAAGAGCTCTTTTCTCTTATCAGTCCTGCTCACACCTGTGCAGGCAGGCTTCAGAATGCACAGCTGTCCCCGGCCCCCTCCAGACGCAGCCCAGAGCCAAGCGCCCTCCCCTCCCCTCCTTAGCTCTGCCGGCCAGGGGGGTGGCCACAGCCTCTCTGCCGAAACAGATTAGGGCTCGCGTTGCCTCTCCTCCTGGGCCTGCCTGTCTGTCATCTGGGAGTTCTTCACGTGGGGTGACAAAACCCACTGGTGCAGTGTGGTTTCTGGAAGCTGGGCTCCCAGGCCCCCTTCCTACTTGGTCTGGGGTGGTTTCTAGTAAGAGGAAGGGAATCTGCCCAGAACAGGGCCCAACCTGGGCAGGGAAGCAATGTTCCTCCCACAGGAAAAGCTCCCCGAGCTTTGCACAGTGGCTTGAGGCAGGGAGGGGGTGCACCCTTGGCCTTCTTCATTCAGCCCAGCAGGCTCCTAGATAGCCGTGACTGCCCAGACAGGGTGACATCCAGCCTGGGTTCTGAAGGGTGAATAGGAGTTGGCCAGGAGGAGTGGCTGGGAGAACTGCAAGCCGTCTGCGCCCCTGGCCCCTGAGGCCCCCAAGGCTGCAGGGCCTGGAGGCACGGCAGGGTCTCCAGCGCCCGAAGGCTGCCCAGACGTGCAGCTGCCACGGTGGCCGGCTGAAGGGGCAGCAGGTAACAGTGGGTCATGCGAGATGGGCATCGTTATCCTGTGCCGTTCGGGAAATGGAGGCTGAGCGGTCCAGCCCCTCAGCGGGGCCAGCACGGGAGCCAGGGAGGGGATCTGGGGCTCTGGACACTGAGTCTGTCCTCGAAACTGTCCTGAGTCCTTTGCCACGAAGACTGCTTCCTGGGGGGCCCGCAGGGGCCACAGAAGGAACCCTGGGTGCAGCGTCCAACAGGCATCCCAGGCCTTGGTCGCCCTTTGCCAGTTCTCCCGGGAAAATCAGGAAGGACTTTGATAACCGCTTAGTGAGATAACGGAAGCAGCGTGCCCAGCACAGACTGGGTGTCCTGTTAGTGCCCTTCCTCCTCGAGGGGGTGAGCGTCAGCTGCTTAAGTTAGGATGAGGAGTGGGATGCAGCTGGGGAGGGGGCCCACCGAGGGGGTGGGGAGGGCCCAGAGACCCCTACCAGCTGAGAGCGATGAGTAGGCACCCCCGTCTTAGAAAGGAACTGGATTTAGAGGCAGGGGCGAGATGTCCCTGGTGGCCCAGAGGTTCTGACTCTGTGCTTCCAATGCAGGGGTGGGGGAATGACTTTGATCCCTGGTCAGGGAACTAAGATCCCCACATGCCACACAGTCAAAAGATAAATAAATTGTTTCCCCAAAAATTGCTTAAAAATAATAGGAGAAAGTATCTGGTGGGTGCTTAGTGAACAGTACTTGAAGGTATGGGAGAGATAGGTGGAAGGAGAGATGGATGGGTAGGTGGGATGTTGGGATGATGAACGGGTTAGCAATACCTCTAGGAAGCTGAGTGGGTCCGATGGTGGGAGAATATGTCTGGTGGATCCACAGTGAACAACAGGTGGATGTATGAGATTGATGAAGGGGTGATTGAAAAGAATGGGTGACTGGTTGGCTAGATGAATAGATGGCGGATGGGTGGATGAATGGACAGGATGGGTAGACAGGTGAATGGATGAACGGATAAAGGACTTCTTAGTGGTTCAGTGGTAAAGGATTCACCTGGGTGAATGGGTTCAATTCAGGAGACATGGGTTCAATCCCTGGATCGGGAAGATCCCCTGGAGAAGTGAATGACAACCCACTCCCAGTATCCTTGCCTGGGAAATCCCATGGACAGAGGAGCCTGGTGGGCAGCAGTCCATGGGATCACAAAGAGCCAGACAACAACGCAGATGAACCTCCTCCGCTCCCCTTTACTGCCCATCAGAACTGCCTTCAGCTGTGACTTTTCAGCTGTGACTTCTCTCCCTGGCCGCTGCAAGAGCGCCACCTGCTCTGGGGCTGCGGGTCAGCGAGGAGCTTTCCCTCAGTGGGTCCCCCTTCTGCCTGATGGAGGCAGACTGGCTCTGGATGCCTGGCGCACCCCGGGGGACCAACCCCCTCCACCTGCTGCCGCCGGGGTGTTCCAGCTGACGTCTCCTCCAGCAGCTCTGCTGTAGGCGGGCCACAGCTCCCAATTAAACTGTTGAAGTGACAAAGGACCCCGGGTGATCAAGTGATTAAAAATAACCGGGGCGGCTGAGGCTGCTGCCCAAGAGCCTACCAGCACGGGCAGGGTATGAGGGGGGAGGAGAAGGAGGGCTTCAATTCCAGCCCTCTGACGCCATCGCCCCGGGGAGGGTGCTTCTGCCTCTCCCTGTTTACAGCCGCAGGATGTGTGAGACCCAGAAACGACCGGGTTTAACCACTGACGGAGGGTGTTCTGGGGCACTGGGTGCGGGGAGGGTGGTCCCAGCGTGGAGGACTCCCAGGCCACAGCGACACAGAGCAGAGATCAGGATAGATGAACCCGCGTTCACGGAGCACCTTCTGTGTTCCGAACCTGGGGTGGGGCCCTTTCTTAGGGGCTGTCTTAAAACTTCAGTGCTGCTGCTGCTAAGTTGCTTCAGATGTTACAGTTTTCATTCATGTGAGTGTGAGGCCCACAGAGCCATTTATCCAGCAGGTGTTCACTGAACGTCTAGATGCCAGGTGCTATTCAAGCTGTTGGGGATTGCTGTTGTTCAGTTGCTAAGTCGTGTCCAACTCTTTGCAACCGCACAGGCTGCAGCACGCCAGTCTTCCCTGGTCTCCACCATCTCCCGGAGCTTGCTCAAACTCGTGTCTACGAGCTGGTGGTGCCATCCAACCGTCTCATCCTCTGTCGTTCCCTTTTCCTCCTGCCTTCAGTCTTTCTCAGTATCAGGATCTTTTCCGGTGTGTCGGCTCTTCACATCAGGTGGCGAATGTATTGGAGCTTCAGCTTTAGCATCAGTCCTTCCAATGAATAGCCAAGACTGATTTCCTTTAGAATTGACTGGTTTGATCTCCTTGCAGTCCAAGGGACTCTTGAGAGTCTTCCCCAATACCATAGTTCAAAAGCATCAGTTCGTCAGTGCTTAGCCTTCTGTATGGCCCAGCTCTACATGAGTACTAGAAAAACCATAGCTTTGACTATCCAGACCTTTGTTGGCAAAGTGATGTCTCTGCTTTTGGTATGCTGTCTGGGTTTGTCATAGCTCTCCTTCTAAGGAGAAAGAGTCTTTTCATTTCAGGCCCGCAGTCACTGTCCGCAGTGACTTTGGAGCCCAAGAAAATAAAGTCTGTCACTGTTTCCATTTTTTCCCTTTTACTTGTGATGAAGTAATGGGACCAGGTGCCATGATCTTAGTCAGTGATCAATGAGTGAGCAGATGGAAAAACTCCGCCCTCAGGAGGCCCCTCGTCTGGCTGGCCCTGTGGTTGATCACCCAGGGTCTCATCCAGCTAAAAAGGCCAGACTAGGGTCCTGTGCCCCTCCCATGGTTTGTCTCCGGCTCATTACCTGAAATACAGCACATCCCCTGGGTAACAGGGGCTCTGTTGTGACAGCCAGCTGCCTGGTTAGGAAGTTGGAGGATCTGTCCTTTCTGTGTCCTTAACCAACTAGGAACAGACACCAGGAACCAAATTGGCTTCAGGTCACAGAATAAAAGTGGAAAGGGGCCTGCCTGACCCCGCCTGTGGCTGCACACGCTCTGGCCACCCCTGAGGTCAGCCGGTTCCTCAATTCAGCATTGAGCACACATGTGTGTCTCCTGCTGGTTTCTACACGTTGGGCACAACCTCTCTCTCAAGGTCATGAGCAAAGCACCATTTTCACAGAACAGACCACCGAGTTCATCTTTTAATTATGCTTTATTGAGGTATTTTTCTTTCTCTGAAAATAGCACATTCCTCACAGAAAATCTAGAAAATATAAAAAAGAAAATTAAAATCACCTACTACCCCACTATTAAGAGACACACATTGTTAACATTTCAGCATATTTTCCCCCACTTTTTATTTCCCAACCAAAGCATCCCTGTTTCCTTCCACAGCTCATCTAAAAGGGTTGAAAAAGTGAAAGTAAAAGTCAGTCGTGTCCGACTCTTTGCCTCCCCATGGACTATACAGTCCATAGAATTCTCCAGGCCAGAATACTGGAGTGGATAGCCGTTTCCTACTCCAGGGGATCTTCCCAACCCAGGGATTGAACCCAAGTCTCCCGCATTGCAGGCAGATTCTTTACCAGCTGAGCCTCCAGGGAAGCCCTCTAAAAGCATTTCCAGATTTTTAATCATGATGGCAAAAAGCCCAGCACCTCTTGCACCCATTTGGCTGGCCCTTCATCACATGTGGAGGCCACTCAAAGTGAATATGACGTTTCAGATTAAGGCTGAATTACAGGGCATTGGGTTTTTTTCATTGGCAAATATTAAGAGAACTGTAAGATATTTGCAGAGAAGGCAATGGCACCCCACTCCAGTGCTCTTGCCTGGAAAATCCCATGGATGGAGGAGCCTGGTGGGCTGCAGTCCATGGGGTCGCTGAGGGTCGGACACGACTGAGCGACTTTACTTTCACTTTTCACTTTCATGCAATGGAGAAGGAAAATGGCAACCCACTCCAGTGTTCTTGCCTGGAGAATCCCAGGGACGGGGGAGCCTGGTGGGCTGCCGTCCATGGGGTTGCACAGAGTAGGACACGACTGAAGCGACTTAGCAGCAGCAGCAGCAGCGAGATATTTGGGAATTCCCTGGCAGTCCAGTGGTTGGGATTCGGCACTGTCTCTGCCAGGGGCCTGGGATTTCATCTCTGGTCGGGAACTAAGGTGCCAGAGCCACATGGTACCGTTTTCAAAAGTTACGATGTCGTGTGTGTGTCCATCATGAAAGGATCCCCACACTCAGTTAATTAGCACACCCCTCACCTCACTTATCTCCTATGTGTCTCTTTTTGGATGAGAACATCCGAGTTTATTCTCTTAGCAAATTTCAGTTTTGCAACAGTGTGATCAGCTATGGTCACCATGCTGTACGTTAGATCCTCAGACCTGATCCATCTCATTACTGGAAACTGGTACCACTGACTGCATCCCATCTCCCCCAGCCTAGTCCCTGAAACCACCATTCTCCTCTCTGTTTCTATGAGTTTGTTTGTTTGTTTTTTTTTAGATTCCACATACCAGTGCGATCTTGTGGTATTTGTCTTTCTTGGGCTTATCTCACTTAGCAGAATGTCCTCCAGATTCCTCGGTGCTGTTGCAGGTGGCAGGCTTTCCTTCTGCTCATGGCTGGTTACTGTCCTGCCATGCGTGCACAGCGCTGCTTTGTTCATCCATCCATCCATGGATGTTTCGGTCGTTCCATACCTTGACTATTGTGAAAATTCACTGATGAACTTGGGAGTGCAGTTCTCTCTTTGAGATAGTGATTTCATTTATTTTGGGTGGTTTTTCCAGTGGTCATGTATGGATGTGAGAGTTGGACTGTGAAGAAAGCTAAGCGCCAAAGAATTGATGCTTTTGAACTGTGGTGTTGGAGAAGACTCTTGAGAGTCCCTTGGACTGCAAGGAGATCCAACCAGTCCACTCTAAGGGAGATCAGCCCTGGGTGTTCTTTGGAAGGAATGATGCTAAAGCTGAAACTCCAGTACTTTGGCCACCTCATGCGAAGAGTTGACTCATTGGAAAAGACTCTGATGCTGGGAGGGATTGGGGGCAGGAGGAGAAGGGGACGACCGAGGATGAGATGGCTGGATGGCATCACTGACTCGATGGACGTGAGTGTGAGTGAACTCCGGGAGTTGGTGATGGATGGACAGGGAGGCCTGGCGTGCTGCGATTCATGGGGTTGCAAAGAGTCAGACACGACTGAGTGACTGAACTGAACTGAACTGAACCCAGCAGTGGGATTGCTGGGTGATAACAGTAGTTCTCATTTTAATTTTTGGGAGAATCTCCATACTGTTTTCCTTCGTGGCTACACCGGTTTGCATTCCCACTGACAGTACACAGAGTTGAAAGGAAACGTTTCTTGGGCACTGGGAAAATCAGGGTGTTGTGCCGGGGTCCAGCCCCGGTGGATCCAGGGTAATTCGAAGGTGAGATGGAGTCGGTGTCCTAGGAAAAAACTTATTTAATTACAGATATATAGAGAGATTAGAAACAGATAGTGTAGTAGGAAATATTAGTGGAGAAAAAGAGGTTGAATGACTTGGTTTACGTGGAATATCAATCACCACCTATGTAGGCCACAGGTGTCTTTCCTTTCTCCCGAAGGAGAGGAGGCACTGAGGCCTCCCCAGTCCGATCTTAGAAGCCCAGGCAGAATTAGCAGGCTTGGTGAGTACCTACATTCCAGATGGAAATTCAGCCAGAAATACGGGAAGCAAGAAAGAAACGACATGGGGGAGTCAGTCTTTCCAGAAACTGATCCGAATTTTTTATTTTTAGGTTTGCTTATATCCCTTTTGTTACACATAGGGATGAATACAGAGTCACGCAGGGGTCAGCAGTCTTGACCTTTATCAAAATCAGGTGCTTTACAAAAAAAAAGGTCTTAGGGGTTTTACATCATCTTCTGGCCATGAGGCCTGCTGACATTTACAACCCTTTCTTTCTGATAACCAAAAACTTATTTTTTCCAGGGTGTTTTTCTTAAACCAGGCACTACCCTCCAAATAAAGTTGCATTCCTATAGGGTGAGGGTGCAGTGAGTTACAATCAAGAAAGGAATTTATTTAACCCAAGGTTAATATGATTAATCTTAAAGGTTAATACTTATTTCTCCTATATGCTTAAAGGTTAATGCTTATTTCTCCTATATGCTAGTTATATTCATTATAAGGGCAGGGAATATGGAGATTTAGCAGCAAACATCAGCCCAACAAATGAAAACCCTTCACCAATGTTCCCCTTAAGATCTATTTAGTCTTAAGATAGTGATAAAGTTCATTTTTACATAGCAAGGACACAGTGTTTAAAAAGTACAGTGATCTATAACAAAAGAGAAAATTCATTAACTCAAAAAGTCTAGTATTGCTAACATTAAAAACTACTATATTTCCTTTTCTATATTCCAAATACATTGATTAATATATTCCCAGGTGCCTAAGGATATGGAGGCCTGGTGGCAATCATTGACTCAACAATGAGAAAAGCCCTATGCTAATTAAGACTCTCAAAATACTCCAAACTCTCTGTGCTGTTTATGGTTGAGAGGTAGTAAGCAATCATGTGCTTAGTGGCAGGAGTATGGATAATCCTGTCACACAAGCTAGTTTGCCAGCAGAGAGGTTTGACCTGAGACACCCTTGTCCCACCCAGGGCAGGCAATTAGCAGCAATTATTGGCACAACAAATGAAAAACCCTTCACCAATATAATTCCTAACCAACCCACTATACTAATAATATGTTAACTTCCCAAAAGAATGTGCCTTTAGTAAGTCTAAAACATCTCGTGCCTCTCATGGTTGGGAGGCTGTAAACAATCACATGTGGCCGGAGGAACCTGTACAGGCAGGCTATATAACCTTCAGAGGAGTTTGTAAGTTGAAACACTCTTGTCACGCCCAGGAATTTTTATTAACTTGGAGCTGCAAGTTAACTCCTTCTCCGAGAGAAATGGTAATCGGGGAGGACCGCCCGTAAAGTCAGAGGTGTAGGTGAGAGCATAAAACAGACTCTGGTTTGGGGGGTAAATGCTCAGGAACAGGGGGTTTCCTGAGGCTTGATCACGCCTTGCGTATGCCAAGCCTCCTTCCTCATGACCTTTGCCATGGGCGGAGTTCCTTACGCTGGCTCCCGGCAGTGTGGAACTTGAAAGACTGGGGACTTTGTGATACCGCAGACCTGGGTCTCCACCCTGGTTCCCTTGATGTGTGACCCCTGGGCTCCAGGTTCAACTGTCTGTAAGATGGGAGTTGTCATGCTTCTTTGAAAGAATGTCGGGAGGCAAACAGGATTGTATGCAGAGTGCTTGCTGCCTGCTGTGTGCAGATCAATGATTAGAATAGTAGCTAAAAAATAGAAGTAAACCAGTGGGGTTCGAGGCCCAGGGCAATCCTACTAGGAAAGCTGGGTGGAGGGGCGAGCGGGGCTCTGCCCCTGTCCCCTCAGGCTGCTGGTGCGGAATCTCACAGTTGATGTTCAGTCACTCAGTCGTGTCCAACTCTTTGCAAACCCATGGACTGCAGCACGCCAGGCTTCCCTGTCCTCCGCCATCTTCCGGAGTTTGCCAAAATTCATATCCATCGAGTAAGTGATGCCATCCAACCATCTCATCCTCTGCCACCCTTTCCCCTTTCCCCTTCAACAGACAGGGCAGCTTAAGCAGCGTGCATTTATTTTCTCCCAGTCCTGGGGGCCGGAAGCTGAGATCAGAGTGTGGGCAGCTGTGGTTCCCTCCGGAGGCCTCACTGCCTGGCTTGTGACGCCACTTCCCCAAATGTCCTCACATGGTCATCCTTCTGTACCCATGCGTCCCTGATCACTCTCTGTATGTCCAGAATTCCTCTTCTTGTGACCCCGGTCCTACTGGATTAGACCCCTCCGATGACCGTGTTTGACCTTTGTCACCTCTTTGAAGGCCCCGTCTCCCGACCCAGGCACATTCTAGGATGCTGAGAGCTTGGAGTGTGCATTCTGTGCTGGTGTGCATGGATGCTTAGTCGCTCAGTCCGACTCTGTGCAAGCCCATGGGCTGTAGCCCACCAGGCTCCTCTGTCCATGGGAATTCTCCAGGCAAGAACACGGGACTGGGTTGCCATGCCCTCCTCCTGGGGACCTTCCCAACCCAAGGATCAAACCCACGTCTCCTGTGTCTCCTGCACTGCAGACGGATTCTTTACCTGCTGAACCATCAGGGAAGCCTCATGCATCATGGGTTGGTGGGCAGAGGGGAACACAGTTCAGCCCAGAGCAGGCTCTTTGGGATCTACATGGCACTGGTTGATGTCACCCTAAAAGGCTTAGTATCTGGAGCAGAGCAGAACACACAGCCTCCCCCGGTAGGCACAGGCCAGTGAGAAGGGGACCTGGATACAGAGGCCTGTGCGTGTCCCACGCTGATGGCCGAGGAAGCAGGGTCTCCCGGGGTGAGCGGGCGAGGAGAGGAGGGCCTTGTTGCAGGTGGGCTCCTACCCTCCTCTGGGAAGAGGAGAGAGGGTGAAGGGAGACTGGCTCATGTGGGCCTGGGGGTGTGTGCACCGCGCGTGCACGTGCTCTGACGCATCGGGTCCCTGGTGGACGTGGGCCCCACTGGCCACACCACGTCACGGGGTAACAAGCCAAGTAGGTATATCCCGCCACTAGGTGTCCCAACCGAGATGCCGAAAGAGGCAGCGTCTTGGCTGGAGACACTCAGTAGCCTTGCTCGTCGGCACCATGAGGGCTGTCGGAACCCCATTTGGCCCGTTCTTGGGTTAAAAGTCCTTTGGTCGGGCCGCGGACCCCTTCCCTGCCTCGGACCTGCTCTGTGCTCCCAGGTCCTGATCCCCATTTGGGGTGGTGGCGGGGCCCCTGGGGGCCGATGGGCGGTGCGTGGACTCCGGAGCCTCCCAGAGTGTGTGCCGTCCTGAGCGTCGCTGGACAGAGTGTAACGGTTACTTTACTGACGCTGCTGTATTTGCCACTTCCGCTGAAGGGCAGCGTGTTTTCTGGCAGGCTGAGCCTCCCGCTCATCCTCCACCCTCCCTGCTCCCCGTCTGTGTGGTCAGGATGGCGGGCTGATGAGCAGCCCACTGCGGAAAGACGGAAGCAAGCGCCCGTGGCCGTCCTTCACTGCCTCTTGATGTGCTGAAGTAGGAGGATGAGTTTGGGGCCTCAAGTGACCAGAACGGGTGTGCACACCAGGTGTGCAGACTGCAGGGCCGTCGCTGCGCAGGGACAGGCTGCCTCTCTCCACGTGTCCACAGCGAGTACCTCCCACGGGCTCTGGCGGTGGCCTGTGACCGGGCCCTGAGGGCAGCCGTCCAGGGGCTGTTGTGAAGAAGACCGGGCCGTGTGTGTAAGTCAGAGCCCGGTGTCTCTGCCAAGCCGCACCTGCCTCCCCTGCACGTCTGCTCGTTCTCCGGCTGAAGGGTCTGATCTGCCAGGCCTCCGCACCTTGAGGCTCGTGTCCTTCCCGTGAAGCCCCTCCGGTCTGACCGTGCTGCCCCTGGGGCGGCTGTGGCCTCGGGACTTCCAGGATGGCCTTCAGACGCACCACGCGTGTGAACCGCTCTGTCCCCGGGCACAGACATCCGCCTTGGCCCCCAAGGCTCCCATGGCTGTGGCCATGGCCGTGGCCGTGGCCTGGCGTGGCTCCCACATGCCGGGTGCTCCAGGCCACTCTGCTTCAAGCACCGTGCCTGCATCTCTCTCCCGGCAGACCCAGGCAGGAAACACTTCCAGAAGGTTCCCTTCATGGGCTCTCAGCCACCACGGCTCAGGTCAGAGTCCCCTCCACCTCCAGCCCAGGTGAGAGTTTGCCATGGGCACCGGGAATCAGGGCACAGGGGACCCCATCCAGCCCCAGCACCTCCCTGCTGGGGTTGAGTTATGGCATCCGCTTCTCTGGACTAAATTCCTTTATTATTCCAATGGAGCTTTAACGAGTTTGGGAAACTCCTCTGTCACATGCCCTTAAGACCACACGGCTCCATTTTGCATGAAGACGTGGCTCTTCACGTGGGCAGGAGGAATGAGACCCCAAGAGCTGTCCCAGACACCAGCTTCCTGCTCAGATGCAGCCTCTTCTCCAGACCGGGGTCCTGAGTTCTGCCTGGCTGCAGGCAGTCTGCCTCCTCCACTGGCCCTTGGATGCAGAAGGGAGCTAGGCCACAGCCCCAGGGGTCAGCCCAGTGGAGGATTCTGGAGGAGCTACAGCTCACTTCTCGCTTGGTGTTGTGTGTGACCTTGGCCAGCACCCCTGCTCCCAGCCCTCGGGCCCTGTCGTGTTGGTTGGGGCCGTGCCACCCTCCTAGGACTCAGTAACCAGGAGGTGATCGGGTCCTGGTATCACACAGGCCTCACACCTGGTGCTGGAAGTCAGGAGGCCTGAGCCCTTGTCCTGCAGAGGAGACCCAGGCCCTCTGCTCCCTGGCTCCCGCTGGGCATCCTTGTCTTTGTCCTGCCCACTCTCCGTGGAGCCTTCTTAACAGATGTATCTTTTGTCTTTTCGTTTTCGTGCCAACTTTTGTTACTGACAGGGAGCACGTGACAGGCCTTCTCGCCATCTGTGTGCAGGGAAACTGGCCCTGTGGGGCCCTGCCTCTAGAATCATCAGTCCTCTGAACACTGGAGCTGAAAGAGTATGGGGTGGATGGCGGCCGTGCCTTCCTGGCCCCAGTGGGGGCCCCCGCCACTCTGTCCAGTTAGCACCAAAAGCTTTACAGACATCTCCTTGGAGTTGGCACGTGCCCTGTACTGGGTGCCCAACCTCTTCCCCACCCAGACCAGCTGAAAGAGCATCTTTGTCAGAGAGAAGAGGACTCTGGAGGTGGGTGACCACCTCGGGGAGGACCCCAGAAAGGACAGGTGCCCACCTCCAAAATGCTTGCCAAGGGTCCTCCCCATGCCAAGGGTCCCTGGAGCCTCCTCTGATCCACAGGTGCCAGGAGCTGTGCTGTCAGAGGCACCCGGGCACTCTGCTCTGCTCCACCCATTCCCCCTCTCCGAGGCCCGCCCTGTGCTCTGGAGCTGTGATCTGGGAGAAAAGTGTCCCTTACAAGTTAGCTCTGTCCCCAAGATGCCAGGGAAAGGGAGGGTTTTTTAAAGTTTTTATTTATTTTCGGCCGTGCTAGGTCTTCTTTGCTGTGTGGGCTTTCTCTGGTCGCAACAAGCGGGGAGTACTCTTGGTTGCAGTCCGCAGGCTTCTCACTGTAGTGTCTTCTCTCACTGCTGAGCGTGGACTCCAGAGCATCGGCTTCAGTAGCTGTGGCTCTCAGGCTTAGTGGCTTCACGGCGTGTGGAGTCCTCCTGGGCCAGGGATCGAACCTGTCTCCCCTGCACTGGTGGACAGATTCTCAACCACTGGAGCAGGAGAGGAATCCTGGGAAGGAGATTGATAAGCCACTATTTCAGAGACCCTGGTCCTTCCAGGTCACTTTCTGGGGAGCCCTTAGGCTCAGCTGTCCTCAGACACACTGTCATCACGGGGACGTCGGTGTTGAGACATTCACAGGTCATCACAGGTCATTGCCTGGCCTGAGTCCGACTGTCTGCTCATCTTCACCACCAACCCTCATGAGGCTGCACAAGTCAGTTTTCCTAGCTGAGAACTGGGGGTACCATCAGACCTTTCCCACGGGGCTGCTGCGAGGTCCAGGTGGGCTTCCAGTGGATCTTTAGTGCAGACCCCAGTGGGTGCTCAAGGGGGCAGAGCAGGTGCGTTTCTGGCTGGGGCGGAGACAGTCTGAGCAGCTGAGTGTCACCATGTCCTCGCGTGGCTGAGAGAGAAAGCCCGAGCTCTAGTCTTCCTCCTCCTCTTACAAGGGCACTAACCCCATCCTGGGGGCCCCACCCTCATGGTCTCATCTAACCCTGATCCAAATACCATCGCATTGGGGTGTATTTAGTGTAGGAATTGTGGGGACAGCAACATCCAGCCCACAGATCACTGACAAGGCTTCGAGGTCTGGGTGGGGCGGGCATGTGTCAAGGATGAACAGGAAAAGCTCAGTGAGGCTGTGGACTCGGGAAGACAGTGCATGTCGTGGGTCCATGGCCCAGACCGTTGTCCCCACAGGTGCCGCCTGTGGTTTCAGAAACAAGAGTAGAGCAGCAGGAAGAGCCCCGTGGGGGCACAAGGTGGGGAGGGGAGGGCCAGAGCTGGGCGTCCAGCTGAGTGGCCACATCTGTATCTGGAGTTGCTGAGATTTTAGCGAGGGCAGGGTGGCATAAAGCATCCTCCCAGGCCGCCCCTCTGTGAGGCTCACCCTGGGACCCCCAGACTGGCAGCTGTTCCTGGGGCCCTCTGCCTGGATGGGCACCAGAGCCTGCTCACACCCCTGGAGCTCTGTGCACGAGGCCCCACGTGTGGCCCAGTGCCAAGCAACTCAACTTCAGGTCCCCTTCTTCCTGGGGGCATGTCCTTGGCACCAGAACCTCTGGGGGTCTCAGTCTGGAGAACGGGCTCAATGGTGGGCATGCCCAGCAAGTCCTGCCTGTCAAGTGCCTTGACTGTGCCCGGCACCCACCAGCCCACTGCATCAGTGTCCTGGGGCGGCCATGACTGATGACCACATGCCGGGCAGAGAAATCAATTCTCCCACAGTCTGGAGGCTGGAAGGCTGAGGTCAAGGGGTCCCAGGGCCGCACTGCCTCCCAGGCTCCGCAGGAGGGCCCTGCCTGCCCCGCCCAGCTCCTGGGAGGCCGGGTGATCTGGGCTGTGCCCGCGTCCCTGCAGCCTGTGTCTCCATCTCCGCACAGCCTCCGCCTCTTTGTCTGCTTCCTCTTCTGTCCCTTTACGAGGACACTTGTTATCAGATTGAGGGCCTGCCTGGCTCACCCGGGATGAGCCCAGCTCAGGACCCATGACTGATCACAGCCACAGACTTCATTTGCAGAAATGGTCACACTGACCAGCAGCACCTTCCTCCTTTCTGGAGAAGCTCTCAGCGACCATTTACAGGTAGAGACATGAGCTTTCAAATCTGCCCAGGGTCACCAGCTGAGCACCCACCTATCCTGGCCAGGGGCCCCTGCCAGTCCTCTGCCTCCAGGGTCAGCTGCATCCTCACCCAAGAGCCTCAGACGTGGACCAGCATGGGTCCATCCTGGCCTGGCCTCAGGGGGCCTCTGATGAGGATGGACCATTTAATGAAGACTGCCCTGTGGTGACTGTGGAGGAAGGTGAATGGCCTGGATCAGGAGAACCTGGCAAGCAGCAGAGTAGCCTGAGGTCATGTCATAAGGAGTATATGTCCAGGACAAGGGAGGTGAATGGATTATGCACACCCATCACTCCCTCCGCACACTCTCTAGTCACGTGGGGCAGGGGCTGGTTCAGGGACCCCAGGACCCCCTGGGGTGGTAGGTTCCCTCTTGGAGCAGGGGCCCCCAGAGCAAGAGCTCATAAAGCTGCCTGCCCTGGGCAGCCGTAGCCACCTTCACCTCCCACGCTGACCCCCATGATGGATCCCTCCGGCTGGCCGCTGCAGCCCAGACTCGGTACAGGCCTCTTGCTGAGCACAGATGCTCTGTGGCCGCTGAGCCCTGCATCCACCCCATCTCCAGGGTAACGCAGAGTCCCCCGTGTGCTGCTTTAAATACCCTGCCGTTCCCAGCCACACACGCGTGCTGTTCTCAGCCGGGCTGCCTCCCCTAGGGCCCTGCTCTCCCGAGCGGTCACTGGGCAGGCCCTGGGGCCAGCAGCCCTCCTCTCCCCTGTGTGGCTGCGTCCTCGGCCCCTGGGGTACAGGCCACTGTCCCACGTCCTCTCCTGACGGGAGGGTCGATGCTGCTCCTCCCTGCCACACCCAGGAACACCTGTTGTGTCCACATCCCCCTGGGCCCTGGCCCTCTGGACCTTTAGCAGGGACACAGCTGAAGGACTCTGTGTCCTTGTGACCCCAGGGTGCTGCTCCAGGTCGGCGGAGCCCGACTGTGTCTCACCAACCTAACATGGATGTGGCTGTGTTCAGCTGGGAGACTCAGGCTGTCCCGTCACTCATCACGATTTGGGCTTCTAGATACGCTTTTTAAGTGTGACCTTCACACACATTCCTTTAACATCTCTCAGATTTTAATTATTCTGGTTCTTCAAAACCTGCTCAGAAGCATCAGGCCAAGACATTCCCAAGTAAAGCAGCTCCAGCACCTTTGCTCCCAGCCCGAGCTCCCTCCAGGGGCTCCCGGCCCGAGCACCCGGCCCAAGCTCCCTCCAGGGGCTCCCGGCCCGAGCACCTGGCCCAAGCTCCTCCAGGGGCTCCCGGCCCGAGCTCCCTCCAGGGGCTCCCAGCCCGAGCACCCGGCCCGAGCTCCGTCCAAGGGCTCCCAGCCCGAGCACCCGGCCCGAGCTCCGTCCAAGGGCTCCCGGCCCGAGCACCCGGCCCGAGCTCCCTCCAGGGGCACCCGGCCCGAGCTCCCTCCAGGGGCTCCTGGCCCGAGCTCCCTCCAGGGGCATCTGGCCCGAGCTCCCTCCAGGGGCTCCCAGCCCGAGCACCCAGCCCAAGCTCTGTCCAGGGGCACCCGGCCTGAGCTCCCTCCAGGGGCTCCCAGCCCGAGCACCCAGCCCGAGCTCCATCCAGGGGCACCCGGCCCGGGCTCCGTCCAGGGGCACCTGGCACAAGCTCTGTCCAGGGGCTCCCGGCCCAAGCTCCGCCCAGGCCGCCCTGCTGGGGCCAGCCCCATGCCTCTGCCCGGCCGCACCCCACCTCGTCCCACCTCCCTGGCTAATGGCCGTCTCCCAGTGCTGGGGGGCTCTCCCCGTTCCCTCCCCTCTGCACCTTCTGCCTCCTGCTGTGAGCACGTCCATGGCCAGGACCCAGCCCTGCTCTGCGTTTCCATTCCTTTAGCCTGGCGCGTGCCAGGCCCAGAAAGGCTCCAGGGTACCAAGTGTCAGAGAGTCACCTCCCCACGTCTCAGAGCCTGAGTTTGTCCTCCGTTATCCCTTGAGCCCTGCCCTGCCCCCCGCTCTGCACCCCCCTCAGCCCTACCCACCTGCCAAGGTCCCCCAACTCCAGGGGCCCCACCTACCTCTGATCTGCCTGTCCAAGCTCATCTCCATCCCCTGGGCCAAGGCTCCCTGAAATCTGCCTTGAAGGGCCAGAGAGCAAGCGTCTGTCTTTGCAGGCTGGGGGTTCTTTGAGGCAACTACCCCCCTTGCATTGTAGCACAAAAGCGGCCACACACACAGCACACAGCGAGTGCGGGTCACTGTCCCAGCAGAATGTTGCTGACAAAGCAGGCGGCCTCACCTGCAGACCCCAGGGTGGCCAGGGGTTCAGGTCAGCCTCCAGTCCCGGCCCTGCTTCCAGGAGTTGTGTAGCTTCCGGAAAGAGACAGATCCTCTCAAACTCTCAGTGTCCCCGAGAATGAAGATGGTCATTATAGCACCACGCAGGGCTGGAGCAAGCCCAGACAAGGAGATCCAGGGCAGGCGTTCATTGCTGAGAAGGATTGTTAGGATCAGTGCCAGCCCCTCGACTCCTTGCCTCGTGAAGATATGCTCCGCCTTGCCCACCTCTGTGTCTCTGCTCATGCCGTTCCTCCTGCCCGAGATGCCCGTCCCTCACTTGTCTATCTGCCAAACTCCTGCTCATCCTGCAAGAGCCTGTGCAGAGAGTCTGTGCTCTCCTTTGCCCTGTAGAGCACGACCCGTCTCCCTGCCGCAGCCCACCCCACTCTGTTGCGATGATCTGTCCCGCGTCTGTCTCCCCCACCCTCCCCCAGCCCGTGCCTGTCTCAGCTTAGTCATCTCTCCATCCCCAGCATCCGACACGCAGAGATGCTCAGACTCATTCATTCAGCAAAGATGCATGCCTGCAGGCTGTGTGTGCCAGACACGGGCTTCCGGCAGCAGGCGGGGAATGGCCACTGCTGGCATGGGGCGGGGCAGTGCTGAGGAGCAGAGAGGCAGGCTGTGTGCAGCAAGGCCACCGATGGCTGCATGGAGGTGAGGTGTCCAGCCTGGAGGAGATGAGGCGTGAGCTGTGCAGACGCAGGGTAAGGGTATTCCAGGCAGGAACAGCAGATGCAAAGGGCCTGGGGCAGGAATGGGCTTGTGTTTCAGGACCAGCAAGGAGGTGTCGTGACTGCAGCGTGGCGGGAGGGGCATTCCACTGAGAGGCGGGCTCAGGAAGCCTGTGGACTGCAGTGGGGACTGGGGGTGGGTTCTGACGCACAGGGCCATTCAAGGGTTTGAGCAGGAAATGATGTGTTGGTGGAAAGTAAAGGCTGCGTTACTCAGGAGGCTGACAACCTGGGGAGCAGGTGGGCTTAGCAGAAAGCCGACTCCCCACTGCCAGCTGGGGCCAGAGCTTTCAAAGGGAGAGTTTCAGGGGTGCCCAGGCAGAGGGGCGGGGCTGCGTGTAGAAAGAGCAGTCAGGCCTGACAGTCATCCTGGCCTTGCCATGCGTGGTCTGCCCAGCGTCACTGACTGTTTTGGGTACAGTCAGTCTTCAGTTCCAGGGTTGGTTTGTTCCCGTTTCCTGGAGGCCAGTTCTCAGAACTCTGGCAGCTTTTGTCCTGGCGACAGTCTGATTGTCACGTAGGTAACTTCTTCCACCTGCTGGGGGTTCCAGTATCTACAAGACGGCTCGGAATATTCCCTGTAGCCCTTGAGAAGAAACTCACAGCCCTTCCCTTTAGTGGCTGAACTGCTATTGTGTTGTCCTGTTTGACCAGCTGCCCTTTGCGTCTGTATTTCCCCACTTCTCTGGTAACATTTATTCTTTGGCTGAAGTTTCTCTACAAACAAGAGACAGGCGGAGGATGTGGGGTCGGGTGGGGTACCGCGGTGGGAAGGTCCCTGTGGCGGGAAGGTCCTTCTCGATTTCAAGGCTGCAAGCAGCATTAATGACGAGCGCCAGGAGTGAGCGAGCTAGGGTGAAGTCCCTGCTTGCCCTTTTCAGGCCCCTCCCCTCTGCACGGAGTGGGCACCATCCCATATGAGGAAAGCAAGGCGTGGGGAGGCTGACCGGCTTGCCCAAAGCCTCAGAGCCATCCACGGTAGAGCAGGGCCGGAACTGAGGCCCAGGGCAGAGGCACCCACGTGATCGATTCCTTAAAAAATTATTTATTTGGCTGTACTGGCTCAGACAGTAAAGCGTCTGCCTGCAATGCAGGAGACCCGGGTTCGATCCCGGGTCGGGAAGATCTCCTGGAAAAGGAAATGGCAACCCACTCCAGTATTCTCGCTTGGAAAATCGCACGGACAGAGGAGCCTCTTAGGCTGCAATCCATGGGGTCACAAAGAGCCAGACACGACCGAGTGACTTCACTTCACTTCACCGGGTCTTAGTTGCAGCATGTGGGATCTAGTTCCCCGACCAGGGATTGAACCCAGGCCCCCTGCATTGGGAGCTTGGAATCTTAACCACCTGACCCCCAGGAAAGTCCCTCTGTTACTTTTCTGTAGCAATTATTGAGATGTCCTTCAAATACCGTAATGACTGCACTTTGAATGCACGCATGCCAAGTCACTTCAGTAACGTCTGACTCCTTGCGACCCCGTGGACATTGCCTGCCAGGTTCCTCTGTCCCCAGGGATCTCCAAGGAAGAAAACTGGAGCGGGCTGCCATTTCCTCCTCCAGGGCATCTTCCCGACCCAGGGCTCAAACCGGCGTCGCCAGCGAGTTCCTGACCCCTGGCTCCCCTCTTTGAACGTGCAGTGTTCGTGGTAGTTTGCACCACCATCACGCTATCCAGTTGCAGAGCATCCTCATTGCCCCAGAAGAGAGCCTAGAGCCTAGCAGTCTCTCGCATCGCCCTCACCTCCAGCCCCTGGCAACACCAGTTGGCTTCCTGCCTCTGGGTTTACCTGCTCTGCACCTGTCACGCCAACGCAGCCGTGTGTCTGGAGAGCGCTGCCTCCCTCAGCGAGCATCGTGCTCCATCAGGGAGTGTGCATGGGGCGGTGTGTCAGCGTAACCGGGAGTGTTTCGTTCAGTTCAGTTCAGTGGATGAGTCGTGCCGACTCTGCGACTCCATGGACTGCAGCACGCCAAGCCTCCCTGTCCATCACCAACTCCCGGAGTTTACCCAAACTCATGTCCCTCGCGTCGGTGAAGCCATCCAGCCATCTCCTCTGTCGTCCCCTTCTCCTCCCGCCTTCAGTCTTTCCCAGCATCAGGGTCTTTTCCAATGAGTCAGTTCTTCACATCAAGTGGCCAAAACGTTGGAGTTTCAGTATCAGTCCTTCCAGTGAATATTCAGGACTGATTTCCTTTAGGATGGACTGGTTGGATCTCCTTGCAGTCCAAGGAGCTCTCTAGAGTCTTCTCTTACTTGTTTTTGCTTAACAAGGGCCGCAGAGCAGCCGCATTACCCAAATGCTCATTTGCTCTGGTCTTATGTGTTTGCAGACAGCTGTGTCGATCGGGTAGAAATTCATTTTCTCGGCCCATCAAGCTAACAAGCCCAGCCTGGTTCTGCCCGGGCAACCTGGAGTCCTGGTTTTCACGCTGGGTTCTTTGGAGCCCTGGGCGTTGACTCTGCTTTTGCTGGCAACTTGTCCGAGCCTGTGTGGTGAACAGGCCAGGGCCAGGCTGCCAGTTTGTCTTGAATTAACTGACGGTTGGGGGGCTCTCTTCTGCCGGATGAATTCTGTGTGATTGCTTCAGCGAGACCGTGCCTCAGGCTGGCGCACCGGCTCAGGACGGATCAGTCCCCATCTCGCTCACCCCAGGGGAAGGCTGAGTGATGCTCTGAGCATTCCGCCAAGTCCCATCTGCGTTTGTGGAGGCGTGCGGCTCTCCAGTGTCCTCAGCGAGCAGATGGAGTGGCCTGGGCACTGGCTGGGTACCGAGCCGAGAGCATCGTTCCCCGCGTTGGTTACCAGGCGCTGCCCCTCTCCTCCCAGCTCTGTCTCTATGGCAATAGTAAACAGCGAGCTGGAGGGAGGTGTGGGCTCCACCCGCACCTGCCCGTTCCTGCCCTGATGTGGAGTGCTCGTGTCGTCCTCTGTTCTTTTTATTTAACGCATTCGTGGCACAGAACAGGAAACACAGCGAGAGGCTTCGTCAAGCCCCGAAATAAACTAACTCTTGAAAAATGTCAGCCAACAAAATGGTCAGAAAACCTCTCTGCCTGCTTCCCCCACAAGAAGAGCATCACCCTGTTGCTTTGTAGGTGTCCTTTCGTTCACATCACTGTTCACCCACAGAAGTGGAGACCAGCCCACGGCCTGCAGGGGATGGTGTGGTGGAAAAGATGCCTGCTTTTGCTGGGCTTCCAGCTGAATGAATGTCTGTGGGCCCGGCTGGGCTTCTTAGGACCTCAGGAGGTCACGTATGGGGAGTCGTAAGTCAGAGTGGTCCTGAGTGTTGGCCTGGGTTTTCTCATCTTATTATACCTATCCTGTGTGGGGTGCAGAGCTGGGATAGTGGCATGCATTTTACAAGTGAGGAAACAGCTTGGCAAGGGGAATACTCTTGCCCAAGGACATAAATTATGAAGCAGCTCTGATTCTGCCTACAGAGCCAGAATCTAACACCTTCTCCATGACTCCAGCTCCCAGGCTGTGTGCTGCTTTGCCTTGGTGCCTCCTCCATCATAAAACACATAACCCGCCACCTTAGCAACCAGAAAGCTTTGGAAACTCCCCAGAAGTCAGTGAAGACTCAGCATCCCCACCACGGGCCCCGCAGGTGGCTCTGCCATTCTCTGGAAAAAGACAGAGAATGTGGCAGTGTGTACACGAAGCATAGCCAGCCGCCCACCCTGCGCTTTCCAGGCCTGTCCTTCTTTATTTACTTTTTTGGTCTGTGCCATGCAGTTTGTGGAATCTTAGTTCCCTGATCAGGAATTGAACCCAGGCCTTCGTTAGTGAAAGTTCAGAGTCCTAACCACTGCACCACCAGGAAGCTTCCCAGACTGTCCTTCTAATGCTAATGCTTCTCCCCTTGGTTGCCTCGCACTTTAAAATCTGCAGTGTGCTTAAAACGGCTCCCTGAAAGGGGCGCGGCTTGTCATCCCCAGTGAGGTGGTGAAACCACCTCCAGGCGATAGAGTGAAACGTTAGGTAACTGATGTAGCAGTCAGCAGCTGCTGCATAAGAAGCTGCCCCATCTTAGTGGCTTGAAACAGTAACCACGCATCTCACGACTCTGTAAGTCGGGAAGTTGTGCTGGGCTCTGCTGAGAGCCTCGGCTGTCATCACTAGATGCGTCTCGTGTCTGTCGTGGCAGTTGGCAAACAGCAAGCAAGCTGGCAGGCATGCGGGGGCACTAGTCTCGTGGCCTGGTGGTCCAGCCCACGCTTCTCAACCTGGCGGTCCAGCCCACATGGGGCAGCATTTGGGACAGGCAGAGAAGGCACAGCCTCTGGAAATCTGGACTCAGAACTGGTACAGCATCACCAACACTGTATTCTGTTGATCAAGGTCGTGGGGCCAGCCGGGATTCATGGTCTGGGAAAATAAACCTCGACTCTCGTGGCAGGAGTTCAAAGTCACATTGCAAATGGGTGTGGATATACAGAGGGAATAATTGCAGCTATTTTTGTGAACAGTCTACCACAGCCGCCTGCCACCTGCCTTCCAGGGTGATCTTCATCTCTTCTTCCCTGAAAACCTCCCATGAGCCTCACAGACAGAGAAACTTGCTCCTACCTGGTGGTTCCCGTTGACTTTGCTCACACCTCTGTTCAATCTCTGATCCCAGAAGAGTCTGATTTTACCTGCCTACTGAGCCAGATGGCAGCTGCTCCATGGCCAAAACCCTGCGTCTCCCACCCCTGCCTAAAGCCCAGCCACACGGTGCTCCACGGAGCTCTGGCGGGTAGATGTGGCTGATCCACGAGGATCTGGGCCTCCCGGTCTGACAGCTGGACCTCTGACCTCCCAGCCTCTGAGACAGCCACGAGCCCTCACCCCAGCTTCCACACTGGCCCCAGGAGGCGCAGGGCCCCTCAGGGCGTCAGTGGGAGTTAAGTGGGTTCCCACCTCCACTTGCTCTGTGTGTTAGAAGCTAGGATTTCGCTGCTCACAGCAGTCTTGGAAGGAGATTTAAAAGTCCCCCCATGAACTTGAAAGAAGTACAGCTCCAAGGAGCTCAGGCGAGCCTGGGGAAAAACACATGCAGTGAGACCAGCATGTCTGAGTTGGGTCTCAGCCCTGCAACTGCCAGGCACCTTCACACCCACTCATCTGGGCATGCAGCCCTTGGAGGTGGCCACATCAACCGTCAGATGGGACTAGTTATCAGAATGAGCCCACCTTGGGTGAAGCTGAGCATGGATGCCACAGCTCAGGAGAGCCCTAAATCTTCCCTACACCCCTGCTCTTCCTCGGTGCCTTTTCACTCACTTCATTGTCTGCAAAGGGTGATGGGAGAATCCGTGAAGATGGGGAATTCAGTACAGAGGGCGCCTGCCGTCTGCTAGTAGGGAAGTGGACGGACCTCAGTAATGCACTGCACGCCCTGTTGTCGTTGGTACTGAGATGTTTAAGTGGATCCTGACATGCCTCACCCTCATGGGGCAGTGGCCTGCACTGGGGTGAGGTGGTGTGAGTGTGCCCACAGGTCTGAGCGATTCAGTGTGAAATGAGCCTTTTCAGGCGTCAGACCCTCACTCTGACCCCAGTAGCTCGAAGCTGTAGCCAGCTGGTGGCAGCGGAGATAATGCGTCTGGCGAAGGCTTGGAGGGATGTCATTCCAGGCCACTGGTCGCTGGCAAGCTCTCAGCTCTCTCTCACGTTACCTTGATATCCGACGAAACTCCTCCTGCGAACTCTGCTTTTAATAGTCCCCAAATGTTGCAATATGATTCACGTTAACTATGGCACAGAACCAGCTGCAGATAAGTTAAATGTTGCTGGTTTGGGGTGTTAGTGGCATTTATGAATTTTGTAGGAAAACATTTACTCACTGAAATTAAAAAGAAACCACTCCCTTAGTACATCCTACAACACTCATTTTTGCCTGTGTTATTGAGGCTAATGACAGTCTTCAAATGAGATTCAGGATTTTTCTCCCCCAAAGAATCTCACTTTAAAGCACCATCTTCCAAAATCATAATATTTTCTTTTACTTTCTTACCTATGAAAGTTCACGACAAGTGGTGAAACCGATCAATCACCAGACCAGCTTTTCTCAGTAACCAACCCCAGCATGTTCCTCACCCCTTGCTTAAATAAAACTTTCAGTCTCCTGAACCTTCCCTGAATTTCAGAAAGTCTGGCCCAAGGGTTAACGATCAGAGGAGAGAGACCACGCAGAGACAAAGAACAGCAGTCCAGCGGGAGAGCTTGTAACAATTTAAACGCTAGATCAGCCAAATAGCAGAGGTGCAGGACCTATCGTTTCTTCCTGAAGGACCTGGAAACCAGTGTCTGATGCACATTCCTCAGTTGTTTTTGCAGAAACCAGATGGAAACTGCTATCCACCAGCATGTAGACCCCAGACCAGTTGGAACCAGAAGACTGGTGACTAAGATTCCTGAATCTCTGCTGTTACCTCACCATCAACCATCAACCATCAACCAGTCAGAAAACTGAATACGAGCTGACTGTGTACCCGGAATCCTCTCCCTCACCTTGTCCTTAAAACTATTTCCCCGACGCCAGCACGGGGTTCAGGTCCTTTGAGCATGAGCTGCCCGTCCTCCTTGCTGGGCGCCTGCAGTAAACGCTGCCCTTTCCTTCACCACAACCTGCTGTCAGTAGGTCGGCTTTATTTCGCGTAGTCGAGCAGATTCGAGTTCGGTTCAGTGATAACAGCTGGCACTCAGCAAGCGCTGGTTTTCTTGCCTTCAGACGGAACTTTGTCTTGAGTCTGGTCTTAACGATCACGGAGACTGTCTCTGTCTCCTCATTCATCCCCTCTGAACTGCTCCCTCGTGGGGATACATGGGCACAAATGCGCGAGCCACCCACTCCTAACTGGTGCTGCTGGCCACCTGATCGGCTCCTGGGACCTTGAGAGATCGCCATTCCCACATACCGAGCATGTGGGTTCTCTGAACCCAGAATTAGCCTGGCTCCTGGCTCCCCGGCTGGGCTTCAGTTAGCTGGCTGGCCAGGCTGTATCCTCATCCAGAAACTAGCCTGGGGAGGGGTTTCCAGCCATCTCGGGTTGTCAGCAGAACTGAGTCTCCTGGGTTTGTAAGGCTGAATGCCTCCGTTTCTTGCTGGCTGGGGGCTCCAAGCCCCTCTCTACAGGCAGAGGCCACCCCCGGCTCCTCCCAAGTGGCATTCCCCAAGACGGTCACCTGCTCCATCCCACGGGCAAGAGAGAGGCTCCAGCGAGAAAAGCGCAGCCGTCTCCTCGCTGATAGGCATGTGCTCAGATGCAGCCTGTTCCCTTTGCCATGTTCTGCTGGTCAGAGGCACGTCGCAGGTCCCACGCTCACGGGCTGGGAATCTCACTGGGCGGTGGGATCCTCAGGGATCCTACCTACCACAGAGATGGTCAGCGTATTTGTCAACCCCCAACTGGGTCTGATGGTACTTGGCAGAGCATCCTGTCATGAGAAGGAAAGTAGGGAACCAACAGAAGAGTGTGAGCCAGGGCTCTCCCGCATCAGTCGGGGGGTGTTTCTCTACCTGGTGCCCCTCGGGAAGCTTTGGTTATTCCAAACCTGTGCGTCGGAGGCTTCGAGTCTTCCAGAACCCATTGTTCCCTGCTGCCACTTGCCTGTCATTGGTCCTGCTTTTGAGCTGAGAGATTCTTTGAAAAGCTCTCCAGGTAAAAGCTCCGTGAGCCTTTGAGGTACGGCAGGGTGGGAGGTGAGGTTCTGACTCCCATTTCCAGCTCAGTTCCTCTCAGTTCTTTAGGAGACCATCTCTCGCTGCAGGTCTGAGAGTCCCCAGCTCTGAGCAGCACGATGCACCCATTTTTAAAAGCAATTATGTGCGAGGATCCCTTTCTCTTTCATTGAAATTCTTATATTAAAAACCCATAATACACCTCATTCCAAAAAATTCACATCACACCCTTTATCAGCCAATGCCTGGTTAGGAGCAAACACACACCTCGGCAAGTGCTTCGGACAGAGAGAGTGGAATACAGGAAATTTTTAAAGAGATGTTTATTTTGACGTGGACAGTTTTTAAAGTATTTGTTAAGTTTGTTACAATATTGCTTCTGCTTTATGTTTTGGTTTATTGGCCACAAGACCAGAGATGGAAGCCACAGCCCCTGCCCTGGAAGGCAGAGTCTCAGCCGCTGGCCCAGCAGGGAAGTCCCTGGAATGCAGATTGATTTCAAAAGTATTGCTGGAGAATCCAGTGTGTTTCTGTGACAAGACTGTAGGAAGGGTGAGAGAAAGAGAAGGGGGTAGGTGATGCCACCCAGAGATAGGTCACCCCTGCCCCTGAGTTAGGGCAGCAGAAAGACCCAAGAGGCGTTCCTCGGGGTGTGTGGGACCCTCCCACCAGGGACGTGCAAAGCAGTGGTGCCTCCCTGCCGCCCTGCACAGGGGTCTCCTCTCCAGAACCTGGCCGCTACCCCGGCCAAGGCGTCTGGGAAACGCAGTGTCCACCGTCACTCCCCATCAGGGTGCAGAGGGTGGGAGGGGGCCGGGCACCAAGGGGGCACGCGTCACCCCTGGGGTGGCAAGGAGTGTGAAACAGGCCGTGATAGTGCAGGGTTATTTCAGAGTGTGCACGCTCGGGGGCCGCCTGACCGGAAGACAGTAGTTAGACAGATGCTCCCACTCAAGGAGGTGCCGTCATCACCCCAGATGTTGCCTGAAATGCTCACACCCCCTGAGGGTCCTTGCCACTAGGGGTGTGGTTTGGGGGCTCAGATAAGCATCATCAAAAAGCTGCAGATGAACAGAGGATATTCTTCTCTTGATGCTGAAGGCACTGGCGTTTCTGGAGAGTCCTTTATGTTTGTCTGTGTCTCGTGTGACAAGAGTGTAGGATCTGAGCTCGGAGGGTTATGAGGTTTTCCATCCACCTGGAGGCTGCTAAGGACTGACCACACCCGGTCCTGCCAGCACTTGCTCATAGTGCCTTCCAGCACCGGGACCACGGCCCTCCAGAGCCCTGGACACCGGGCTGCCCGCCGTGAGGGCACTGCCAGGGGCCCTGCAACTTGCAGAGTGGTGCCCGGGGCCTGATTCCGCCTGCAGCTGCTTTCAGAGAAAAATCAGCGCTTCCCTGGAAGTTAGGATCTGCTCATCGTTGGGATCCTGTCAACCTCAGACCACCCCCCCGCCCCCTCCACTGTCTGACACCTGCTCCTTGAGGCATGGCCTGCCTGGAGGCGTTTGGATCTGTGGCTCCTGCTTATGACTTTGGTTTGTCTATTAAGCCCAAGGGACAGCATCTAACTTGTTGAGAACCGAGCCCATGCCAGATGCCAGGGACGAAGTGTCAGAGATGGGGAATGCTCTGAGTGCCTGTGAGCAGCTCACACTCCAGGAAAACCCCACACACCCCAACACGCACAACTGTTGGCTGTGACACCCGAGAATGGGACTTGAGAGGGAAGCTGGGCCCCCGGGAATGCACACAGAACCTGCCTGAGAGACGAGGTCTGCACACGACGAGAAGAGGTATCGTGATGTCCTGAGCAGTAACTGGAGCCAGGGAGACGCCAGGTAGGGTCCAGGGAGGCACTGATCTCAGTCCTGCCTGGAAGAGGAGCCCCAACATCCCAGGAGCGTGCGCTGAGCTCCTCTGGGTTCTGGAAAGGAGCTCTGAGTTTTAGGTCTCCTTAGCAAGTAGATGAATCCCTGTGCGCTGTCCCTCGCACAGTGCATGTGTGCGTGCGTGCGTGTGAATGTGTGTGTGCACACACGCACGCACCTGAGCCTCAAGAACGCACGACCGTCAGGCCTGCCGGGTTCCAAGTCATCAGAGGCAGGTGTTTGGCTGAGAGCCGTGAACACGTCTCGGGGTCGTCTCCCGCCTGGGAAGCTCTGTGGGTGTGATGGGTATGGGTCTGCCACCCTCTTCATGGTGCAGTGAGTGAGCGCCTGGTGCTGCAGGCCCACCCCCGGGCCCCTCTCCATCCCCCAAATCAGCACCTTGTCTGTCCCCACCTCCCCGACGCAGGAACATGCTTCTCTCATCTGCTGGGGCCGCACTGACTGGGGCTCACACGGCAGACGTTTACTCCTCACGGTGCCAGAGGCCGAAGCCCAAGGTCAAGGTGCCAGGTGAGCCCCTGGAGAGGGCTCTTCTCCTGGCTTGTAGGCAGCTGCCTTCTCCTGGGCCCTCACAGGCTGGAGGGAGCCAGCTCTGTCTCTGGCCTCTCCTTGAAAGTGAAAGTCGCTCAGTCTTGTCCATCTCTGCGACCCCATGGACTATACAGTCCATGGAGTTCTCCAGGCCAGAATATTGGAGTGGGTAACCTTTCCCTTCTCCAGGAGATCTTCCTGACCCAGGGATCGAACCCAGGTCTCCCGCATTGCAGATGTATCCTTTACCAGCTGAGCCACCAGGGAAGCCCCTGCCTCTCCTTATACAGATGCTAGTCTCCTGGGGGAGTCTCCACCTTTGTGACCTCCCTCTGACCCTCATCACCTCCACAGGCCACCCACAGGAGGGGCTTAGGGCCGCAACGTATGAGTTTGGGGGAGGGGAGTAGGACACAGTCCAGTCCGTAAGGCAGCACAGAGAGCCTCAGGAACATCCCTAAATTCCCGGAGCCCCTGGGTGTCAGGGGCTTGTGACCTCACCCACCGAGGCCCATGTCATCACACAGGGTAGAGAAAACCCTTTGTCAGGGGCTTGTGACCTCACCTACTGAGGCCCTTGTGACCACATAGGGTGGAGAAAATCCCCCGGTCATCTCTGGCGTCCTGGGCAGACGAACCACGTCTGTGCGTGTGTGTTTGACGCACAGGCCACATCCACCTCTGTGATGGGCCAGTTGGACAGGTGATGACCCAGCACGACACTTTGCAGTTTCTGCCGTGTATTCATGTGTGTGGTGGGTACACGAGGCGTCTGTGGGCCACAGGCCTGGGGACGCAGGGGCGTCCCGGTCGGACGCATCTCTGCCGCTGGGAGCCAACCCCCGCAGCCAACTCATGATTTTCAGGTAGCCCTTCATGAGGACGTGTTCTTGCGTGCCCTTTCTTCCTAAAGCTGAATCTCAGAGAGGACGAGAAATTTGCAGAAGGTCACAGATGAGAAAGGGCCAGCCCTGCCCTCAGGGCCCAGTCTGCCTGCCGAATCGGTCAGCAACCTGGCAGGAGTTGCAGCCATGAGCGGCTCACCCCCGAAGAGGGACGGGGCACCTGCAAGGACATGAGGCTTTGAGCCGCCTGGGGGAAAGGACACAGAGCTGAAGGGCGTGTGAGTGGCGTGGAGCGCAGAGAAGGGGCTGGGCTGTGGAGGGACACCCGTGCTGTTTTTACCCTTCTGTCTCCACTGCTGCCTCCCACCGGGTCTCCCCATGGAGTGGCGGCCGCGGCCCCTGGGCCTCCAGCGTGTCAGGCACAGGCTGTTTCTGTGAGCCCCTGCTTTGCCTAGAGACCAGTCGGAATGCCAGTGGAGGGACAGGGCCCTGGAGAAGCAGGAATCCACTTAGGTCTGGGCCCCAGGGGGGCAGGATTGGGAACCAGCATCTCTTCCTGGACACCCAGCTGGGGACGTCCCTAGCTGGGGTGAGGGAGGAAGCCCCCCTTGGTCTTCATCCCCACAGGTCAGCTGAGAGCCCTGCGTCCCTGGGGGTGAGCGGCAGGAGGTAGGGATGCCCAGCAAGCGCAGGGCTGGGTCGAGAGGTTCCAGGCTCCCCTTTAGCTGGATGGGTGCCCTTAGGCCACTCACTCAACTTCTCTGGGCCAGTGTCCTCATCTCTGAGTCTTCATGGGGCATCTGCTCCAACACGGCTGGGTGGACAGGACTCTAAGGGCAAGTTACACCTCGAACCAGGCGGCGTCCAGCCTCAGGTCTACAGGGAGCAGGGGGTTTGTGCTCTTCACGTTGTCTCTGAAACAAAGTCATTCACAACACTAACATCCCATTTTAATGATTTATGTATTAATTGTTAAATTAAGTAATAAGTAACTGGTTTAATTCATTGATAGTCAGCTTTAGATAATTCATTACCATCACCCCATCTGACAAATAAGAGGCTGGCCCCGGGCCATGCAGCTGGCGGGTGTGGGACCTGGCTCCTGCCTGTCCGCTGGCCACGTGACCTGCCTCTCTGAACCCAAAGGACGCTGACAGAGTCACCAGCCCTTCAGACCCATGGGGATCCTGCAGCTCAGAGGTGAGGGGTCCTGTCCAGGACCCCTCCATGCACTCGTGGCAGCTGTTTAAGGGAAGAAGTTGATGACACAGGAGAAGAAGGATCTGGAGCCTGGCCTCTACGCCACTGAGCCTTCCCAAGCAGGAGCCATGAGTTGAGAGGGCGTCGCTGGGAAGGAGGCAGGCTCAGCCGCCTGCCCGACAGCAAGCCCCGCCTGCAGCCTGCTTCCCACCAGCCTTCATGCTGAGTGTGCAGGGTGCGTGCATGTCCCCCCAGCCCCTCCAAACACCTGAAGACCCCTTCCCCTCCTCCAGGGACGCAGGGGCCAACGGAAGGCCCAAGGGATGCCTTCAGCCAAGACCCGCTTCCCTGAGGTCCTGCCCCCTTTGTTTGACCTTGGCTCCGCTGGGTGGCGCGGTCAGAATGGACTTCTCCACCCGGCCATCCACCCCACAGCACACAGGGCTCAGAAACCGCTGGGACCAAGAAAACCCTGTGTGACAAAATGAGAAAGCGATTCCTCAGGACAAGGACGACAGCAGGCTCTAAGTGTTACCTCGGCCCCGTGCTAATCGCGGGGTTGAATCATTCTCCTCCCCCCCGCTAATGGGACGCGTAATTGCGCTGCTTTTCCAGGCGTCCTTCACCCGCACTTATTTAGACTAGTGACTGATGCGTTGCCACGGAAACCAGCACTAGGAGGAAAAAAAACCATCCCCAGTACAGTGGGAAGTGAAAGGATGCGGGCTCCAATCTGGAGCTTACAACTTGTGTCAAAGAACCGAATTTTCCCGCCGATCCCGACGTGCGGTCTCCCAAAGTCAAATCTGAAAACCTCTCTGTGGATTAAATACTTGGAGCCATCTTTCTTCTTCCTCTGGTTTTTTTTCCCCCTTTTGTTCCGCAATTCTGACCGCGGAGGGCTGCAACTTTTTTCCTCTTGGATTAACAGACAATAGTAGATGAGGCGGGCCTTGTGGATGCGGGCTCCGCATGGACCCGGACCAGCAGTGGGACCAGCCTGAGTGAGATGGTCACACCCAGGTTAGAGACAATGGCTGAGAACTCCCGGTTCAAGAAGAAAGTTCATTTCGGAGGTACGATGCGACCGCGTGCGAGGCTTTGTTCCCGACCCGCCAGGGTGGCGCTGGGCGAGTCGGGGTGGCTGGCTGTGGAGGCGATGGCTCTGTGCTGGGTGTGTTTGAGAATTAGTGTATTTCTGGTGATGTTTCGCCAGGGAAGGCTATTGTTTCCCTAACGGCTTTCTAGTGCTCCCAAGATAGAAGAGAAAAATCAAGGTAGCCATCAAATCACCCCGGCAGACTTGAGCATCTCGGGCACCGTTAGTGTCCCAGGGGCCTGATTCTCCAAAGTCCTTTCAAGCTGCCAGGGGGCGGGGGTGGGGGAAGGTGCAGGGAGTTAAGACCAACTGGAGCATCTATTCCTGTGAGCGCTGCTGTTAAGGTCCAAGGGTGGACGACTGCACTGTGAATCGCCATGACTTAAAGGCAGAGATGTGTCCAGGGTTCCTGTGTGCTCCCCTGACAAGCTGCATGGCACATCTCCCCAAACTGGACAGAGGGGGCAGCGTGCCTCCCGACCCATCCAGCTTGCCCTTCTGCAAAGAAAGCATGGCTGGTGTGCTTTTTAGTTCTGCGTGTGTGTGTATGTGTGTGTGTGTGTTTTAAATCAAGTGAACTGAGTGCTTCTCCGGTATGGGAGCCTCTGAGACAAGAAAACACCATCTGTATTTTCAGCCTGCATCGCCTTCTTCAACTTGTACGGTAGGTTGTAGGTTGTTGCCAACTGCACCCTCTCGCTCCCAGAAGCGGAGGACCAGGGATGCAGCTAGCTTGCAAGGGCTCTGGCTGGGGAGCTGGGCGATCCTTGAAGGACCACCCCTCCCCTGATGCCTCCCAGGGGTCCTCTTGAGGTGGTACAAGGAGACACTGAGCCGTGGATGGCTGAGGCTCCGGCAACGCCTGCCCCCCACCAAGTCTCACCTGCTGGTCCTCACCCCCTGCCAGCCTCAGTGTCTGTCACAGACCTGTAGCATCTTTGGGGGACAGGTTGGTGGGCTTCAGGGACTGCGCGCCCAAGAGGCTGGTGCCATTCGTAAGGTCCCCGTCGGGGTGGGTCTTCGGTGTGGTCTGTTAGTGCCGCCAACCCTGGATCCTCCTAAGCCTCCCAGACTCCCTGGTCCTTGCCGAGGTGAATCCGGTTACTCCCTTGGTCCTGAACGGTGCCGCGTCCAAGGTACGCCTATGTTGAGGCCGAGCCAGGACGTGTCAGCGACCTGCCCACACAATCAGGGCGGTTTCCTGGAGCTCAACAGGTCCCATTTTTCTCCATGTCCTATTTCCTAAGCCTCAGCTGCCAGGGCCCCTAAAAAGATTTTAAGGAACTAAAAAGAGTCCTTCCGCCCCCAGTCGGTTCCTGGGTTTAAATCCAGCTCTGCTCCTCACACCTTGTGTGTCCTTGGGCCTCTCACGTCACCTTTCCGGGCCCCTCCGGGGGTTGGGGGGGAAGGGGCGAGAACCCTGCCTCGAGGGAGGGGCGTCGTCAGGATGGGGAGGGGGGCTCCACAGTGGGGGTCCCCTGCACCTCGGTTCTGCGCCAGGCTCTGCGATTGGCAGGGAAAGGCTGCAGTCAAGTGGGACCCAGGAGGAGGTGTTCCTCGGGGAGGGAGGGGTCTTGGTGGTGGATGCCACGGACGGGGGGGCCGCACAGAGGGGGTCGGTCCAGGCATCCTGGCGGGACGGAGGGAGGAGGGCTGCTGCCCCCAGGGCCCGGCGTGTTTTCAAACACTCTGCCCCTCCGCACGGTCACGGCAGCCCCGGCTGCTGGGCCAGGGTGGCTCAGTCTCTGCCAGCCCCCTGAGTGCTCCCCGTGATGGAGGGAGATGAGGACAGCCTCCTTGGCATGGACGCTCCCGCCAAGCGTAGCAACAACATGCAATCAGGCTCCGAGTCCTCCATTTACTGTAATTTCCACTTAAACTGCCTGTCTGGCTCCATGGATCGGTATAAATGCTTCCACTGAGGCGCCTGGGCTGATTTTTTTTTTTTAAGCCTTCTAATTACTGTAGAGTAGAGAGCGACTCATTGACAGCCAGCAGCTTTATTCATTTGTCCAGACAATTTGGGAGGGTGGAGACGGGGAAATGTGCCTCCCCGAGTGGAGCCCCAGCCTCCCTTGGCCCAAGGGCGACAAGACGGGGAGAGAGGCAGAGCCTCAGACCTCCAGTCACAGCGCCGGGCACCTGGGTGGGAGGCCTCCGCTCGAGTTCCCCGCGCCCTGCCCTTGAAGGGGGCAGGTCCCACGCATCCTCAGACCGGGCTCCTGAATCTGAAAGCCCGGAGTCTGGGTTTCCTGCATTCCCTGGTGATTTTCAAAGCGCAGCATCGTAAAGCATCTCCGGCAGGGAATGACTCATCTGGAAGGCTTGTCCTGTACAAACGTGATGCAGGGGACTCAAGTGTGAGCCATGCCCTTGAGCCAGGCTAGGGTCCCAGCTCTGCCACCTGCAGGCTGAGCGCCTTGCAAACGGTCCAGTCGTGTCTGGCCTTCTGGCCGAGCCTCGTGGAGCTGTGGCCAGCGACGGCAGAGAGCAGCCTAACAGCCGTCCGGCCGCCCCTTGAGAGCTGTGAGACTTGGGACTGTCGCCTAACCTCTCTGTGCTTCGATTTTTCTGCCCCCAGAACAACAGCATCTGGTTCATGGTGCAGTGGTTGATTAAACCAGAGAAGACGTGAACCGCTACCCTAATGCACAGGGCTTTCCTTGTCCCACCCAACAGGAAGGCGGGGCCAGACCCGGCTTCTTCCGCCTCCTGGGAAGGGGCAGCGAGGCTTTCCCATCAAGGTGCAGATAGGAAAGGGAGCGTGCCCTGGGGGACCTGGTTTGGGGAAAGGAAGCCCCTCCCAGCAGATGCCGGCTCCCGCCTCATTGGCCGAGACCCGGTCACATGGCCTCCCCTGGGAGGAGCCTGGGGACGACTGTTGTTGGCCACCCTGCCGTCTGTGGGGTCGCACAGAGTCGGACACGACTGAAGTGACTTAGCAGCAGCAGCAGCAGTCCTTTGGAGGGAAAGGAACCGGGAAGTGTGTGTCGAGTGGCCGACAGAGAGAGCTGGTGGGGAGGAAGGCCATCTCAGCAAGGGGCAGAGCATGCCAGGCAGGGCAGGGTGGTGGATGAGACGACCAGCCTTTCCCTGCGATTCCCCTCGATGGGCAGGGAAAGGCTGCGGTCAAGTGGGGCCCAAGAGCAGGTGCTCCCCCTGGAGGGAGGGGTCTTGATGTTGGAGGGACCGGTGATGTGTGGAGGCCGCCGACTGGGGGAGCCCGAGGGGCTCCACCCGCCTCACAGCTCCTAACAGGGATTCGAGGTAGGAGCGCCAGCTGCTGCTCAGCCTCGCCTGCACGGTCGCAGAGCGGGGCCCCACGGCTGAGGCGCGGCGGCTGGAGCACCGCAGCGGAGAGCTCACGCGTTTTGCACTTCGTGCGCAGCCCCGGGGGTCACCTGCGATGGTGATGGTGCGTGACGGATGTCCGCAGAGATCAGGACCCTGACAGGGGCAGTGGCGCCCCTGAGAACCTCACCGACACCCCCGTCCTCGAGCACTACTCTGGAAGTCCAGCCTCCTTGCTGCTTTAAAGCCCTCCTGCCTGTACACCAAGCATCCTGGCTCAGCCACAGCCACAGCCCCCACCCGCCCTTGGCTCCCCGACGCGTGGGCTCATCTCTCCCAAGGCGGAGCAGGTGAATCTGGCCCCCGAGCCCAGCTACCCCCAAGCTCCGTGCGGGCTTCGCAGCTGCGCCTGGTGTGGGGCAGGAAGACAGCTTCCTGAAGTCACAGCCACGTGAGCAGCCCCACCTTCCCTCAGCCAGGCGGCTGCTGCCCATCCTGCAGGTGTTTCTGTCGTCTCACCGTCGGCAGCGGGCCGGGACGACCATCGAGAAACCCAGGCCTGCTGTGTCCAGTCCTCTGCAGTGCTCTCTGCTCGTCCTGGAGCTCGAGACCAGCACCGTCCTTTCCTTTGGGGTCTGGCGTCTGGAGGTCCAACTCTCGCGTGGTGCCAGCATGTTTTGGGGACGAGTGATGGCTGGCACTCCCCATGCCCCCTGCCCACGCCCACTCAAAAGTGAATTCATGGCAAGTTTTTGAAAGCTTCCGACGGCCCTTGCCCCTCAGTGCTTACCCAGCTGCATGAGCCCAGAGGCGGTCTTCCCAGGGCTGAAAGGGAGAGTGGAGCTAATCACACGTCACACGCGTGCACTCTGACGTGCTCCAGCCAGCGACTCGGGTGTGTACTGGTGCCGGAGCCCACTGTGGAGGCGGCGTGGACCGCTGAAACCAGGACGCTTCAGGGGTAGAGCCCCTGAGCCCGGCGAAAGTGGGGCCGCAGGCCTCGGGGGGAAGGGTTGCTGTTTGTCCAGAGGCTAGTTCTGTTCACCGAAGGGACCTCGGGCACAGGTCAAACCGTTTATCTCCCTTTACATATTAAAAGCAGAGACATATCACTTTGCCAACATAGTTCCGTATGATCAAAGCTATGGTTTTTCTGGTAGTTGTGTACAGGTGTGAGCTGGTAGTCATGTACAGGTGTGAGCTGGTAGTCGTGTACAGGTGTGAGCTGGTAGTCGTGTACAGGTGTGAGCTGGTAGTCGTGTACAGGTGTGAGCTGGTAGTCGTGTACAGGTGTGAGCTGGTAGTCATGTACAGGTGTGAGCTGAACCACAAGGAAGGCTGAGCCCCGAAGCACTGATGCTTTGAAACTGTGGAGAAGACTCTTGAGAGTCCCTTGGGCTGCAAGGAGATCAAACCAGTCCATCCTAAAGGAAACCAATTCTGAATATTCACTGAAGGACTGAGGCTGAAGGTCCAATACTTTGGCCACCTGATGCGAAGAACCAACCCACTGGAAAAGACCCTATGCTGGGAAAGACTGAAGGCAGGAGGAGAAGAGGGCGACAGAGGATGAGATGGTTGGAGGGCATCACTGACTCAATGGACATGGGTTTGAGCAAGCTCTGGGAGATGAGGATGGACAGGGAGGCCTGGCGTGCTGCGGTCCATGGGGTCACAAAGACTCAGGCACAGCATGGCAACTGGACAACAGCAGCGACACAGAGGAGAGGCTGAGGGTCGGGGGAGCCGGTGCCCACCTGGGGCTCACTGTGGTTCTGCGGAGTCAGACTCTGACCTGAGCTCTGTCTTGTGCCTGCAAACAGAGAAATGCGCTTGCCGGAGAAGCACTGCTCTTTCTCCTGGGGAGCTTTTGACCTGAGAGCGGGATTCTGAGTTCCTTAGCTGAGGGGTTTAAACAGTGTTCTGAGCAGGTCTGGCCCCACTGTGCTGTCCTGCAGGGACGGTCTCTCCATGATCACGGAGGGTGGGTGATGGCCACAGCCGTCTGTGTCCTGATCCCTGAAACAGGTGACTGTGTCCGGATACGTGGCCAAGGGCAAGGAAGGTCACACGTGGAAAGAATGTTGCTAGTTGACTGACTTTAAGATGAGGGCAGATGATTCTGAATCCCAGGAGTCCTTAAATTGTGAGCGAGACACAGACTTCAGAATCAGAGTGATGGGGATTAGAGGGTTTGACCCACAGTGCCGGCTTGGGAGGTGGAGGAAGGGGTCACAACCAAGGAACGGAGAAGCCTCTAGAAGCCAGAAAAGGCAAAGGGGCAGGCTCATCCCAGGAGCCTCCCACAGGCAGGAGCCCCGCCCACACCTTGATCTTAGCTCCTGAGACCCCCAGCGGGTCCTGACCTACAGAATCGTAAGGTGACAGACTTCTGTTCTGGGCCAGGAAGCTTGGGGTCATTCGTTACGGCAGCCACAGGGAGCTGATCTGCTCTCCATGGTGGGGACGTGGTATGAAGTCCAGCTGTCTGTGAAGAGCAGGGTCCCTATTTTCCCTCCCCTGCCTCACGAGGCCCATATCAAGCTCCCAGAAGGTGCTGGGTCCGCGGTCTGCACCTGACAAAGTGACTGAGTGAGTGAGCCAGGCTGTCGTGGTGTGAACGTGAGAAGCAGCTTCGGGTCAAAGTTGCGTCCCTCAGCCAGCGGTCCTCGGAGGTGAGGCTTTGACCTCCGTGCCCAGCGGTGGGGTGGGCACCTGTCAGCCCAGTGCGGTGACCGTGGTGGTGGAGCTGGGCGCTGAGCTCCCTGGGCCCCCGCCACCCCCACCCCCCACCTCTGTGCGGGCTCACCAGCCCTTCACACTGGTTGCCCCCTTTCGTGAGTCCTGGGGTCTGGCCCTGGTGGGACGTGATGTTGAACTCGAGACCCCACCCGCCCCTCCACACCTGCCTCCAGCTGACCCACCTGTGCCCACCGAGGCTTCTTCCCACACTCGTGTCTCTCGTCCTCCACTGCATGGAGCCCGTGGGCATCGTCGGTTTTAAAACAGAAGTTATTTCTGTCTCCGTCCCTGTTGGTAATTTCTTTCCTCCTTGTGGTTTGGAGCCTGGCCTTGGCTCACCGGCCCGGGTGTAGCCTGTACGGTGTCTGATTTAAAGCACACTGGAGATGGCAGGAGCCTCATGGGCAGGAGGTGTGTGGATGCTGGGGGCCCGTGGCCTGACTCCAGGCAGGAAGCGCCACCTCATGGGCTGGCTGGGGGCCGCTTGGTAAGGGTGTAGGGCCCCCACGTGCCGGGGTCCCCTCGGTCCTTTTACCTCTTTGGGGTGAGGGGCTGACAGTAACAGCCAAAAAGACGTGGAGTCCAGGGGAGGGTCTGGAACAGAGGGAGGCAGGGGGGAGGCGTGGAGGTCCTCAAAGACCCCTTCCTCTTCTCGCTCTGTCTCTGGAGCTCGGTCTCTCAGTGTGTCTCTGTCTCTCCCTGTGTGTGTCTCTCTCTCTCTGTAGGTGTCTCTCCCTTGATCACTCACCATCTCTGTGTCTCTGTGCATCTCTCTCCCCCTCTGTCTCTGTCTATCTCTGTGTCATTATGTATTGCTATCTCTGTCTGTGGATGTCTGTCTGCCTCTCTCTCCCTGCCTCTGTCTGACTCCCCTTTTGCTGGGCTTGAGGCTCAGCTCCAAGGGTCACACCCAGACAGAACTCTAAAGGCAGCGGAGGGCCCCGTCTCCGAGTTTCTGTCCTGCACAGCAAGTGAGCTCTGCCGCTTGTCAGCTCACAGGCCTGCGAGGCAGCTGTGCAGGTGGGCACGCCTGGGTTCTATGCTCCCCTCCCTTGGACTCCGTGCTGCTGTCTCAGGCACCCAGAGTCAGAGTGTCACTGGGCTGGGCCACAGCTGGAGGCTCTGGGGAACACACTGAGGTGGGGGGGAACGAATTGGGCAGCGTGACTTGGAGTTGTCGCCTCGTCTCTGCACTCAGTCTGCCGTCCGTGGCCGGCCTCGACTCGCTCACGCAGCGGGAAGGCGTCTGGACCTCCCCATCGCCATTGGCTTTCCCTCTGGTTGTGCTGGCCCAGGGACGCCTGCCTGGGGCCAGGTTGGAGTCCTCCCTGAGGGCGTGTTAGGAACCCCATAGTTATCACAGTCAACACAGAGCATAGGACCTGGAGGCAGGTGTCCACGGCTGCCCCAGCCAGCTGCACCATTGTGCTGGACCCGCCGCCCATCCAAACCCCTGGGTGAAATCCGGAGATGCTGCTTCAGTCCACCTGGGTGACAAGAGTTTCTGTCCAGAACGACAGAGGAGCTGGAAGACAGGGAGGACTCTTGTGGTTCAAGAGATGTAAAACCCATGTGAGCCAAGTCAAAGGAGGAAAGCTTCCCCCACCATCCCGTAGGGACACAGCAGCCTCTCCTGGACCCCGAGGCAGAACGTGTGGCCCAGCGGGTCCCAGAAGCAGGTTCTGGAAGCAGGATGTGGGGGCTTTCGGGAGCCAAGCCTACACACGTCACCACTGCCCTGAGCCTCTTGCCTCAACGTCCCTTCTTTTGTGCCCCCGAGGAGGTGAGCCCAGTGACAGCCTCGGTGCCCAAGCAGAGCCATCCTCTGTTTACATGGGGGACAGAGACTGGTTACTCCTACTCCAGATTTCCTGGAGGGGCTCTGGGGAGCCGGGCTGGCAGTTCTGGTCAGGGCATGAGGTGCTGAGTACAGACGTGGTTGGGGTCTTCTGTCCCAAAGGCAGAAGGATCCTTTTCAAGACGGCTTCCTAGAGAACAGCAGTGGCTGACAGCCCATCGGGGAAGGGACTTGGACCCTCCCCACAAGGCCGTAAGGTCCATTCTGCTGCTGGCCCCATTTTACAGATGAGAAAACAGGCCTGGAGAGGGTTTTTTTCCTGCCCAGGGCCATGCCGCTCACTAGAACTAAAGCTCACATTGCCTTGTCTAGAGGCAGGCTTCCCTCCCTGCCTCTCCTGTCCACGGCAACTCACAAGCGAGGGAGCCGCCCACGTGGGAGCCAGGTGGGGGTCGGGGCCTCGAGCTCATGCAGCCTCAGCCCTGCCCTGGCGTTCTCACCCTCTCCCCACGACCATTTCTTGCCCCTACAGCCCACCTCCTCCCCACGCCACACTTTGAGTCCTTTTTGACCCTTCAGAGTCTTAGTCGGTTTCTTTGAGAAGATTCCCCTTCTTGTTTCCTTTGCCAGGAACTCAGTGATACTCGGTGACACTCAAGGCCCAGAGGCCACGAGACCTTCCCCAGCTTCCTCGCCGAGCTGGGAGGGATCCTCTCCCAGCAGCTCTACGGGAAGGGCTATTTTAGATGCTGACAATCTGAATCTCGTCATGCAATCTGTCACTCCCTTTCACGAGTAGCAAGAGGTATAGGGAATGAAATTTCTAGGGTTGTTTTTTTTTTTCCTCTCACTGTAGACTTTTCTAGGCCATATTCTGAGACAAGCTTTCAGGGCACACCAACTTAATCATTTTGTAGCCCTCTTCCAGGCAAGAGGGTTTGCTCTCCCATCACATGGGTGGTGGAGGGGGATGGGTCACCCTGAGAAAGCAGAGCAGCGGTGGGGTCATTTCATCTGAATGTCTGGCTGGATAGTGGAGAAAATGAGAGTCTGGGGCCGCAGGGAGAGGTCACAGGGCGCCGCCCTCGAGGTCAAGGCCAGGACCCCAGTCTCTCAGTTTGCAGGGGGGCCACTTCCACTCATTAGGGTGGGAATTAAACTCAGTCCTCTGCCTGGTATCCTCAACTTGTTCCAGTTTCTCACCCAGGGAGGTGGCCATGCCAATGCTGGAAGAGAACAAAGGGGCCCAGAAACGTGGGTTTTTCCCCTTGGCTTGGTTACTCCACAGCTGTTGAGCACCTACTGTGTGCCAGGCCGTGTAGTAGGAACTGGGGACCCATCAGTGCAGTGAGCTTCGAGCTGGGGCAGGAATGTCCCAGAGAGACTCTTACAAGTGCAAAGGCCCCGGGGTGCCAGTGAGTTCATCAGGTTCAAGGAAGAAAAGAGTTAGTTGCTCAGTCGTGGCCAGCTCTTTGAAAGCCCAATGGACTGTAGCGCACCAGGCTCCTCTGTTCATGGGATTCTTCGGGCAAGGATTCTGGAGTGGGTAGCTATTCCCTTCTCTAAGGGATCTTCCCCATCCAGGGATCGAAGCCCAGGTTTCCTGAATTGCAGGCAGGTTCTTTTCCGTCTGAGCCACCAGGGAAGCCCAAGAGAAGGCTGGTAGAGCAGGAGTCAAGTGATCCAGGAGGGAAGAATGAGTGGAGAGGAGGGTTCAGGGGCAGGCAGGGCCTCATCGTGACAGACCTGCGTCCTCAGGGGCACGAGGAGGCGGAGGCAGCTCTGATTTCATTGGGAAACCATTGGAAAATGGTTAAGCAGAAAAGTGGCATCACCTGATACATTTTTCTAAAGCTCATTCTGTATAGAGGTTCAGAAGATGATGGTCATTCAGACTAGAGTGGTAGTGACTGCTGGCCTCCAAGCTGAGCGGGACTAGATGTTTCCCTATGAAGCACTGAGCCTGAAACTGGCCCAGGAGGGGGTCCTGGTTGTGAACCATTCACTTCGAGAAGCTTCTGTGTTGTTTAGGAAACGTGAGTCACTAGTTACCACTTAGTTGGTTAGCCTCCCTTTTCATAAGTGACTTCCCTGGTGGCTCAGACAGTAAAGCGTCTGTCTACAGTGCGGGAGACCCGGGTTCAATCCCTGGTTTGGGAAGATCCCCTGGAGAAGGAAATGGCAATCCGCTCCAGGACTATTGCCTGGAAAATCCCATGGACAGAGGAGCCTGGTAGGCTACAGCCCGCGGGGTCGCAAAGAATCGGACATGACTGAGCGACTTCACTTCAGTTCACTTTCATAAGCAGAGAGGCCTCCTCTCTGATACTCACAGAGGCCTGTGGTGCCTGCCAAGCTCTCTCCTTGTCCAACAGAGTGTGTTCCTATTGCATCTTCGGTGGTTTTCCACTTTCTTCTAGAAAGAACGGGCATCCTGCCAGACAAGGGGCCAAACTCAGCCTCTGCCTTGATTTTTGTCTGGTTGGTTGCCAGAGAGCCAGTTCTGCCAGGCTTCAGCAAACCATGGGGTGTACTGACCTGTGTGACAGAGAAGAGCACGCATCGTCTGCACCAGTCAGCTTATCCAGGGAAAGCTGCGGTGACAAACGTGCCCCTGATCTTAGTGGCCTGAAACCACGAAGGGTTCTTTCCTGCTCACACCACCTGTTTGTCATGCATCCCAAGGGGCACACAGGGGGACCCAGATTCTGACAACAACCATCATCTCAGACATTTTGGTTGCCATATCCATGGGCAAAGATAGTATGGAGGTGAAGGGGGATGGGGGCGGGGGAAATCTCAGGAAGTGACATGAGTCAGTTTTGGGAAAACTCATTTTCAAAACAAGTTTTGATGATCCATCCCAGCCCATACCCAGAGGGAATAAAGCCAGAAATCCTGAGTGAGTAGCCTTCATGACCATCAGAAGCGAAAATCCAGGGATTCTCAGCAACAGGCCCGTGTGTCCCTCTGTCCCTGGGCCCAGCTCTCGGCCCCGCCTCCCATTGTGTGCAGACTCCATGGACAGGCTGGTTCTCCCCGTGATGTGCTGTGACACCCACTGGCTGCCCACAGCCCGCATCCTCCCACCTCATGGCCAAGACTGCCTTCCTCAGCATCCAGACCTCAGAACGTCTCAGAAAAAGGCCATTACCTCTCTGTGGGTCATGGATGGGTTGCTAGTGAAGATGCCTCCTCCCAGGGACCCAAGCAGATGCTGACCCACGAGGCTGTGACTTGTAGTGGCTTGGGTGACCTCAGGAAGCTCACTCAACCTCTCTGAGCCTCAGCTACCTCACTTTTGAACCAGGAGCAGTAACAGTATTGAGTTCATGCAAATAAAGCACGTAGAATACGTGTGGATGTTTGGAAACACAATAGCTGTTGGCAGCTGTCAGCCAGGCTCCAGAGGCACTGGGCTGGGGGTCTGCACTCACAGGGTGTGTGTCCTTGGGCCTCCTGAGGAGCAGAGGAGGACCCTAACCCTACATGCAGAGGAGGAACCAGATGATAGAGTGCTTCCCAAGCACTGCGGCAGCGTTTTCCATGTGTTAATTCATCTACTCCTCAACCACGTCCCTGTGAGTAGGAACTGCTATTATCCCCACAAACGAAGAGTCTGGCGACCTGCAGCCAGTCAACAGCAGAGCCAGGCTCTGAATTCAGGCCAGTGTGGCCCCAGAGCCCACATCCCTCGTCATGGCACCCTGCTACTTCTGCAAAACAGCGGCAAGAACTCCACTTAGCCCTGGCTGCTGCAGGAAGACCAGATGAGGTGAAAGACTTCATTTACTGGAAAAAAAAAAACAACTGGTTTAGTAGAGCCGCAGTGAAGAGAGTGATGATGGGAATGGTGTTGACAGTGGTGTTGACAGGGACGCGGTGCTGATGGTGGCGCTGAAGGTGGCGGTCAGGGTGATGGTGGCGCTGAAGGTGGCGGTCAGGGTGATGGTGGTGCTGAAGGTGGCGGTCAGGGTGATGGTGGTGCTGAAGGTGGCGGTCAGGGTGATGGTGGTGCTGAAGGATGATCAGAGAGATGGTGGTGCTGAAGGTGATGATCAGAGTGATGGTGGTGATGGTAAGGACGGTGTGACGATGCTGATGCTGGGGGGTGGTGACGATGGGATGAAGATGCGGTGATGGTGCTGATGACGGTGCTGAAGGTGGTGGTGTGGTCCTGATGGTCACGGTGGTGGTGATGGTTGAGATGCTGCTGCTGCTATGGTGAGGCCGATGGGGGAGCCCTGGTGGTGGTGATGGTGGTGGACCCCTTGGCTGTCCCTCGGGGCCATATCTCAGGGCAGAAGTCTCACTGTGTCCAGAATCCGGAGGGCAGGGCATGTCCACGCGGTGGGAGTTTTTCACAAAGCAGTCAGAGAGACTATGATCCCCAAAGCTCCCCTTTCTCTTATAAAACTATTGTGGGAGCGGAAGGGAACCCATTGTTTTTAAGGCCAGATTAAAAACTTGGTAAATCTCATGTTAGTCTACATCCTTCTCTCTTTTGTCTAAAGTTTTCTTGGTCTACAAAATCCCAAACTCTGGGAACCCCTGGCTAGCAGATCTAGAAATGGTCTCTTCCTGGAACATTTGTTTCCTCCGGTAAACACGTGGACATGTACACACACACACAACACACACACACGTTGACTACACGCTCTGCTTCTGCGACCTGGAACCTCTGACCCCAGCCAGCGGCCGGCACCAGCCAGCTCTCAGAGCCCAGCAGTTCCCTAGACAACCAGCACAGAGCCTGCACGTGGGGCTTCAGCAACAGGAGATAAGCAGCTGTAATAAAGTTAACAGCCCATCCCCACAGCCGCTCACTAGTTTCCTGAGCTTCCTTGCTTAACCCCACAAATGGGCTCCAATCCCACTTATCCTCCAGGGCCTGGGGAGTGTGTTGCTCCACTCGGATGTCACAGGGATGCCCTGGCCAGATGCTCTGCCTGCCCCACATGCTCCCTGCTCCGCTACACAGTTATCTGACTCCTGGGGCCCTCAGCCCAGCCAGCATCCCCACCCCACCCCCAAGATCCTGAGCCCCAGAGAGCAGAGGCCCCACCCTCTCTGAGTCCTTCTAATCCCCGCATGTGGGGCACAGGGCCTGGCCTCCAGGTGGCCCTGATGAGTGGTGACTAGATGTGAACACGTGTATGGTGCAGCATGCCAGGGAGGAGGACGGGGAGCACCTGGGCACGTGCGGTCTGGCTGCCAAGCACAGCAGACGTGCACAGCCCGGTGGACCAGTGCCCCCGGGTCCCTCTGACTGTGTGCAGTGTGTTTCTATTTGCTGATTTCCAGTGGACTGTTGGGATTAGGTCTGCCAGCTTCGACATCACATGTCTGCCAAGAATTAGACACCAGAGGTGATAAAGAGAGAACTAAGGCCACATCCCTGCCTTTAAGCACCAAGAGGGCACTCAGCCCTCACCAGGGACCCGTTGGTGTGGTCTGCTGGTTCTCAGCCTGGCCCTGGAGCCCGTCTTCTGGCCGAGGACCCATCCCAGCCCTGCCGTTTGGCAGGCGTGTGCCTTGGCCTTGGCAATCCTCAGCAGACCCATCTGTAAAAAGGGTCCAGCAGTCTTAACTCCCTCACCAGGCTTCTGTGACCACCAAGTGGGAGCCTGGATGGGAACAAATCGTGACTCAGGGGAGGGACTCAATACATGTTAGTGAGGACAGAGATGTCACCGACCCAGGCTCTTGGACTCTTTAATCAACAGAAATGGATGAAGAGGCCAGATGAGGATCAGGCCAGGCGTTACTAGGACACATGCTGCCCCACGAGGGTCAGAGAACCGGAAACTCGCTCCTTTGCTGCGCTCCAGGGGAGCGAGCTCGTTCCTTAAATGGGGTGAGCGTAGGGGCAGGTCGGTGGGTTGGGCCAAAGGAGTGACTGAGCTGGTCTGCCCACCCCCTCGGTGGTGCCGTGTGCAGAGATCTCGCGTGGTACCTGGGCCGTTGGGCTTTTTGATCTTTTTGTATCTTGTCCAGAATCTGCCCCAACTGCACATGCACGTGTTTGTTCACGTGTTTGTTTTCAGTTCCGTCGAGTTTCTCTAGATCTGTCGCTGGAGGAGATGTTTGTCTGGGTGCAAACACTGCAGTGAGGGGTCCCACATCCCAGCCTGTCCCAAAGATAGACGCCAAGCAGAGGCGAGTGGCTCTCTCCACAGCCAGGACATGGGGATAGGAAGGGTGGCATGAGATGGACCAAAAGCAGGGAAGCCACCCTTGGCTGGACTTGGTGGGACCTGCAGAGTGGCACACGTACCCCCTCCCCAGCGATGGGCAGATGAGTGGGTACAGGAGCAGCACTTGGAACAGGGCCTGGGACCCAGCCAGTGCGCAGCATCAGGGACCACGATGGGGATGCAGCTGTTACCGAGATTCAGGGAATTTTAACTTTCGTATCATTGGAGCCTCAAGTGGAGTGAAGGAGAGAGGCCCCGGGAGCCAAGTCCCAGAAAACCTTTAAGGCAGGGTTAGCTGCTGTGACACGCAGGTCTCTGGAGTGTAGCACAAGGCAGGACAAGTGTGCTGCCCACTTTAACAGCTAACACACAGCGACCCAGGCATTGCTAGGAATCCTTGAGAATCCCATCACCCTCTCGGGCCTGGGAGTCCTAGCTTTGAGCTGGGAGAAGCAGCAAGAGAGGGTATGGAGAGCTCCCTGGCCTCCACAGAAGCCAAGCTTGGAAGGGACACACACACACACACCCACCCCCTCCCCTCCTGCAGTGGCGTGTGCTCACGTTCCATTGGTGAGAGCAGGTCATGTGGCCATGCCTGGCTGCAGGGGGTGCTGGGAAATGTAGTCCTAAGCTGGCCACCTGGTCCTCCAGCCCCCCACCCCGCCCCCCCGCAAAGGCAACACCACAGTCTATATTAATAGAAGGGGGTGTGTATTTTTGCTGCATCAGCTGCCTCTGAGCCTGAAAGGAGTCAGCTGTCATCAGGCGTACCCTACTCAACACCCTTGAAATTGTTCACGTTTCCACTGAAAATGTGCTTTTGAGTTTGGATAAAATTACATTTGCTTTGAAACGTGGGGTCAGGGAGACAGACAACAGAGTTACAAGGGTTTACGTGAGATTTGAGCTATCCTCCTGAGGCCAACCACAAGGTTTCTCTGTATTTTCCCCAGGGTTTGGGAAAGAGGGTATGCAGGGGGTTTGTGGGGGAAATATCTGAACAGTGAGTCAGAAGCAGCCGTATTTCTTGCATTTGTGCTGCTGCGGGTTTTCTCCCCACAGCTCTGAGCTATCAATTAAGTCTAACTACACCATTCAAATAATTTCCCATGAAATTTACCTCGAAATCTGCTGAGTGACAGAAGTAAGCAGAGGACTTAATTAGGGACTTAATCATGTTTGTTGGTTTTTGTTTGTTTTAGGAGAAAGTAAGGATAAGCAGGGGCTTCCCAGGTGGCTCAGCGGTAAAGAACCCACCTGCCAATGAAGGAGACGCACGAGAGGCGGGTTCGATCCCGGGGTCGGGAAGATCCCCTGGAGAAGGAAATGGCAACCCCTCCAGTGTTCTTGCCTGGGAGACCCCATGCACAGAGGAGCTGGGGCGGGGGGCTACACTCCGTGGAGACGCAAAGAGTTGGACACGACTGAGTGACTGAGCACATACACAATAATCAGCAAAATAGCAATAAACATTCTTTTTCCCCAAAGCAGTCATCCACAGGTTCTCACATCTGCTGAGCGGCTGGGCAGCATCACTTGAGAATACGTTCTAGCAGATTCCATGTGCCGCGCGGGCCGCCGGTGCTCCCGCTGCGACCTGCACGGCCCTGTCTTCTTTGCAGAGCTCATCCTCTACCACCAGGGGACCCTGGGACTCAGCCTCCACTGGGGACTGGAGTGCGGGACTCTCCAGCAGTCATCCTTGGCGTTCATCGGCATCTCCCACAGTTTGCAAAGTTAGGCCACAGAGCAGGGCCTCATCCCTCTCCCAGATCTCTCCCCAGGAGAAGCGGGTCCCACACTTCCGAGGTCAGACAACCGCGGGGGCCCGGCCAGCCTCTCGTGGTCTCAGCGTTTGGGGACCGTGACTTTCTAACTGATGTCTCTCTTCCCTCTCTGCAGAAACTCGTGCAGACCGCAGCAAGAAACTCTTCCGGCACTACACAGTCGGCTCCTACGACAGCTTCGATGCCTCCAGGTAAGACGTGGTTCCTCCTGCCAGGCCTCCTGCATTCAAAGATGCTCGCAGGTGTCAGGAAGGCGCTGGACCGTCCTGCATGGAGCTCTCGGGTCCTTGGCTCGTTACTGTGTGTCCCCCGTCACCCTGCTCCCCCCACCCCTGTGGACATGGGCTGGAATGATGGAGACCATCATCTTCCAGAGGACCCGCTCGAGAAGTGGTCTCTGGGCCACCTGTGGCTCGCAGTCGGGCTGGAACACACGGGGTGGGGCAGCCAGGGGAGAGGAGGAGGGGAGCCTGGCCTTGTTTGAGGGGAAAGAGGGACAAGTGGGCAAGATGACCTTACTGGGCCACAGGAGCCTGGAGGTGGCCCCGTGTGGCAGCGTCTTCCTGGGGGACATGAGGGCGCCCTCCAGCTTCCACCTTATTTGCATCTTCCCTGCTCCTCCGGCCACTGAGCCAAAGATTTGGTCACAGGAGGGCTCATCCTGGTGACCTGAAAGCCGGCAGACCTCGCAGGAGGGGGCGGGTTTGCTTTCTGGATCCTTCAGAAGTGGCTCATTTGGTTCCTGCAGAGCGCGTTGTGGCACGGGGCAGGGGTTCAGATTTTCCAGCAGAAACACACTCGTGTAATGCAGGGAGCCCTTCCTCGGGTCCCCGGCACCTCTGCCTTTTGGCTCTGGGGGCCGTGGAGGCAGCCGGGGGTCCCGCTGGGCGAGGGGAGGGCGCCGTTTTGGACCACGACTCCAAGCAGAGCTGGGAACGAGCAGCACTTCCGGCCCATGTTCCCGCCGCTGCGTCAGCTGCTCTGGATCTGACTGTCCCCAGGCGTGAAGTTTCTCTGTCCCCCAGCCCAGACTAAGGGTTCTTACTGGACGAGGCGGGGGCGGGGGGCTCAGTGAGGACCCGCTGGGGAAGCAGAGGAGGCAGGGGCCCCGTCTGGAGTTCCCGCCCACGGGACCGCAGAAGGATCCGGACCTGCCCTTGGTTCTCCCCCGACTCTCGTGGTTCTCCCCGGACTCTCTCGTGGTTCTCCCCGGACTCTCTCAGTGGGATCTTAATGCTCGTCTGCCTTCTGAAGGGTAGAACTTGGTTTCATGTGTTTGCTTTTACTGAGTTAAAATTCCCGTAACCTAAAGTGACCATAAAGCGCCCAGTTCAGCAGCATTTAGTGCTGTGCAGCCATCGCCTTTCTCGGCCTCCCCAGGGGCTCAGCGGTAAAGAACCTGCCTGCCGGTGCAGGAGACACGGGTTCAGTCCCTCGTCCGGGAAGATCCCCTGGTCAAGGACGTGGCAACCCACTCCAGTACTCTTGCCTGGGAAATCCCATGGACAGAGGGGCCTTTCGGGGCTACAGTCCGTGGAGTCAGAGTTGGATACGACTTAGCAGCTAAACAACAACATCACCTTTATCTGGTTCCAAAGCATTTCTGTTGCCCCGAAAAGAAGCCCCCTAACCCGTGAAGCAGCCTCCGTCCTTCCCTGCCCCAATCCCCCTGCAGCCACCAAGCCGCTTTCTGCCGCTGAGGATTTGCCTGTTCTGGACATCTCCCGGAAATGGAATCCTGCAGTGTGAACTCTTCTGCGAGCGGCTTCTTTACTTAGTAGAATATTTTCAAGGTTCGTCTATGCTTCAGCATGTGTCAGCGCTTCATCCCTTTTTTTTCTCTAATTTTTTTATTGGGATGAAATAAAGTGGGCTTCCCTGAGAGCTCAGTTGGTAGAGAATCTGCCGGCAATGCAGGAGACCCTGGTTGGATTCCTGGGTCAGAAAGATCCCCTGGAGAAGGCACAGGCTACCCACTGCAGAATTCTTGGGCTTCCCTGGTGGCTTAGCTGGTAAAGAATCCTCCTGCAATGCAGGAGACCTGGGTTCAATCCCTGAGTTGGGAAGATCCCCTGAAGACGGATGGGAAAGGCTACCCATTCGTTAGTAGTCTAGCCTGGAGAATTCCATGGACTGTGTGTGCAGTCCATGGGGTCGCAAAGAGTTGGACACAACTGAGCGACATTCACTTTCAGTGCAAAACGCAAGTAACATGAAATTTACCATCATAACCATGTGCAAGTGTGTAGCTCAGTGGCACATTGCTGTTGTTTAGACCTCAGTCGTGTCTGACTCTGCAACCCCCTGAACTGCAGTTGCTGTGCAATCGCTCAGTCGTGTCCGACTCTTTGCAACCCCGTGGACTGCAGCACGCCAGGCCTCCCTGTTCTCGCTGCCTCCCGAGCTTGCTCAGACTCATGTCCTTTGAGTCAGTGACCCCATCATAACCATGTCTGAGCGCACAGCTCAGTGGCGTCAGGTACGTTCACGTTGTTCTGCGCCAGTTACCGCCATCCGTTGCCAGAAAATTGTCACCTTCCCAACCTGACCCTCTGTCCCCATTAAGCATTCACTGCCCGCCCCTCCCCTAGCTCACGGCCCCACCAGCCTGCTTTCTGTCTCCAGGAACCTGACCGCTCTGGGGCCTCCTTGTAAGTGGGATCACACACTGTCTGCCGTCGTCTGGCTGGCTGCTTTCACCGAGCGTAATGTCCTCGGGATCTGTCTGTGTCGTACCGGGTGTCAGAATAGCCTTCCTTTTGAGGCTGAATAATATCCCGTCATGGGGAGGGGCCACATTCTGTGTATCCATTCATCCGTGGATGGGCACTTGAGCTGCTTCTTCCTTCCGGCTGTTGTAAATAGGCTGCTGTGGACACTTGTGTACAAGTGTTTTTGAACGCCTGTTTCCAGTTCTTTTGTGTGTATACCTAGGCGGGCAGCTGCTGGTTTTAGTGTTCCCCTTCCCCTGCCCCAGCTTCTCTTCTCTCATAAACAAGATGTGCTGGAACAGAAATGTGACTCCAAGCAGAGTAGCCAGTCCCCTCTTTCAGAGGGCTTTCGGGCCCTTCAGACCTTGCTGAGACTGCCCACCTCCTGACCCTAAAAGCCCAGGCTGTGGCCCACAGCTTGGCCGCCAGCACAGCCCAGAAAGGGTGCTCAGAGAAGCAATGGTTTCCAGGGAGTCAGGCCTGCCCCTGGCTTCTGCTGGAGTCTCTATCTGGGTCAGATGAGTTGTTTGTGCCTCAGCAGGAGGCCGCCCGTCAAAGTGGACCCGGGGCCCATGGTCACGGCCACCATGCTGTCACACTTGGCTTCCATTCTAGCAGGGAGGGGCCCTGAGGCTCCAAAGGCTCCGGGAGCTGTTGCCATGGTGACCTGGAGGGCTGTCCAGGCTGGGAGCGAGGCTTTGAGGGAAGGGGGCCTCTGAGAGCTGGGAGGGCCGGGCGTGGCTCACCCACAGGCTGTGGCCTTGGCAGAGCCGTGTCCCCACGAGATCCGTCACCAGCAGAGAGTAGCCAGCAGGCCACCCTCCGACTGTGTGTGTGTGAGGGCGGGTGTGTACGCACACTCAGCGCTCGAGTCGGGCTCGTCTGCTTCCCCACAGAGGCGCCGTGGAAGGGCCTGACCTGGTTGAGCTGGGAGGAGAGAAGACCCTGGGGCTGGGCGGTCTGGGCCACGTGTTCTGTGACTGAGAACAGGTCCAGAGAGCAGCAGGGACGTCTGCTGTGGCTCGGCCAGCAGAGGATGTGTGGAGCCTTCTTGGCTATTGAGCAACAACACAGAGCCTCCCCCATCTAGGGAGGAAGTCAAGCAGGGTGGGCATCGTGTTGGTGGAATATCACAGAAGTCTGGACCAGATGACCTCCGAAATGGGGGCCAGGTCAGCATCCCCGTTTTGGCCGCAGATGATGGCTTGGGTTCTCCTTGTGTGCTGAGTACCTCTCGTGGGCCAGTACCCGGGATCACAGAGGAGGACGACTGTAGGCCACACCTGGGTCACATGGTAGCTGCTGAGCAGATGGCAGAAGCTCTGGCCTCGACCGCACCTTGGAAGCTAGCCCTTCTTTCCCACAAGGAGGAGTCACGCGGGGCCCCAGGTGGGCCCCACGTGACATGGTGTTGCCACGAAAGAAATCAGAATGACGACCGTTCTGTTTGTTAACTTCCTGCCACGTGCCAGCCACCTTGCATGGGTTACAGCGCCGCTGACCAGTGACCCTGCCAGCCATCTGGAACACTGGTGTCATCGTCCACTTGGCAGGAGGACTCTGGAGAGGAGATGGCGGGGGTGGAGGGCAAGTTAGGGACCTGGCGCGCAGCCACGCAAGTGTCTGAGTATCAGCGTGCACAGCCCATGCCTTCAGCACCCCCTTCTCCTGGGGTGAAGCTGTTGCTGCCCCGGGCTGGCCCAGGGACCAGCCTGGGATTGAGGAAGATGGGTGAGGAGGGTGAGAGGCCAGGTTTTCCGTCAGGACAGAACCACCGCCCCATGGAGCGTGTTGGGAGGTGGGAGCAGTGGCGTTGCCTTGGTTACCTCAGCACCTGTGAGCTTTTCCATAAAGGGCGCAGGGGCCCACCTGTGGGGTCCTGCCACGGCCCCCAGCTGACCTTATCCAGACTATGAGTTTGGCAAAGGCACTGGAGGGCGGGCAGTGAGGCAGCCTGGGGCCCCTGGGTGCCATCCTCTCCCAGGCCTGGCAGGGGCAGCCCCAGAGCGGATGCTGGCGTGAGAGGCTGGCCTCTGGTCCTCCCGGGTGAGCGGCAGAGAGCGTCCAGGGGGCTGCATGACGCAGTGTGGCCTCACACCAGCTGGGCGCTTGTTAGCCAGCTTCCAGAATCATGTTAGACGCAGGGTCTGGGGGCCGCTGCAGCCTCCGGGCCGGTTACCCACAGTGGCCTGGACTGGTGGCTCGGGGCTCAGGCCTCCCCTCGGCAGATGCAGATGTGATGAAAGAAAATGCCATGGGAAGCAAGACTCAGAGGAGACAGTTTCTGAATCAGTCAGGAGGTTTCTCCCCTTCCCACCCCCTCTTACATCAGAAACTTGACTTGGAGACTCAGAGCTGAGAGCGCAAGGCGCAGACACACCTGGTCATGGTTGAACGTGTCTGCTTGCTCGAGCTGATTCCCACCTCAGATTCCCTGCCATCTACCCATCCTGCACGTGATAGAAGGATCTAGAAACGTGGACACGTGTCCAGGTCAGAAGGGACAGGATGTGGGGCCATTTCTGCAACAGAACCTTAAGGTAGTTCAATGTCATATCTTAAAACACTTCTCAACACAGGAAATAGCGTCTCAAGTTCTGTGTCTTAAATTGGATCCCCAGCCTCATTAGGGTGGGGCATCCAGGGGAGGTCTATCTGAGAGAGGCAGGGGGATCCCAGCATCTCACCCCAGGACAATTAGACTCCCTCTGTCCACCCACCCATCTGCCCACCAGGTATGCATCCATCCACCTCTCATCCATGCAACCACCCACCTGTCCATGCACCCAGCCACCCATCCACCAACCACCCACCCGTCCATGCACCCACCCACCTGTCCATCCAACCACCCACCCGTCCATGCCCCCCCCCCCCCCGTCCATGCACCCAGCCACCCATCCATCCAACCACCCACCTGTCCATCTATCCAACCACCCACCTGTCCATCTATCCAACCACCCACCATCCATCCACCCACCCACCCATCCATCCATCCACCCATCCATCCATCCACCCACCCACCCATCCATCCATCCACCCACCCACCCATCCATCCATCCACCCACCCACCATCCATCCGCCCACCCATCCATCCATCCATCCATCCAACCACCCGTCCATCCAACCACCCACCCATCCATCCATGCATCCACCTACCCATCCAACCATGCATCCACCCATCCATCCATCCACCCACCCACCCATCCATCCATCCAACCACCCACCATCCACCACCCACCCATCCATCCATCCATCCACCCACCCACCCCCCCCCCCCCCCTCCATCCATCCAACCACCCGTCCATCCAACCACCCACCCATCCATCCATGCCCACCTACCCATCCAACCATGCTCCACCCACCCATCCATCCACCCACCCACCCATCCATCCATCCAACCACCCACCATCCATCCTTCCACCCACCCATCCATCCATCCAACCACCTGTCCATCCAACCACCCACCCGTCCATCCATCCAACCGTCCCCCCCCCCCCCCCAACCCCCCCCCCGTCCATCCATTTGCCCATTCATCTCCCCATCCATTCTTCCCTTCCATCCCTTTGTCCATCTATCAGCCAGCACTCATCAAAACCTAACTATTCAGGATGTTAAAGATATGGGAGTAAACAGGACAAGCTCAGTCTCTGACCTCACGTAGCTTAAAGTCTAATTAGTGAAGAGAACAACAAGCTGAACAAATAAATAAGCCAAAAAAAAATCCCACCCCTCTTTGTGGTTATGCTGTAAACCAGATCAGTGGTACCATCAGGCAGCCTCTTGGGTAGGCTGCAGCAGGCTCACTCTGGCTAGGGAGCCAGAGAAGGGCTCTCAGAGGAAATGTCCTTTGAGTTGAAACCTGCGTTGTTATTGTCTAGCTGTTAAGTCACGTCTGACTCCGTGCGACTCCAGGCCCTGTAGCCCGCCAGGCTCCTCTGTCCATGGGATGCTCCAGACAAGAAGACTGGAGTGGGTTGCCATTTCCTCCTCCAAGGGATCTTCCCGACCCAGAGATCAGCCTGCGTCTCCTGCCTCCCCTGCATTGGCAGGTGGGTTCTTGACCACTGAGCCAGCTGTGGGGGAGCCCATGAAGACTGAGGCAGGATCAGCAAATACAGAAACACTGGGGTGAGAGGAGCCTGATGGCGGCAGGGGCCCCAGAGAGCAGAGAGGACGAGGCCAAGAAACACTGGGGTGAGAGGAGCCTGATGGCGGCAGGGGCCCCAGAGAGCAGAGAGGGGGGCCCGGCCGCCCGGGGGGGGGGGGGGCCGGGTGGCGGCGGGGCCCCCGGACAGAGGACGAGGCCAAGAAACACTGGGGTGAGAGGAGCCTGATGGCGGCAGGGGCCCCAGAGAGCAGAGAGGACGAGGCCAGGGCAGACCTGGGGCTTCGTGGAGGCGTGTGTGTTTCTCACACTTGCAGCAGGGGAGACTGGAGGGCTCCAAGCCCAAGAGGGACGTGGTCTGGTCCACTTGGCCACAGGAAAGCAGAGAATGAACGGATGAGTTCTGAGACCTTCACCGCCATCCTGGTGTGGTTTGGCAATGGTGGGCTGGGCTGGGAAGGAGGTGGGCGTGGAAGGGTGGATGGAGTCAAGGGACAGGGTGACACTGGAGTGGGACGGGCCAGGCCGAGGCCTGGAGGTGGGGGTGATGGACAGCAGGGGTGGGGCCCTCTGGGGCCCTCCCCCTCCCTTCCCCTTTCCCTTGGGCTTTACAGGGAGGGGCTCCGGGAGGTAAGGGGGTCAGACCCAACCCTTCCAGCAGCTCTGCCGCACGGGCAGCTTCTCCCACGCTCGGAAGGATCATGCTCATAAGCGAGGGTCTCCGAAGGTGCTCAGTTTCATTATTCATCCCCCTTAGTGAGACCAGTTTGCACTTAGAGATTGAATTAGCAGGGTGGCCAAGCTTGCCTGTTCACCAGTTGAACATCACCGTCCACAGCTACTTATTTTCGTGGCTTTCAGACATCATAGTCCAGTTTTTATCTTTTGAAAATGGTAATTGGAAATAGATACCTACGTTAAAAAATCCAACATGCCGCAAGTGCTACAGAATGCAGGGTGCACCTGCCTCAGCCTCACCACGCAGCCGACTCTCTCCCTGGGGAGAGCCTGCGTTCCTGGTCTCCTGAGGCTCTTTCCAGAGACGGTCTCTGGAGCACGTGCATACTGTTTGCACGCTCAGTCGCTTCAGTCGTGTCTGACTCTTTGAGACCCCATGACCGACTGGCTCCTCCGTCCATGGGATTCTCCAGGCAAGAACACTGGAGTGGATTGCCGTTTCCTCCTCCAGGGGATCTTCCCGACCCAGGGATCGAACCTGCGTCTCCTGCACCTCGTGCATTGACAGGCAGATTCTTTACCACTTGCGCTGCCTGAGAAGCCCCAGGCGGTGCATATTGTCTGAAGCCTTTTAAAGCCCTTGAAAATAGAGCATCCTGAGTTTTCGATCTGACTTTCCAATCAAGTCCCTGTGTGACCTTGGGCAATTCGCTGTCCAGCGGTGCCTCGGTCCCTGGCCTGCCCCCCAACCTGGCCCCCAAAGTGCAGATCATGCTCCTGACTCGTGCCGTATCCCCAGCGGTGTTCATGTCAGGATGAATGAGATATGTGTTTGGTGCTTGCAGCTCCTTCGAAGCATGTGCTATATAAATCCAGAGGGATGCTGGATGTGGACGCGTGTGTGGGTAGCTGGCTTTCCTTTGAAACCCTAGCTCTGTGTTCTGGAAGACTGCCTCGGTGTGTAGGTAGTAAGGACTGAATGGCAAAGGCGCTGAGTTTCCCCACTTTTCCTCCACCACCATTTTATTTTTCTCCATTTTTTATTATTCCTTAGACTCAAGAAGGGGGCTCAATCTCTGAGGATGTGCGCTAGCTAGATTCATAAGGAAAAGCACTCTTGTTCTCCTCCTTCGTAATTGATGACTGGACCCAGGAGTTGGGCATGGAGCCTTTGGAGCAGCCCCTTTGGGAGAGGGAAAGAGGTGGTTTCACTTTTCAGTCAATGTGGGTCTGTATTTTTAATTTTTCAATTTGCACACGTCAGTATTTTTCTGTGCATGCTCGGTCCTGTCAGACCCTTTGCGACCCCGTAGACTGTAGCCTGCCAGGCTCCTCTGTCCATGGGATTTCCCAGGCAAGAATATAGTCCATGGAGTTCTCCAGGCCAGAATACTGGAGTGGGCAGCCATTCCCTCCTCCAGGGGATCTTCCCAACCCAGGGATCGAACCCAGGTCTCCTGCATTGCAGGCGGATTCCTTACCAGCTGAGTCACAAGGGAAGTCCTGTTGTGATTCCACAAAAGCGCTCTCCTCTGCAGCCTGGCCCCTTCTCCCTTTCTCCCCTCTCTCCTCCTCACCCAATTCATCACAAGGGACTGAGCAGCCTACCCTCCTCCCCACCCCCACCACTGCAAGTCGGCCCCCAGCACCTGTCCACCCTCTGAACCTCCGCTGTCTGACAGCACAGGAGACCCGCTCCTTACTCTCTCAGGCTAAGATTTTCCCTGCCTTCACAGATTTTGCTTCAAGCGCTACATACGTATAACAAAATAAGTCACCAATTTAACTGAATCACAAGGCAGGGCTGGAAAAGGAAGGAAGTGTTGTCTTTCCACCTCCCCCAGCCTCATCCACACAGCCCCACATGGCAGTCAGACAGTCAGTTCACTCCCTCAGTCGTGTCCGACTCTTTGTGACCCCATGGACCGCAGAATGCCAGGCTTCCCTGTCCATCACCAACTCCTGGAGCTTACTCAAACTCATGTCTGTCGAATTGGTGAGGCAGTCCACCCATCTCATCCTCTGTCGTCCCCTTCTCCTCCTGCCTTCAATCTTTCCCAGCATCAGGGTCATCTCCAGTGAGTCAGCTCTTCACATCAGGTGGCCAAAGTATTGGAGTTTCATCTTCAGCATCAGTTGTTCTAATGAATATTCAGGACTGATTTCCTTTAGGATTGATTGGTTGGATCTCCTTGCAGTCCAGGGGTCTCTCAAGAGTCTTCTCCAACACCATAGTTCAAAAATCAGTTCTTTCCTGCTCAGCTTTCTTTATGGGCCAGCTTTCACATCCATACATGACCACTGAAAAACCCACAGCTTTGACTAGATGGACCTTTGTTGGCAATGTCTCTGCTTTTTAATATGCTGTCTAGGTTGGTCATAGCTTTTGTTTCAAGAAGCAAGTGTCTTTTAATTTCATTGCAGTCACCATCTGCAGTGATTTTGGAGCCCCAAAAAGTAAAGTCAGCCACTGTTTCCACTGTTTACCCATCTATTTGCCATGAAGTGATGGGACTGGATGCCATGATCTTAGTGTTTTGAATGTTTGAGTTTTAAGCCAGCTTTTTGACTCTTCTCTTTCACTTTCATCAAGAGGCTCTTTAGTTCCTCTTTGCTTTCTGCCATAAGGGTAGTGTCATCTGCATATCTGAGGTTATTGATATTTCTCCCAGCAATCTTGATTCCAGCTTGTGTTTCTTCCAGTCCAGCATTTCTCATGATGTACTCTGCATACAAGTTAAATAAGCAGGGTGACAATGTACAGCCTTGACGGACTCCTTTCCCGACTTAGAACGAGTCTGCTGCTCCATGTCTGGTTCTAACTGTTGCTTCCTGACCTGCATACAGATTTCTCAGGAGGCAGGTCAGGTGGCCTGGTATTCCCATCTCTTGAAGAATTTTCCAGTTTGTTGTGATCCACACAGTCAAAGGCTTTGGTGTAGTCAATAAAGTAGTAGATGTTTTTCTGGAACTTTCTTGGCTTTTCTATGATCCAGTGAATGCTGGCAATTTGATCTCTGGTTCCTCTGCCTTTTCTAAATCTAGCTTGACTTTTGGAAGTTCTTGGTTCACATACTATTGAAGCCTGGCTTGGAGAATTTTGAGCATTACTTTGCTAGCGTGTGAGATGAGTGCAATTGTGCAGTAGTTTAAGCATTCTTTGGCATTGCCTTTCTTTGGGATTGGAATGAAAACTAACCTTTTCCAGTCCTGTGGCCACTGCTGAGTTTTCCAAATTTGCTGGCATATTGAGTGCAGCACTTTCACAGCATTATCTTTTAGGATTTGAAATAGCTCAACTGGAATTCTGTTATCTCTACTAGCTTTGTTCATAGTGATGCTTTCTAAGGCCCATTTGACTTCTCATTCCAGAATGTCTTTCTCTAGGTGAGTGATCACGCCATCGTGGTTATCTGGGTCGTGAAGATCTTTTTGTACAGTTCTGTGTATTCTTGCCACCTTTTCTTAATATCTTCTGCTTCTGTTAGGTCCATACCATTTCTGTCCTTTATTGAGCCCATCTTTGCATGAAATGTTCCCTTGGTATCTCTAATTTTCTTGAAGAGATCTCTAGTCTTTCCCATCCTATTGTTTTTCTCTATTTCTTTGCATTGATCACCGAGGAAGGCTTTCTTATCTCTCCTTGCTATTCTTTGGAACTCTGCATCCAGATGGGTGTATCTTTCCTTTTCTCCTTTGCCTTTCACTTCTCTTCCTTCCTCAGCTAGTTATAAGGCCTCCTCAGCAGCCACTTTGCCTTTTGCATTTCTTTTTCTTGGGGATGGTCTTGATCACTGCGTCCTGTACAGTGTCACAAACCTCTGTCCATAGTTCTTCAGGCATCTGTCCATTAGATTTGATTTAGGTCGTGCCTGAATGGTCTGGCGATTTCCCCTGCTTCCTTCAGTTTGAGTCTGAGTCTTGGCAGAGGCCCCTCTCACGCTCTCGCTCCATCCTCCTGGCGGCCGCCTCTCCGAGTCCCCAGTTGCCGCTATGTCTTTGCTGTCGCCTGTGTGCTCCAGCCATCGCTCAGTCGCGTCCGACTCTGCGACCCCACGGACTGTAGCCCGCCAGGCTCCTCTGTCCATGGGGATTCTCCAGGTAACGATACTGGAGCGGGTGTCATTTCCTGCTCCAGGGGCTCTTCCAGACCCAGAGATCGAGCCCGTGTCTCTTACGTCTCCTGCACCGGCAGGCGGGTTCTTCCACAGTAGCGCCACCCGGCACATCGTGTCCTCACCGAACAGTGTGAAGCGCCATTGCCTCTTTCCTGTAAAACACGAGGCTTTCGTCTCTCTACACCTCCTCTCCCCAGTTTTGAACAGTCACTGCTGATCTGCTGATTTCCTTTAAACACCACTCTCAAACCCCTCTCTTACTAAATGAACTTCAGACAGGATCGCTTGACCCCTCTGTCACGTTTATGTCCCTACTGAAGTGTTCCGCTTTCTGTCTCTTAGTTGGAGTCGAAAGTTAAAAGCCGGGGCTTCCCTGGTTGTTCAGCGGCTAACACTCTGCGCTCCCGCTGCAGGGAGCCCAGGCTTGACCGCAAGCCAGGGAACTAGATCCCTCCTGTTTCAGGGAATTAGATCCCTCCTGTTTCAGGGAATTAGATCCCTCCTGTTTCAGGGAATTAGATCCCTCCTGTTTCAGGGAATTAGATCCCCCTGTTTCAGGGAATTAGATCCCTCCTGTTTCAGGGAATTAGATCCCCCTGTTTCAGGGAATTAGATCCCCCCTGTTTCAGGGAATTAGATCCCACCTGTTTCAGCTGAGTTTTCATTCCGCAGCTAAAGATCCTGCACAATCCTGATTGTTCAGTCCCTCACGTCTTGTGCGACTCTCTGTGACCCCATGGACTGCAGCACACCAGGCTTCCCTGTCCATCACCATCTCCTGGAGCTTGCTCAAACTCATGTCCATCGAGTCGGTGATGCCATCCACCCATCTCATCGTCTGTCGTCCCCTTCTCCTCCTGCCTTCAGTCTTTCCCAGCATCAGGGTCTTTTCCAGTGAGTTGGCTCTTCCCATCGGATGGCCAAAGCATTAGAGCCTCAGTTTCAGCATCAGTCCTTCCAGTGAATATTCAGGACTGATTTCCTTTAGGATGGACTGGTTGGATCTCCTTGGTGTCCAAGGGACTCTGAAGAGTCTTCTCCAGCACCACAGTTCAAAAGCAGTGAAGACCTGGTACAGCCGAATAAATATATAAATTAAATACTTAAAAATAAAGTTAAAAACCAGCAGGAAACATTAGATTGTTATGATAACATAAACACTTACGTGAACTCAGGAATGGGGCGCGGACTCCAGTTCCACTTTGCAGTCGCATGAGAAGCGTCTCACAGGTGAGTGGATCCTTTTCCTTCCCGTCCATCAGTTTGTTCAAGATCATGACACAGCTTAGCTTAGCTTAGGGTCGTGATGTTCATGTTGCCTTTCTTCTTTTCTTGTGGAAGAGTTGTCTTCTTTAGTGTGTCATCAAATATCATTGTGTCCCACTGGGTCCCCAACACTGGTCAGAGCCCTCTGGCTTTCGGTCCTGATTCGGGACTCCCAGTGTCCAGTTACTGTTCTGAGAGTCCCGTCCATGAGCTGCTGGATAAAAGAGCTGTCCCTTGTTCTGCTGGGACACGGATTCAAGCAACAACCTCAGAAAAGGTACCTAGAGTATAAACTCTCGTAATGGAAGTCTCTGATTTTCACACACGCTCAGTGTTGAGGAATTCCAGATTCAAGATGGTCGTCCTGAAAGACACACACACTGCCTGCTTTTCATCTCCCCTTTCCTTTTACCAACGACAAGTTATGGTGCTGATTCTTTGCTTCTTCCCTGGAACTTTGTAGGAATATCACCATATCTATTTTCCCTGGATGCTCTGAAATGCCCTGGTGATAGATCTGGGTGTGAGTCTTTTTTTTTTTTTTTTTTCACACTTGAGTATAGTTGGAGAAGGAAATGGCAACCCACTCCAGTACTCTTGCCTTGAAAATCTCATGGACGGAGGAGCTTGGTGCAGGCTACTGTCCATGGGGTCGCAAAGAGTCGGCACGACTGAGCGACTTCACTTTCACTTTCTATAGTTGCCTTATAATGTTGCATTAGTTTCTGCTGTACAATGAAATGAATCAGCTGTGTGTGTGAGAGAGAGTGTGTGTGTCTAAGAGTGTGTGTGCAGGTTCAGTCACTCAGTCGTGTCCGACTGTGCAATCCCACAGACTGTGGCCCACCAGGCTCCTCTGTCCATGAGATTTTCCTGGCCCAAATGCTGGAGTGGGCTCCATTTCCTCCTCCAGGGGGTCTTCCTGACCCAGGGATGGAGCCCAAGTCTCCTGCATCGCCTGCATTGCAGGTGGATTCTTTATCATGTGCATGAATCTACGATATTTGTTTTTCTCTTTCTGACTTACTTCACTCTGCGTGACAGACTTTAGGTCCGTCCACATCTCTACAGATGACCTTTATCCATTCAGTTCACCTCCTGGAGGCTCTTTCAGACTGAAGCAGCTTCAGATTTAAGAATATCCTTGTATTCTCCTCATGAAACCCCCCTTCTCTCTCTCCATCTTTCTGGATTCCCGGCTGGACTGTTTGAGTTTCATTCCCCTGGTCCCTTCTTCTTTCTCCTGTTTTCTGGCTCTGCCTTTTTGCTCTGTATTCTGAGAACTTCCCTCAACTTCCCACCTGTCCCTGTACGTTACCGTTTTGTCCATTGCCTGGTGATGTTCCAGGAACTTTTCCTTTCACTGATGGGATAAGCTTCCCAGGCTTGAGAGAAGTGGTTTGGGGGTCTCTTTGGGGACAAACTGGAGAGCCGTGCGTGGGCAAGTCTTCCGTTCTCAAGAGGAGGCCACTTCCACTGAGTCTTTGTTCCTTCAGATCAGACACGGAAAAGGGAGGACCCAGAGGCCTGCTCCTTGCCCCACTCCTGCCGAGACCACAAAAGCAGACAGACTCTGGTACTTGTGCGTGTGTGCAGGATGAGAAGTAGGATCCAAACTGGAGGCTGAGGGGCCCCGGTGTGTTTTCGTTCTGGAGTGAGCATGAGCGGTGACCAGGGGCTGATGAAAGCAGGTCCTGGGGATGCTGGGTCCATGCTGGGTGGTGGAAAAGGAGGGCGCCCTCTCATCAGCGAGGGGTGCTCAGTGCAAAGGGCTAAACCCTTGGGCCCCCTCCCAGCCTCACCTCGCCAGCCCTGTGACCCAGACCAGAGCGTCACCCTGCTCCACCTGGTGTCCAAACCCAGTAGTTCAGCCGCTGCTATTCTGCCTCAGCCGCAGAGCCTTGAGAGGGGGCTGAGGGGACAGTGGAGCAGGCAGCGCTGGCCTGGCTCTTGGTGCGTGTCCCGGCTGCATGCTGGGTCCCAGCCCCTCGGGTCAGCTAGGGGTCGCTGGCTTGGTGGGCCGAGCGGCCTCAGAGCACTGGACTCAGGGCTTCGGGTCTTCCTGGTGTCCCCAAACCAAGCTGAAGTGAGGTTGCTCTAGCTGGGGAAATGCCCAGACCCTCTACAAGAACAGGCCTGGGGACCCAGCTCAGAGACTGCCCTGCAGTGGGGTAGGGACCCCTCGGCCCACCAGGTTGGGGGAGGGGCACTTGAGCAAAATGCTGAGCCTGGCCAGCAGGGACCCCAGGACCACCTGCTCCAGGTGCAGAGAAGCAGGGCTCTCAGAGGCCCAGGGCTCTGTCATCAGCCTTTGCAAAAGGCCCTGGAACCTTTGTTCTGGACCTGGGGGCCGGGAGGCACGTCCCTCTCCACAAGGGGAGGCGCCTGGCTCCACGCTCCCTGAGGCCACATTTAGAACATGCCCAGGTGGCCAGTGGGTGTGTGGGCCGGGGGAGTGCAGGCGGATGGGGGGACGGCGGAGAGACAGCTGCGGAGGAGCGCGGGGAGGCTGGGGTTCCGGCCGCACCCCCAGGCTGGGCCGCCCTCCCAGGCTGGGCCGCACCTGCCTGTCCTCCACGGGGGAGGAGCAGGTGCCGGCCAGCGCGCCGCACGACGCCCCCCGCCCCCACACAGCCCGGCCGGTTCGCACCGGTCCCCCTGCTCCCAGGCTTCCGCGGTCGCTGCCGCCGGAGCTGCTCTGCCGCCGTCCCCGCAGCCTCTGGCCTCTCCCCGCCCCTGCCCGCCCTCAGCCTGCTTTGCAGCTTGCGCCAGAGTCCGCGGTGTGAATGTTCCCTCCCGGGCCAAAGGCAGGCTGCTGGTGTGAGGCCCCTGAAGGCAGATCCAGCCCTGCGAGCTGGTAGGAGCCCTGCCCCCACCCCCAGCCAATGTCCTCATCCTCCAACCTCCGCGGCCCTGGCTCAGGGTCTGAGACACAGCCAGCCCTCAAATATGTCATCGGCGCACTGGCCTGAAGTCCTGGGGGCAGCTTCAAGCCCAGGCCTGCCGGGCCAGACGCCAGCGACCCAGTCCCAGCTCTGACACTGGCTGCCTGCCTGGGCCTTAGCTTCCCCACCTGTAAACCGGCCACGCCATCCCCGAGGTGTCTCCTGGTTACAGACTTCTAGACATCCTGCCTGAAACTGCCGTCACCACCAGCCCATGGGCACCCGTGAGTGACCCTCTTGGAAACTACAAGCCCCGAGGTGTGGGCACAGGCAGTCAGGGGGCACCAGGCCATGAAGAAGATGAGGAGGCCAGTTCCCCGAGTGTCCCCAAGGCTGTGCTGGCACCCGGTAGGCCCTCGGGAGATGCCCGTGCTGAGTCCTCACCTCTGGCCAGTGCCTGGCGCTTCCGAGTCTTCCTCCAAGAAGCAGGGAGGAGCCAGAGGAGAGGCGGCCAGACCCCCGTCACCTGAGCCACGGGCTGGAGGCTGCTCTTCCTTTCCCCATCCATCCTGCACCTGCCACATCTGTGTTCTCCAGGACAGGACCCGGACTGACTCAGGCCTGTCACCTCTTCCCTGGCAGCTGGTACAGAGCCTGGCAACTGCTCAGTCCTCAGAGAATGGGAGCAGGGTGGGGGTGAAGAGGGTACAGGGGATGCCAGGACGGGAAGTGGCTGAATGGATGAGGGATAACTAGGTGGGTAGATGGGTGGATAGGTGATGGGTGGAGAGATGGATGACGGATGGGTGATGGATGGACAGATGATTGATGGCGGATAAGAATAGGTGGGTGGATGGGTGAATGACAAGATGGGTGAATAGATGAGTGGATGGGTGAATGGATAGAGGGGCATGGAGGATGGATCAGTGGGTGGATGGATGGTTGGTTGGATGGATAGATAGATGGATGGTTGGTTCAGTGGATGGTTGGTTGGATGGATGGAGGAGGTGGATGGATGAATGGATGAGTGAATGGGTGGGTGGATGGGTGAATGAAAAGATGGATGAATAGATGAGTGGATGGTGAATGGATAGAGAATGGATCCTTGGATGGATGGATGGTTGGTTGGATACAGATGGATGGTTGGTTCAGTGGATGGCTGGTTGGATGGGTGGATAGAGGAGTGGTTGAGTGGATGGTTGGTTGGATGGATGGATGGAGGAGGTGGATGGTTGGATGGATGGATGGATGGATGGAGGAGGTGGATGGATGGAAATGGATGGATGGGTGGATGAGTAGATGGATAAATTGGTGGGAGAGTGGGTGGATGGTTGGTTGGATGGAGGAAATGGATGGTTGCCTGAGTGAGTGGATTTGGTGGGTGAGTAAATGGAAGGAAGGCAGGCAAGCCAGGGCTCTGGCCTCCTCATGTAGACACAGATGTTTTCGAAGCAGAGGTGGCCGGGGTAGCAGACTGCGGCTGCTGGCCTCTCCCCTGGCAGCCAGCCAGCCTCAAGTCCCGTCAGTTCCCCTGGCCAGGCCCCCTCCCCCCGTCACTGCAGACTGGGCGCCCCCCTCACCTGGGCTGGGCTTCCGCCCTCTGGCTCATCTCCCGCTGCCAGGGGCTCTGTCCCCTCGCAGTCCACTCACTCGCGTGGTATTTCAGAAATGTGAGTTTCCCGCATGCTTGCAACCTGCCCTGGACGCGGTGCCTTGGGCCGCTTCGTGGGTCGTGTAGGTTTGCTGTGTGCAGAGCGCTGGCCCTGCGAGCTGGCTTCCCGTCCTCGCACAGAGGCGGAAGGCGAGGTGTGGTCGTTCCGAGCAGCCCTAGCCCCAGTTGCCCAGCTGCTTCTCGGCACCTGCTCCCAGCCCCTCGGGGAGAAGGCCGCCGGCCGCTCTCTGCGCAGAGGGGCCCCACCGCGGGCGGCGGGCACCCAGCCTCGGCCCTGCGAGGCTCACGGCCCTTCCCGCGGTGGGCCTCCTCCCCGTCACTACGGCCTGGGCCCTCTGTGGAGCCATCTTGTTTTACATGTATCTCCGCTTTTTTGGATTTCCTTCCCGTTTAGGTCGCCAACGAGCCCTGAGGGGAGTTCCCCAGGGCTGTGCCGTAGGTTCTCGTTCGCTGCCTGTTTTGTACACAGTGTTGGCCCTGTGTGTCCGTGAGTCCCAGGGGCCCAGCTCATCCCAGCCCCGTTTCCCCGCCGGTGTCCGTGTTCAGTCTCTGTCTGCATTTCTATTTCTGCTTTGTCAATAGGTTCATCCATACCATTTTTCTAGAGTCCACATATATGCGTTTATTTTTTCTCCTTCTTCACTCTGTATGAGACTCTAAGTCTGTCCATGTTGCTGCACGTGGCCTTACTGCCTTCTTTTCATGAGCCAGTGATGCTCCACTGGATATATGTACCGCGTCTTCTCTATGCATTCCTCCAGAGCGCCCGTCTTTCGCCCAGTTCTGATACGTTACATCCTGCAGGGTCTCTTTCTTCCTTTGTGTCTTCAGGAAGCATTGCTGAGGGGCGTGCCCACCTCACAGGCAAGGTTTCCTCTAGGGGTGATGCATATTCTGGAACTAGACAGAGCTGGTGGTTGCATAGCACGGTGAATGCTCTGACTGGCACTGAAGTGGTGGCTTCACAACGGTTAATTCCTCATTTTATATACTGCACCTTGGTGGTTTTGAACAGAAGATAATCCAGCTTTTTCTACAGACGGGTTTAGTCCGAACAACAGGCAAGCAGGACTGGCCCCAGGCAGGAAAGCAAAGGCAAGAGGCAAGGGCCGCGTCCAGGGGCACAGGGTGAGGAAAGGGGCCCAGGCTCCTGTCTTGACCCCCAGGACCCTGGCCCGTAGGAAGGCGTGGCCTGGAAGCCCTGCAGCCTCCGCCCCCGAAGGTCCGATTCATGCTCAGCAGCCCCAGGGTGTCTGAACACGCCCTGGTGGCTGCCAGCTGGCAAACAGGGCTTTGCTGATTCCAGCCCAACTGTGTGAATCAAGGTCAAAGTGGAGGCTGGCGTGGTGGCCGGAAGCGGGCCTGGCAGATGGCGCTGTCATGCCCCTGCTCCCTGGCCTGGAGTCGGCCCTGTGGAGCCCAGGCTGTCTGTGAATGCACGAGGGCTGGAGGCTGAGCAGGAGGGGGTGGGGGGGGTGGCGGGGAGGGAGCCCCACAGACGGTTGGAGCTTCCAAAGCAGGGTTCCGGCTGGCGGCCGGGAGGGTCTTCGGTCCTGTTCCTGGGGTGCAGCCTCTTCTGCTCACCAGTCTGTTTTGCCAAGCCTGTCGGGCTCTTGGATGGGCAGGCAGAGGTCCCCCGGCAGCACGACATGGGGATGTGACTGGGGCTTGGGTCAGGGACCTGAGGTGGGTGCCGCGGAGGTCGGGGTGCTCGGCTCCATCTTTCTGAGCCACGTCGTCTCCACTCAGGCCGTGCAGAGGTGTTTTATCTCTTCCCTGACCTCCTCCCCTCCTGGTTCTTAGAGCGTCTTTTTCCTGATGGGTACACCGAGGCACAGAGGCCTGTAACCCATCGGACGTGCGCTGGCCATCACCCCTCCCCTGGAAGGACAGCGGGGGCACCTGTGTGTCCTGCCAGGCGTGGCATGGGGTGGGGGGTGGTGCCTGTGACCTGCCCCAGCATTCTTTCCATGGCCTCACTTCCCTGACAAGGGGAGCGCGTGAGCGAACATGTGAGGCTGTCTTAGGAATCCAGGGAGCAAGTCTCTGAATGTGCGCATGTCAGGCACTGGGAAGCACTTCCCGCGTCTCAGGACGGTGAGTGGATAAGGCGATGGGTCCACGAAGACCTTGAGGAGGGGGGCGTGGGTACTGAGAAGGGGGAGCACGGATGGGGACCCAGCATATCGTCCATCTGTTATGTATTCACAGAGAAAACGTGTGCCGTACGCGTAGGGATTTGTATTTGATGTAAGTGGCGTGTGTGGTCAGCTGAATAACGGCCCCCAAAGACGTCTGTGTCAAGTCCGCAGCACCTGTGAATATCACCTTATGCAGCAAAAAGGGAGTCTTTGCAGGTGCGGTGAAGGATGCTGAGATGCGGACCTTTTCCGGGATTATCGTGGTGGGGGGGCATGGGTGGCGTGCTAAATGGCGTGACAGGTGTCCTTGTAAGAGGGAGGCAGAGGAGTTGTGAATACAGACGAGGACGAGGAGGCCAAGAGACACTAGACAGAGGCTGGAAGGACGAGCTCAGAAGCCCAGGGTCACCTGGAGACCCCAGGAGCTGAAAGAGGCAGGGAGGACCCTCCTCTGGGGCCCCTGGCGGGAGCAGTCCCAACTAATGCCTTAATTTTGGCCCGGTGACGACTGGCAATGAACTTCTGCTCCAGAAGAGTGAGACATTTAGCTTCCGCTGTTTGAAGCCACCCAGAATGCGGTCATTGGTCCCAACAGCCCCAGGACACTCTCACCGGACCAGCAGGAGGTGACAGGTTCTGCAGACGTAACGGAATGTGGGTGCTGGCCAGTGATGACAGGGCCAGGCCTGCATCTAACAGAAGCTGGGGGTGGATCAGAGACCGGGGGAGGGGGAGCGGCAGCAGACAGGCCCCTGGGCCAGGTGCGAGGCTGGAGCCCCCCATCCCCGGGCGCAGCCTCTCCTCTGAGCCCCCTCTGCTGTTTCTCCTCAGATGTGTCACCCTTGGTGCCTGGGTTTCCTTCCCTGCGGGATGACCCCTGACCTCCAAGCATATGGACTCCACCTGCCCTCTCGTACCGTCTCGGGCGTGGGCCCCAGGGTACCCAGCGGCCTCCTCCCAGCGGGCAGCTCTGTCCCTCCCAGTCTGGGGTGCACAGAAGGGTCACCATCCTGCACCGCCCCACTGGGCCTGGAGGCCGCCCTTCTCTCCAGTCGGCCCCTGAAACCACGTGCCAGCTCACCTGCCCTCCCGTCCACTCCTCTCCCTCCTGCCTGTGCTCTGGCCAGTGGCGTGGGGTCCCTGTTTCTCTCCCAGGGAAAAGCAGCTGCCCGCTCCTGGAGGAAGCCCCCTCCCCGACCCCGCCTAAGATGGGGTCCTCACAAGGTTCAACGTCCACACGTCCACATCCTGCTCCCATAAAGCAAGGACGGTGAGCCATCAGGTCCTCCCACGGTCAGCACAGAACCTGCGTGTTCAGGACAGTGGGGCGCAGCGGGGGTGGGGGCTCCTGTCCCTGGAACTATGCGCTCCGACTGACAGACAGAGAGAGGACGGGTGTTCTCTGAGGGGCCCGTGGGCGCTTCCTGTCCTCACCCTGGGCCACTGTGGTGGTGGCCTGGGCTCAGACCATTTCTTAAACCAAAGGACCGCGCAGGTGGGAAACGGCACAACCTGGGCAGCCTCCAGACTTCCCAGCTCCCCCACGTGGATGGGGTGCGTCCCCCGCCCCAGGGAGGTGGCGGGGACCCCCAGATTCGATTCCCCAGCATGGCCGGCACATGCTGACTCCCAGCGACGTGCCTCTCTCAGCCTTCAGGGAGACGGTTCCCAGGGGGCCCAGTTCCATCTTTATCTAATTGGTTTCTGTGCTGGGAATCTGATGGACTCTCTAATCTTGCAAGATGAAGTGCCCACCGGGCCCGGCTGAAATTTGTCATGTTGGCTTAGAGTTGGGTCTTAGAAAGAATTTTCTTCCTAATTCTCCTCCTCTGGGGACCTGAGAACACAGACACACCTCCTCATGCCAGCCATTCACGGGTCCTCTCCAGGCTGACCCCACCCAGAGGAGCAGGGGCCCCCAGCCGCCCAGGTCACCGCCCGGCTCTCTTCCCCACCAGGGCAGGTGACGGCCGAGCCAGCAGCAAATGGCAGTCGCCGTTTCAGCGGGTAATTGCATGTGGTCTGATTACTGGCCTGGCTTTGTTCCTCTGACCCCAGGAGAGTGTGGCTTACGAGGAAAGAATGCGTGACTCCTTCCGCCGCGGTACCGGCAGGCCCCCAGTGCCTGTGCCGACCTGCTCCTGCCGCTCCCCAGCAGCTCCCCAGGCAGGGCCTGGGATGCGATGAGTCAGCCCCAGATCTGTGGCAAGCGTCGGTGGCAACACCCCCCGGCCTGCATGGCGAGCGGGGCCTGTCTCGGTGGGAGGGGAGGGGCGGCCTGGATGGTGTGGTGGTCCGAGTCCTGGCCCCCAGTGACACCCGTGTCTTGATCTCTGAGCATAACTCTGTCACATGGCCGAGGAAGACTGAGGTTGCATGTGAGACCTTGTTAGATGCGGAAGTTTAAGTGGTAGTTGCTCAGTTGCGTCTGACTCTTGGCAACCCTAGGGACTGTAGTCTACCAGGCTCCTCTGTCCACGGGTTTCTCCAGGCAAGAATACTACAGTGGGTTGCCATTCCCTTCTCCAGGGGATCTTCCCAACCCAGGGCTCGAACCTGGGTCTCCTCCATTGTAGGTGGGTTCTTTACCGTCTGAGCCACGAGGGAAGCTGTTAGGTGTCAGCTGACCTTGAGACTGGAGCAGGACATGAGCATCTGGGTGGGCCTGGTGTTGATCGCGGGGTCCGTGTTAGGGAGGGGGATGATCAGAAGGAGGGGGTGGGGGAGATAACGATCAAAGAGCAGAGGATGGAGTGATGGAGGAAGGGGCCAGGAGCCAAGGGGTCCAGGCGGCCCCCAGAAACAGGAGAGAAGCAGATTCTCCCCCGGGTCCTCCTGGAGGAGGCAGCCCTCAGACACCTTGACCTTAGCCCAGTGAGGCCTGTGACCTCTGGCAGCGTAAGAGAATAACCCTGCATTGTAGATGCTGCCCAGTTTGTGTTGTTTTTCCAGAAGCGTCAGAAGCTAATACAAGTGTTTCGAGCCTTCAGAGTGCTGAGATTGAGAACAGCGAGAACGGGCCCTCTGATCCCCATTCACCACTAGACTGGCAGGGAGAGCCCATTCTATAGGTGGGGAGACTGAGGCTGCAGGAGTTCCAGCCACTCTCCCCAGGCCAGGAAGGGACTCCCGATCCCGGCTCCTCTCCCAGACTCTGCCCACTGCACCCCGCTCACTGGCATCCTTGGGACCCCCGGTCATCCCAGAGGCTCGCAGGCCAGGAGATGAGGACTGGGCTCATGTGACTGCTGGGAAAACCCACGGGGGTGCCCCCGGCTCTGAGGCTGTGCCGGGGGCTGCCGAGGAGGAGGTACGTGTTGGCTGCCGCAGAGCCCACTGCATCCGGGAAGAGGCGCTGGCTGGGGGCCCAGGGCACGGGGTCAGGGCTGGGCCGCCGAGGCTGGAGTCACACGGAGGCTGCCTGTGATCAGGGCAGCACCCCGCCTGCCCCTCACTTGACATCTCAGTGCTGCCCCTCGAGGGAGCCGGCCACACCTGAGCTGGGTGCCGGCCGTCCCAGGAGCCTGGGAGACCAGGGGCCCTGAGGGACCCATGGAGGCCCCCGCACCTGCACAGAGCTCGGTGCAGATGGAGTGAGGAGTGCGCGGCCCCCGGCCTGGGCAGTCTGCGGCCGCCTCCCAAGACTCCCTGAGTGAGTGGCCTGGGCCGTGCTGTGGGTGACGGCACCCTGGCTGACTTGGACCAGCACTCATTTGCCTGATCCCGGCGGTCTGAGATCCGTGTGTGGTCAGGGCTCACTGTCCCCCGAGCTCTGCAGAGGGCCTTTCCTGCCTCTTGCAGCCTCTGGGGTCCCCACGTGTCCCTGAGCTTCTGCCTGCGTCCCTCTAGCCTCCGCCTCGTGCTCCCTTCTCTCTCTGTCTCCCTCTCCTTTTTTTTTGGCCACACCACATGGCAAGGGGGATCTTAGTTCTCCTATCAGGGGTCAGACCCGCTCCCCCTACCTGAGAAAAGTGGAGTCCCACCCACTGGCCGACCAGGGAAGTCCCTGTCTCACCTCTTGTAAGGACTCCTTTCGTGGATTCAGGGCCTCCCCCAGATTCAGAATGACCTCTCCTCAATCCTTCCCCTCACTACTGCAAAGACCCTGTTTCCAAGCAGGGCACATTCCGAGTTTGGGGAGGATATGAATTTGGGGTGGGGTGCTGGATCAGTGGTAAAGAATCCACTTGCCAGTGCAGGAGACCTGGGTTCAGGCCCTGGGTGGGGAAGAGCCCCTGGAGTAGGGAACGGCTACCCTCTCCAGTATTCTGGCCTAGAGAATTCCATGGACAGAGGAGCCTGGCGGGCTGCAGTCCATGGGGTTGCAAAGGGTTTGACACAACTGAGCGACTTTCGCTGTCCAGTCTCTGTGCCCTGTGCCGTGTCTTTCCTCGGGCATGCATGTGCCCCAGGCGAGTGTCCAGAACTGGGACCCGCTGACCCCCACCCTCCCCCCTTCCAGCCCCTTGTGCTAAAGCCTGAGTCTCCGTTCCCACCGGGCTCTGGGTGGGGCCTGTGCACCCCCGAGAGATGAAGCTCATAGCCTTGGTGGGGCCTGGGGGTTTAGAAGGGGGTCACCATGCGTGTTGGCGGATGGACAGCCAGGGGCCATAGGGCGCTGGGCGGGTGGCGGGCAGTGGGCTAGGAAAGGCCTGGGGCCGGGCCTGGGCTCCGGGGGCATCAGTGAGGTCACACGTAGATGCCATCTCCTCGTGCCCTGTGTGTGGAGACCCCCAGGCTGTTGGAGAGCAGGGCAGATAAGAGGAACAATGCCTCGATCTCCCCCAGTGCCGGGGCAGTGGGGGGCTCCAGGGCCGTGGAGACGGTCCTTAGTGCCGTGGAGTGACGGGAGCAGGCCGGGGGCATGGGGCAGGTGGCTGGGAGGGGATGGGGGTGGGGGGCTTTCCAGGGAGGAGACATTAAGGCTGGACCTGCAGGGAACCTGCGGGCCCCTCGCGACTCCCTCTCTGCTCCTGGCCTGAGGCTCTGGTCCCTCAGCAGCCCCATGCGATGGTCCTGGGGAGACAGGATGTGGACCCCAGCCCTCGAGTTCTGCAGGCCCTGGGGGAGCTGCCCCGCATGTCCCAGGGAGGGTGCCGAGGGCCAGGGAGCAGCTCTGGTCTCCGCCCGCTGGCCGAGGGGCTCTGCAGCCCAGACCCTCCACTCGATGCCCAGCTCAACCCCCACGGAGGCTGTGTGACATCGAGCTAGTCACTGCACCTCTCTGAGCCACACCATCCTCGCTGGAAAAGTTGGGGGAGGGGGGAAACCCATGCCTCCCTCCTCTCCTGTGAGAGAGAGGATGAGTGTAGGGGCTTCCGCAGAACCAGTGGGTGGTGAACAAGGCTGGGGCCGCCACGAATGGACTGTGTTATCATCTGCAGTTGCGCAGACAGACCCTGTAGTCACCTGTGGTCGGACCGTCTCCCTGTTCTCAGTAACGTGGGAGGAGGGAGGGGTGGTCTCCGTAAGTACTCTGGGCTGTGCCTGCTCAGTTACTCAGTCAGTCGTGTCCGACTCTTAGCGACGCCGTGGACTGTAATCCACCAGGCTCCTCTGTCCGGCGGATTCTCCAGGCAAGAATGCCAGAGTGGGTTGCCATTTCCTATTCTAGGGGATCTTCCCAACCCAGGGATCCAACCCACGTTGGCAGGTGGATTATTTACCACCAAGCCACCTGGGAAGCCCCCTCGTAAGTATATTTCAGCGGAAATCTGTCTCGATAAACTCAGACAGCCTAGGATCCTCTGATGGATGCGTGTGAGTGATCTGGGGGAGGAGAAGGGAGAGTCAGTGGAGAAGGCACCAGGGTGGCCATCTTTCAGAAGACAAGCAGGGAGGGAGGAAGGAAGGAAAACAAAGACAGATGCGGCCCGGCCTGGCAGACAGGCGCCTGGAACCCAGCAGGTAGCAGTAAGAAAAATGTCTGTTTGGGGCAAACTAGAAACAAGCAAATCATCATTAGACCTCGAGGAGGAGAGGTGAGCTGCTCCTGCGCAAGGGAACAGCAAGACGGATGGGCCGGCACATTGTCAGCCATGAGGCGGGACTCCGGCTTTAATAAAGAATAATAAGAAAAATAAGCGAGAATTAGGAGATCTTAGAGACAGGAACAGGGAAGGGAAGGCACCAGCTGGGGCTGGAGCCCTGGGAGGCTGAAACCATCTACAGCCTGGTGACCTGGAGGCCCAGCCAGCTCTCAGTCCACATCCCACGAGGGGGTGGAGTGGGAGGTCCCACCTAGCTGGGGACAGCACCTCCGTTGTGAGACAGTGTCCTCCACAGGGAGACGTGTGCAGATGGCAGGTGCTTGGGAAGGAGTGTGAACAGCAGCTCGGCTCACAGGGGGACCAGCCAGGGCATTTCCCCTACAGGAGCCGTGCCAGGGTGTGTCTCTCCAGCTCAGAAGGAGCCTGACTTCTGGAGCTCCGTCCATGTCAACCCTGAAGGTCAGAGGGCATGTGGGGTTTGATTCGATTAAGTGGGAGATCTTCCGCCATTGTGGGTGGCTGTCACGTGGGAAGTGCCAGCACCGAGAGTCCTGGGGATGCTTGGAGGAGAGAGAAGGTAGGGAGTCACCTGCTGATTTCAGAAGAAGCGGCACTGCTCCCCTGGACCAGCTGGGCCGCGGAGACTTTTCATGGGCGTCAGGCATCACTCTTCCAGAATGGAAGCCCCGCGTGTTGCTGAGCTCAGTGGTGGGGGCGGGGCTGTGTCAGAGGACGCAGAGTCCCGGCCCCTCCGATGACTCTTACCAGGTCCAGACCTCGGCCCTCAGCTTCCCCTTCCATAAGGCAAAGGGGCCGGTCCACACCATCACCAAGTGCCTGTGGACGTCTGCTGTCGTTCAGCCGTGTCCGACTCTGCAGCCCCATGGACTGCAGCAAACCAGGCTTCTCTGCCCTTCACTGTCTCCTGGAGTTTGCTCAGACCCGTGTCCATTGAGTCGATGATGCTGTCCAACCATCTCATCCTCTGTCACCCCCGTCTTCTCCTGCCTGCAGTCTTTCCCAGCATCAGGGTCTTTTCCAATGAGTCAGCTCTTGGTGGCCAGAGTATTGGAGCTTTAGCTTCAGCGTCAGTTCTTCCTATGAGTATTCAGAGTTGATTTCCTTTAGGATTGACTGGTTTGATCTCTTTGCTGTCCAAGGGACTCTCAAGAGTCTTTTTCAGCACCAGAGTTCCAAAGCATCAGTTCTTCAGTGCTCAGCTTTCTTTATGGTCCAACTCTCACTTCTGTTAAGTCTAAAATCCATCATTCTTTGCTTCGGTTCACTTTTTGTACATTCCCCAGCTCTGCCATTTCTTTCGTCCCTATCATATAATGCCCTTGCTGTTGCCACTGTACTTTTTAAAACATATCTATTTCTTTGGCTGCACCGGATCGTAGCTGTGGCATGCAAACGGTCAGTTGCAGCTTGTGCGGTTTAGTTCCTGACCAGGGATCAAACCCAAGCCCTCTGGGACCTGGAGTGGGGATTCCTGGCCAGTAGGCCAGCAGGAAGTCCCTGATGTGTACTTTGGATCAGCCAGCATGTTTAGGGAGTCAGTGTTATAATTACTGGGAAATTAGTCTTGGCTAAGACCAAGAAAATCACTTTTATTTTGCTCTCCACTTCTGAACTGAGTCCGCCTGAGACACGGACCTTGGGAATTGAAGGTTGGGCAGGACTTGAGGTCTGTGTCACCAAGGCTCCTGAGTTCTCATGGCCACCCAGCAGTGTGCAGAGGAGTGGGGCCCAGACTCTTTCTGAGCCCAGAACATAAGTTGAAGGCTACTGGATTTATCGGGAGGTCTTGGCATCCTGACATCTACACATGGTCTATGTCCTATAACCCAATCCACCTCCCTCCTTCCCTCTCCAACCTCTAAAAGCGTGAAAGCGTCAGTTTGCTCTGTAGTGTCTGATTCTTTGTGACCTCACGGACTGTACCCTGTAGCCTGTCAGGCTCCTCAGTCCATGGGATTCTCCAGGCCAGAATATTGGAATGGATAGCCGTTCCCTTCTCCAGGGGATCTTCCCAACTCAGGGATCAAACCTGAGTCTCCTGCTTTGCAGGCAGATTCTTTACCATCTGAGCCACCAGGGAAGCCCCTCTCCAACTTGTAGATGTCTGTTAAGAAGCTGCAAAGAATAAAAAGCCCACTAATGCTGGCTGAGACCACCCTGATGAGTCTGGAGGAAGGCGTGGCTGGGGTTTGTCCCCGGGGGCAGTGGCGTCTCTGCAGGCCTCCTGGCCTTTCCCTCGGGGCTGTAGGTAGTTCCCACAGCTCCACGTTATGTTCTCAGAGCAAATCTCATGTAGAACATAGGGAAGGAGCTTCCTGATGATCCAGTGGTTAAAGACTCCACGCTTCCCCTGGACGGGGCACAGGTTCCGTCCCTACTTGGGAAACCAAGATCCCACATGCCATAGGGCATGGCCAAATAAATAAATAAAAATACAAATGGATGCAAAAAAAAAAATCCATCATGAACAGAAAATCTAAATTAAAAAAAAAAAAGAGTGTATAGAAAGAAAGCATCAGGATGCACTCTTCTGATCTCTCTTCACGCACAAGTAAGATATTCTCTGCAGGGCCCCAGGAGACTCACCCTCAGGACTTATTGGCCAAAACTGTGTCCGCTGACCATCCATAATTGCAGTGGAGGCTGGGAAAGCAAGGATCTCACTTTTCCCGCCTTGAGAGTAGAAAGCAGGCTGAGGGAGGAGCTGGGTATGTGAGGGCCAAGGCTGAGTGCCTTGCGTCTAGGCAGCAAGGTTGCGGTAAAAGTGATGGCTGTTGAAGCGGGTTTTGAAGGATGAATAGGAGTCTGGCATAGAGTGACAGCAAGCCTATAGAGTGTGTTCTGGGCAGAAGTGAAAGAATGAGCCCGAGAACAGCACACTTAACCGGCAAGACCTCATTTGGCCGATGGCCCGTTCGTTGTAAGGCACGGCACCTTCGTAATTAAACACGCTGTTTCAACACTGAACCTTCACCACACAGGTGTTCCCACGCCACTGTTCACATGTCGCGCCTCCCTTTGCCTTTGGCTGCGCTCACACCACCGTGTTCTTCCTTGCTTGTGTTCAGCAGTGTGTGGACACCATTTCCGGCTCTCGCCCTTTTGGTGTAGAGCAGGATGTGCCAGCAGAATCTTCCCAGGGCACCCCTGGGGGCTGTCTGGTCAGCTCAGGAATTGACAGGAAGTCCAAGATGCCTTCTCCAGAACGTGCTGCTAGAACCAGCCCTCCGCCACCCCCCGGGTCCTTCCCCACCTGGCCAGCGACCCCCCGCCCCGAGCTGTCTGGTGTCCGGCCATCCTAGGACACAGTGCCAGCCCCAGACTGCCCCGCTTTGCCTCCAGCTGTGTGTTCCCATGCAGATCACTCAACCTCTCTGTGCCTCACTGGCCACATGCAGAGAGTGGGGCAAGCACGGCGCCTCCTTCCTGGGGCCGGCGTGAGGGTTCAGGACATCTAGCACAGGGAGCAGTGGCAACCAACAGCGCTTAAAGACTGGGTGAGGCAGTGACAGCTCCTGCAGCCTTTGTTGGAAAAAGTGGAAGTGTTAACGGCTCAGTCGTGTTTGATTCTTTGCGGCCCCATGGACCGTAGCCTGCCAGGCTCCTCTGTCCATGGGATTTCCCAGCAAGAATACTGGAGCGGGACGCCATGCCCTCCTTCCGGGGATCTTCCCGACCCAGGGGTCGAATCCAGGTCTCCTGTTTTGCAGGCATATTCCCTACCGTCTGAGCCACCTTGCTACTTATCCATTATTACTAATTAAGCCAGAATTCAGGCCTCCTCCCACTTTGACCTAACGAAGCACAAAAGCCTGGACGCAGTAAGGGGGCGGAGGGTGTCTCTGCGTTTCAGAAAGGTTTCGCTGTATGATCCTTCTGAAACTTTCTAGGGCATCTCACAGATGACCCCATTTCCAAAGAGGTTTTTTTTTTTTTTTCCATTTTAGAAGAAAAGCTCAGATGTATCACACCAGGCACCTGTGTGCGGTCATATAAGTGTTGCTTGTGTAGGAGAATTAAGACTTCTCTTAGCTTTTATTGTATGTGTGTGCATGTGGGTTATCTTGAGATAGTCACAGGCAGGCATTATTTGTGTCAATTCGAATGTCTTTAGGACACTTAGAACAGGTCTTTATAACCAACAGCCCACAGACCCAATCGGGCCCACCAGTTCTGATGGGAAGCTGTTTTTGTAAATAAAGTTTCACTGGGACTTACCCCGCCCAGTCACTTACATAGCGTCGTGGCTGCCTTTCAGCCACAGCCAGCAGAATGAATAGCTGCCACAGGAACCATATGGCCCAGAAAACCCGAACTGTCTACTCTCTAGCCCTTCACAGACGGAGTCTGGCAACCTCTGATCTGGAACGTTTGCCGAGCTCCTTTGAAAGGGGCTCCATCCACCTGAAAATGTGCCTCCTTCTCCTTCTGAGACTTTTAGAAAAAAACTTTCCCTTCAGTGATCTCATCTCAGCCTCAGCACTTGGAACAAAAATAAAACGTTCCTGTGGCAGGAGGCTGGTGGTCCGGGGTGGCCAGGAGCGGTGGCCAGACCCTCCCCTCCAGCCAGGCCTGACCTCAGAGGTCAGTGCCCTCCCGGTTGGGCGGGTGAGCCTGACGCAGGGGGCTGTGAGCTCAGGGTGAATCCCCCACCCCCGCGCCCTTCCGGGGTTCCACCTCCTCTCCAGAGCCAGGGTCACCGAGCGACACCCGCGCTCAGTCTGATTTGGTGGCTTTGTCACTGTGGACAGCGCCCACCTCCCACAGAGGGACTCGGGGGCTGGCCTTGCCAACCAAGCTCAGCGTCTGTCCCTCGGCCCACTCAGCGTGCTCTTTGGGGGCAAACTTGAGGCCGACAGATGGGCGCCTGGCCTGTCATTGGGATCACCAGAGGAAGAGGAGTCACGGCAGCTCCCTTCTGCGCTCCCAGAGAAATGCCAGGCGCCCGAGCTGTTCCCCTGGCGCTGGTTTCTTCATGCCTTTTGTTTTTGCTTTGTCTTCTTTGAAGAACATTCAGTTCAGCGTCAAAGGCCAAGGCTGATGAGTTGGCCAGCCCCGCAGCCCTGAGCAAACCTTTCCCCCACCAGTTCATGGACTCGAGGAATGACCCCACCCGCCTGGAGTGTGCTGAGGGTCTCGGGGAGCAGCAGCCTGGGGAGCGGCTTAAACAGGGCCGTGGGTGCCACGCTCCCCCTGAAGACGGCTGAATGGGGGCTGGCCATCTCTTCCTGGTTTGCCTGGGACCAGCCTGGTCTTGAAACAGAAAGACCCTATGTCTAAGGAAACCCCTCAGTCCCCAGGTAGCCCAGGACAAAGGTCATCCTGTCGGCATCACGGGCCGGATGCAAGAGTCCCAGGCTGGGTTTCATTCACTGCGTCAGTGAGCACTGTTTGCGTGGCTGCTGGCATGGTCTAATCTTCCCTTTGGCAGACGGGAAAACCCCGGCCCAGACTGGGTGAGCGTCCTGTGCTAGACCCTATTACCAGCCTTTGCCGTAGTGAGGACTAGAAGGTGGGCTAGAAAAAGAGGCGGGAGGACCAGGCTCCAGCCTGAGAGGGCTCACTCATTCCTGGGAGAATAGATCACGGTGAGGCTGGAACAGGGAGGATGAGGAGGCGCCCCGGGTTCAGATCACGAAGGGTCCTGGACACGGCGGGAAACTTGGGTTTTTACCCAATTCTGATGGGAAGCTGTGGGAGTATTTTAAGGGAGGAAGATATGACCTGATTTAAAGTTTTTATAATAAAGAATGCATTCAGAGGAGACTGGTCGGCAAGCTTCTGTGGTCCTCGGGTGGAAGATGCTGGGGCCTCGGGATCTGGGGAGGTCAGGACAGGTGTGTGAATGCTGAGTGTCCATGTCCTTGCTGCTGGCGTTTGCTGATGGATTGGGAGGGAACAGGGGCTTCAGGAAGACTCCTCGGGTTGGGGTCGGCAGCTGGGTGTGCTGCCTCCTACCTGCACTGGCACCCAGGCCCTTCTCCTCTGGTCCTGGCACCCGGAGCATCTTCCCTGGGTTCTGGAGTGCCCATCCTGCAGGGCTGAGCTCGCCTCTCTTCTGGTGACACGCCCTCAGCCATTGCTCGTGGGACAGCACGCAGCATCTACACAGGGGGAGCCCTGGGGGCCCCGCCACTCCGCGAGCACAGGGAGGTGCCTGGGCGTCCCTCCCCAGGGCCCCCTTCCTCCTGGACTCCTGACTCGCTGGCGTGCAGGCCCGCCTTGTGCCCCAGGCCCGCCTCGCCTTGTTGCCCTTGCTTTACCTTGCGTTTGACAGGTTGAACGTTTGTGGTCAGTCTGTGTCCAGCGAGTCTGTCGGCGCCATTTTTCCAACAGCAAGCATTCGCTCACTTCTTGTCTCCACGGTGGGTCTTCCCAGGTGGTGCTCGTGGTAAAGAACCCGCCTGCCAATGCGGGAGGTGCAGGAGACACGGGTTCAATTCCTGGGTCTGGAAGCTCCCCCAGAAAAGGAGATGGCAACCCACCCCAGTGTTTTTGCCTGCAAAATCCCATGGACAGAGGAGCCTGGCATGGACTATGGCCCATGGGGTCGCAAAGAGCTGGACACAACTGAGTGACGAACGCGTCTGTCTTTCTGTCTCCACGTCACCTTTTGGTGATTCTCCCAACATCTGAAACTTTTTCATGGTGATTACAGTTGCTACAGTGATCTGGCTTCAGGGATCTCTTCATGTTACTGTTGCAGAAAGACTGCAGCTGTCTTGGTTCAGATGATGGTCAGCGTGCTTTAGTGACAAAGTAGTTTTTATTTGTTTCCTTTTTCTTTCTTTGGCTGTGCTGGGCCTTCGCTGCTGCGGGGCTTTTCTCTAGCTGTGGCGAGCGGGAGCTGCTCTCTAGTCGTGGTGTGTGGGCGTCTCTCCTCGTGCCGGCCTCTCCTGGTGGGGAGCACGGGCTCTGGAGCTTTGGGGGCTTCAGGAGTTGCAACTCCTGGGCTCCAGAGCACAGGCTCAGTAGCTGGGATGCACGGGCTCAGTTGCTCCGTGGCAGGTGGGATCTTCCCGGGCCAGGAGAGAACTCCTGTCTCCTGCAGGGGTATTCTTAACCACTGAGCCGCCAGGGAAGTCCTAAAGGATTTTTTAACTAAGGTATGCACATTATTTTTTAGGCATAATGCTTTTACACACTCCGTGGACTGCAATGTTGTCTAACCATCACTTTTATAGGCACCGGGAAACCAAGAGCTAGTGTGACTCCATTTCCACATTCTCTTTACTTCCGCAATCTGGAATGGAACCCCCAGTATCTCTGAGGTCTGCCGGTACCTTTATAAGGAAGGAAGCCTGGGGGCATTCTGCTGACGTCACCGGCAGATTCTCATATCTGCTGATGTCACTGGCAGATTGTTTTATGTAGGGAGCGGGTAAAAATATTTCAGTTTACAATGAACGTTTTCAGAGTGAACGCCTCAGGTAGCTTCTCACCAGCTGATCAAGTCTGCCACCCTCTCTTGAATGTCACACTCTGCTGTGTGCTTATTGTTATTTATTATTATAGCTGATTTAGAGTGCTGTGTCAGCTTCAGGTGTATAGCAAGGCGAATTCATGAAATATACACACACACACACTTTTCTAGACTCTCTTGCTTTGCAGATCATTACAAGATATCAGATCTACTTCCTGTGCTATACAGCAGGTCTCCATTGTCTGTTTTATATACTGGTGTGTTAATCCCAAACTCCTAGTTTCTTTTTGTATCTAGCCCACTTCTTACCCCTCTGTTATGTTTCAAGGCTGCAATTGACATCCAAGGTCCCAGAGCTGGTTTGGTGAAGTCGGTTCCCCTCCTGAGCCTTTCAGGCTCCCGTGCGGCTGTTTTCCCGTTTCGATTGCATTTCTATCCCTCTCCTGGGAGCGGTGATCACCTCCCGTCGTTTCTGCCGTCCCTCTGTCTCCTCCACCAGCCACTTGGCAGGTAACATAGCCGAGTTGTGCTTGGGAGATGCTTTGTGGTGATTTGTCACAAAATGATGAGACAATTTAATTTGAATCAAGTTCTTTGCACATTATTGCTTCTATTAGGAAAAACTTGTCACTGTTTATCATGTTAGTGATGAGCAGGGCGATACCGCGATCCTCTCGGGCAGGGATGGTTCTGATTCAGTGTTCTGAATCACCTGTCTGAGAAACAGCTCCCATAAGAGCGCGTCTCTGCACATCGGGGCTGTGAGTTCCGCGGGACGGCCCGTCGTCCGCACCCATGAGGCTGAGATGATGCCGCCCCGTGGGCAGGGCTCCCCAAGAGCCGGGAGCCGTGTCCCTGCGAGTGAACTGGCCACCTTCGTCATCACAGAGCAGCCGTGTACCACCCACCTCTTAGAGCACCAAGGTGGCCTGGGCTCCCTTCCTGCCCCCTGGGAATTGAGGGGCACCAAGCGCCCTCCAACCGGGATGTAGGAAGCAGGATTCAGGGAGAGTGGCGTGTGTGGCTGCAGGCTGAGAGGTGCCCCTTTGGAGGTGAGTGACAGGTGACTGAGGGACCCTTTGCACCCACTCACGACCTGCTCACTCTTCCCAAGGACTGGGACGTGGCCCCGCCTGCCCGTGGGAGCCGTCACCTCCAGGGAGCCAGGCTGCCCGCCCACACCTGGCGTCTCTGCCCAGCTGGGCCACCTGTTGAGGTCCCAGGCATCCCCCTCGGAAGAGCTGACGGGCTGTTTAGCCTCATCTACTCCCTGATTGGCAGAGCCCAGAAATTTCTAGGACAGTCAGTGCCATTCAGTCCCCGGAGGCCCCTCTTTCTAGCAGTGTCCCAGTTCCCGGCTCCATCAGGCTCTGTCACTGGAATGCATTTCCACGGGGAGTGATGTAGACACAGCTTCTCTCGGGCTCGGCTTCCCTGCCGTGGAGGGGGGCCCCGCCCCCCAACAGCTGCTCCAGGAAGGAGCTTTCGGAGATGATGCACATTCCACCTCTCTCCCAGGCTCTCCCCAGGCACAGCTGCCCCCACAGCCTCCGCCACTTCCAAAAGACCACCCCACCCACCCGCCGGGGCCCTGCACCCTGCATTCCAGATGCTCAGCCCAGATCCAGCCAGCTGTGTTCATCACACACAGCCCACCTTCAGCGTACCTTCTTAGCACACGCACACGAATGCTGAAATGGTCTTGGCAGTTCTGCCTCTGGACCCATCTTCCTGAGTCAGTCATTGCAGGAAGACCGTCGCCTTGAACCACCTCTCCAAGAAGTCTCTCCCAGTGAGAAAATCTGTCTCGCAGGTTGTTTTCACATGCGAGGATGTGTGATGGATACAAAACAGCGTGTAATGAAGTTGACCTCATGTTCGATTTCAGAGACACTTCATTAAACACAGACTCATTTCCTTGTTGTTTGCTGTTTGATTTGGGGGTAAGTGGGTTTTCCTTTCCAGCTTGCAGACACGTTTGTGGGGTCCTCAGAGCTTGGAGGCTGCTGGGGACTGGGCTGTAGGGCCCAGTGGCCGAAACCACCCTTCTGCCTGCAAAGCTGAAGGGGGTCAGCGCTTCTCACTGAGGCCCCCGCATCCAGGGCATGTGCCTGTCCAAAGTCCTCTTCAGCCACAGGGCTTGGGCCACCCTCACACCCTGTAGCTTCTCCTGCTGGTGCCTGGGGAGAGCTGTGGCGTCAACTACAGCAGACCTTTGTGCGTCACGCGCCGAGCAGGAAGCATGGCTGTGGGACACGTTTAAGCCGAGCTTGGGTCATCCCAGCAGGATTCAGGCCTGGCTGGGAAAACGCTAGCTTGGAAGTAGTGGATCAGCTGCTTGCTATCATTTTGACCTTAGGTCATACGGGGGAAGCAGGCACTTTTCTGGTTCTGCCTGAAGCTGAATTGCAGCCTCAGGCCACCCCTGGACCTTGTCCACCCCTCAGCCACGGCCCGGTGTGATTGGCCCCTTCTGCCTCACAGGTGGGCCTCAGGACCTCTGTCCCCGAGGTTCTTTCTCTGTCTGGAATGTGCTTCCTCTCTTTCTGTCCCCTTCCAGCCTCCAGCCCACTCACTCCTATTCACGTGTTCGTCTTCCTCCTACAGGAAGTCCTCATGCCCTGTTCGGGTTCACACAGCACTGTATCCTGCACGTTTGTGTCATAGTTAGACTCATATGTGACTTCCCACTTTCTCCATGTGTGGGTTTCCTGATGCTGCTGTAAAATGACCACAGACTCAGCAGCTCCGACAGCAGAAATGTATTCTCTCCCAGTTCCGGGGCGGGAAGTCCAAGATCAAGGTGTCAGGCTCCGAGGAGGCCCTGTCCTCTCTTCCAGCTTCTGGTGTTTGCCAGCGGTCTTGGTGCTTCTTGGCTTGCGGCTGCGTCCTGCCTGCCTCTGCCTATCTTCACATGGCCTTTTCTCCCCTGAGCCTTTCTCCCATCTCTCTCCCTTTTCTAAGGATTTAGGGCCCTCACTAAATGATCTCATCTTGAGAGCCTTAACTCATTCCATCTGTAAAGACCTTTTTCCCAAATAAAGTCACATTCACAGATGAGGGAGCTGGACTTCAACATGATTTGGGGGTCTACCATTCAACCAGCCCACTACCCTTGACGTGTCTACAAAGGTTAGACTAGGTCTGGCTTGTTTCCTCCAAAAATGCCAAATAACCAGCCTGTTGCCTGACCCTTAGTAGGTATTCAGTAAGGAATGAAGGTGTCAGTCACTCAATTGTGTCTGACTCTCTGTGACCCCATGGACTGTAGCCCACCAAGTTCTTCTGTCTGTGAAATTCTCCAGGCAAGAATACTAGAGTGGGCTGCTATTCCCCTTCTCCAGGGGATCTTCTTGACCCAGGGATCGAACCTGGGTCTCCTGTGTTGCAGGCAGATTCTTTACCATCTGAACCACCATAAAGAATGACTGCATGGATTAATGAATTAACATGGCAGCTTATCCTTGGCCCCAGTTGTTTCTGAGCTTTAATTCAAGACCAAAACTTAATCCCAGTAGAACAAGGAAGAAATGGAGCTGTTTGATTTGTCTGGATGAGGCTATCAGGTCTACCCCAGCCATCCTTGTGTTCAAAATTCAAATGCCCACAACAAGCCATCCCACGTGGGGCAGGGCGGACAGAGCCACGCCAGGGCCCAGCTGCTCACACGTCTCGGCCGCCGGGGCTTGGCTTCCTGTGGCTTCAGGCTTACACCTCCTCCAGGACCAGACTCCACGGCCAAGGGAGCGTGTTCAGTGACGGGCAAATCCCAAATGCCAGCTGGCATCGCTGGCATCTCTACCATCTGGACCCAAGCGAGCGCAGCCTTCCGTTCGTGGAGCCACAGTTAAGGCCACTTGAGGCCCGGCCACCTGCAGTCTTGCAAGGCAGACGCCAGGGGAGTCTTCAGGCCTGCTGGTGGGGTGGGGACCCTGAGGCCCTCTGTGTGGCCGACCGTACTCCCCCTCATTCCAGGTGTATTCAGCACTCTCTCCTGCCACGTGCAGGACTGTCGGGGTGGAAACATGAAAAGCTGGCACCGCCTCTGCCATGTGGCTCCCAGGAGCCTTACAGCACAGGGTTGTGTCTCCTGGTGCTGATGTGGCTCTATGAGGCCACCTCCTGCCTCCACGGCAGCCCCAGGCAGACATGCGTCTATGGATACTGCGTACATTCTGCGCATCTGTGGCCTCAACTCCATCTTTGCATGAACTTGAAAAAGGCGCCTGCCCCCTTCTTAAGGCCCTTTACTTGCAGCTGAGAGCCGAAATCACCACCATAAACATATGGTTCTATGACAGCCATGATTGGACGGTATCCTCTGTACTTGTTCTGTGTGCAACCTGCACAACTGTCCTTGGCAGGGCTGAATGCCCACCACCTTTGCCTTCCACGGTTCCCACTGCAAGAAGCTTCCAAAGGAGGGTCCATTTGGGGTACGTTAAAGTGCTCTCCTTCCCTGTCCAGAAAACACGTTTGAAGAGAGCACAGCTGGAGTACAGAATTTTTTTCATCACACAGAATCTCACCAAGAGTTGATGTTGTGCCCTGTAGGGAGATTCAGAGAGAATGGGCATGATGTTGGCCCCTGAGGAGCCCACAGGTGACGGCTTCGCAGGTGAGAAGGACCCCACCAGAGGCTTGGGCAAGGCTGGAGGGGACCCCCTTGTACAGACTGTGTGGGGGCCCCTTGTTAGGAGGATTTGGAAGGAAAGAGACTCTCATTTGGGAAGGCTCCTACTTGAGGCCCGGGGTGTGGGATTTCCCAGTCGGAGCCCATGCCCGGTGATTGTGCTGTTCAGACAAAATCGGAATGCGCACTTATTTTAAGGGAACGACTCTTGCGTTGGAGTTTCTATTGCTTTTCACGGATTGCTACTGAGATTGCAGGTTTCCATCAGCCTGAGCTTGCCCTTCCACTTCCTAGGCCTAGCTAGCTGCATACAGTAGGCGCTCCACAGTGCTGAACTGCCCTGCCCTCTGTGGATAATGGGGACCTCTTCACTCGACACCCTGTGGTCTCCCTTCAGCCCCTGACGCTGCCACCCCTGTTCTCCACGCTGTGTTCCTTGCCCATTTTGCTCCATTCCATGTGGCACTGTGCTGGGAAACCCCAGGATGCACTCACGGTCTGGGGAGATCCGCGCGTGGCAATGCTGATGAGAGCACTTCTCCCTGTGGTAGGGGCACTGCCCTCACCTGCTCCGCAGAGTCCCTGCAAGGAAGGTATGAGTGCTCCCACTTTGCAGATGGGAAAAGTGAGGCTCTGAGAAGCTGAGCCGGTAAGTGCCTGGGTCAGGATTCAAACCCAGGTCTGTCTGTGAAAGAAATTGAGATGGGTCGTGATGGGCAGGGAGCCAGGGGCTGTTCAGTTCCTGAACTAACGCAGGAAAGAAAAGTTTGGACCGTTCCTCATATCGGAGACGAAGGAGTCTGGTGTCTCCTCAGCGAGCAGGATGACATAGACACACAGGTCGGGGCAGCCTCAAGTGAGTCAGCAGTTGTTCAGCGACTTTGGAACTACTGAGAGGCTTAAGAGGGAACCTTCAGGCAGGGTGGGGGGTGGTCCTTACAGGAGGAGGGGGTGGGCACATGCAAATGACCCTCCCTTAGGATGGTTGGTGTTAACGTGTGCTGCCTACCTGGGCTCAGGTGGGGTCTTTGCTAACCCCTCCTGAAGTCCACAAGGCATGCCTTGCTATTATTCCCACTTTGCCAAGTGGGACCCTGAGGTTCCAAAGCTCAGAGTGCCCTTGCGGTCAGAGCAGAGCCAGGATCTGAGCTGGGCCCTGTGTGATACCACCCACCATGCCCGATGCCCCCACCCTGTGTGGCCAGTGGGGAGGGTGCCAGCCGCACCCAGACAGCCACACTGTCCCCAACGAGCTCCCCCAGCATGGGGGACAGCTGAAAGGCTGTCGGGGGGTGCCGTCTGTGCAGTGGGCAGAGGAGCTGGCCCACGCTACCCTCATGATGGAGAGCGGAACAGGTTTGCCTTGGAGCCAGGCAGAGACGGGTGTCAGGGGTGACATGGGTCCCCAGGGAACCACAGGGCTCTGGCCCCTCAGAGCGGGCATCATTGTGGCAGGGTTTCGAGGGGCTCCTGCAGGGGGATGAGCAGGGGCAGAAGGCGAGGCTGCAGCAGCCTGGGGGAAGCGGCCAGAGCCGGGGGGGTGCTTGTACCCGAGGAGCCCTCCAGCTTGAGGAGTTCAGGGGTGGGCGGGAGACGGTTGCGTCTGTGTTCTGGTCGGGGAAGGCACGGGATGGAAAGTGGAGAGGCTAGTGGAGGGTCCACTCCCTCGAGCACCGGGTGCCCAGCTCTGCGCCACCCCCTCCTGCAGATCCCAGGTGCTGGCTCCTCGCCAAGTGGATGGTGGTTAACCCAATAGTTCCCTGGGGCTCTCAGTCCCACCGCAGGCTGTGGGCATCCTCCAGTCTGACCTCACAGGAGTCCCCCGGAGGCCTGCGGCTTGTTCTCAGCATGCTGTGGTGTGAGGGGGCCTGAGGCTCAGAGAGCCAGGTCTCTGACTGAGGCCAGGCCAGCACGTGACCTGCCCACAGGCTCCCAGGCCTGGACTCCTGGCTGTGTTCAGCCCTCGTCTGGTGAGCCTCGGGGGCTGAGCTCCCGGACCTAGGGCTCCTGTACTGACCCGGCAGGCTGACCCCAGGGTAGGAGGCAGAGCCAGTGCCCAGGGACTCAGCCCCTCCTCCCAAGTTCCTAGACCACCTGGACTGCAGCCATCTGGGATGGTGCAGTCTGCCGCACTGGCCCTTTCCTGGAGGCTAGGGTCACACCCGTGAGTTCCTTTGTGCGGCCTCCGATGTGTGGGCCGAGGGCTCAGGAGTGGGGCAGGACACCTGTGTGTCCTGGGGCTGCGGCCCTCCCACCTCTAGGGAGCCCCCGGGCTCCTCCATCCCCTGCAAGGCGATGTTCTCCGTTACTGCCCAGCGCTGGGTCCCAGCAGCCCTGTCCCTCCTCCTCCTGACTGTCCACCCGGGCTGCTCCCGGAAAGCTGAGGCCGACGCCTTCCTGCAGGTGGCAGACCCAGCGCTGGGCAGAGCTGACCTTCAGTCCTGGGACCTGGAGCCCCATCCAAGCGATCGGAGTCGGCATCCTGGGCCGCTCCCTCGGGGGCCGGGGCCCTTCCCCCTCACCCTGCCCTCCCACCAGCCAGCCCCTAAGGACCCTGGAGAAAGCCTCCTCTCTGTCCCTCCCACCCCCAGCGTCCCTCCCCCTCCCCCGGACTTACTTCCGGGGCAGCCGGGGCTCCTGGAGGGAGGCAGCCCCGGAAGGGGGTTCGTCCGCGGGGTTCCCCTGTTCCGGGTGCTGGGTGCTGCGGGGCGGCGATCAACTGGCGACGCGCCCGTCCTGTGGATGGTGGGAGGCTGTGGCGACCGAAGCAAAGTTGGAGCTTTTGGGGTTTCTTTCCTTTAAGAAAAAAAAGCTGTGCCAACCGGCGGCTGGTGTGGCTGCAGGGGGAGCCCGCAGCCCCTTCCTCTCCACCGCCCCCCGCCCCAAGGAGGCCGGGCTGGAGTGACCTGCCCCCTTCCGCTGGAAGCCCCCTCCCGCCCGCCGGCCGCCCCCTCCGCCGGCCTGCGGTTCTTCTGCGCGGCCGGCGTGACGCCGCCGAGCCGCCAGCAGCCTTGTGGGCTCCGCGCAAGAACGAGGGGGGCCCAGCGCGCCCCCGGGCCGGAGGGAGGGGTCGCCGCGCCTCCCGGGGCGGCCGCGGCTGCGAGGGAGCGCAGAGAATCGGCGGCTTCTGTACGAAAAAAAGCCCTTCGGGAAGAAAAGAAAAAGGAAAATTGCTGCCTCATGTCTCCGCCGGCCGAGGGCCCCGCGCCGGCCGGGGCGCCGCGTGCGGCCGGGCCCCGCGCGCGCCGCGCCCCCGCGCCCGCGGGCCGCTCGCCGTGCCGGGGCGCCCGGGGCCCGCCCGCGCCGCCGCCGCCGCCGTGCATGACTCCTGCCTCCCGCTCGCGCCCGCTCCGCCCGGCCCCCGCTCCGAGCCCGCCCCTCCCGTTAGCCTGCCCCCAGCTGCCTCCGCTCCTCCTGCGCCGCTCGCCGTCTCCACGCTGCCTGCCTGGGTCGGGCGAGCTGGGGTGATTAATTGGCTACGATGATGAACGTCCCCGGCGGAGCCTCGGCCGCGGTGATGTTGACGGGCTACAATAATGGGCGCTGTCCCCGGAACTCTCTCTACAGCGACTGCGTTATCGAGGAGAAGACCGTCGTCCTGCAGAAGAAAGACAATGAGGGCTTCGGATTCGTGCTCCGAGGGGCGAAAGGTAAGAGCCGGCGGCTCCCTGCCTCGCTGCCTTCACATGTGTGTGTGTGTCTGTGTGTGTACACGCCTGTGTGAAAAACGTTCCCCAGCTCAGAAAGAAGCCCTTTTCCTGGGGGTACTCGGTTGCTAGACAACCATGTTCTTCCACATCCTGGCTTTTTAAACACCGGGGCTTCCTTTAGGAATATTTCCAATTTTCTGTACACAGTATTGCTCCGAACAAGCTCCTTCTCCTCCCTCTCTTTCCTCCTTCTCTCTCCCTCCCCCCACTTTTTTTTTTCCTTTAATTCATGGGTTTCGTCTGTGTTTTGTGGCTTGGTTCAGTCCAGTTGTGACTGGCTTCAGAGCTCCTGGTCTCAGTCGCCCAGAATTACCCAGTCCCGAGTTTCCTTTGGGGATTTCCAAACTGCCCCGCTCTGGGAGTGGGCTTCGGCCCCCCAGTGCGGCAGGCGGCTGGGTGCCCGCCCCTAAGGTGACTTTGCAAAGGGAATGTGGCAAGATGGTCCCCTCCGCCGAGGCCCAGCCAGCAGCACACGCGTCACGTGGCCCACGGTGGGGGGCTCCGGGAACCTGGTCCGGGGCGGTGCGGCCCCCGCAGCCCTGAACTCGGGAGGGCACCCCCTGCCAAATGAAACAAAATGGCATCGCCTCCCCGTGAGAGAAGACATCTGTGCCCCTCCTGTGTGGGGAAACCATGTACAAGTTTGATCTCGGAGCCTCGGGGCTGCGGTGGAGGGGTCCCGCACTGCTGCGGGGGTGGCCTCCTGCCCCGGAGCCAGCCCCACCTGCTCCAGGCTCCCGCTGCCCGGCCGCGGCTCATCCCCGGGGAGGGGGAGATCCTCTGCCCCAGTGCGTGGCTGTGTGGTGTCTCCCCTCCCCCGGCCGAGGCCAGCTTCCTCCCCCCTACCCCCCACCCCAGCCCCTCGGGACCACCCAGGAGCGTCTACCTCTTGCCCCAGAGTTTGGCTCCGTGGCTCTGGGCCCCCTGCCCCGGAAGCCAATGCCAGCTCTGCAGAGCAGCGGGCCCCCAGCCCTCCCGCAGAGTGGCCACAGGGAGCCGGGCTTCCGGCAGAGAGGGCTCATGAGCAGATTCCAAATCTGCAGCCACCCACTGGGTCAGCGTTCTGTCCCGTCCACACTCCAAGTTGAATTCCCTTGGTTGCAAGTCTACGTGGATATAAATTTGGCAGGCAGTTCAGTGTGGTGTTTCTGTAGCTCCATGTGGTTATGGGGGAACTTTTCCATTTTTAGAACTGAAAATGTTTAGTCACTGATGCTTTTAAAGAAGATGACAGGCGTGTACATATAGACCTGGACCGGGAGCACGGTATCCCGTGTGTTTTCAGCACAGAGGCCGAGAGGCACCAGGAAGCAGTCGGGTCCATTGCTTGAGCTGGTGTCGGCCCATGACCATGAGTATCAGCCCCTTCCCAGGGGAGAGCTGGCCTGGGCCACCTGCTTCCCACGGAGACACAGGGCCTTCTTCCTCCCAGGGTCCCGTGGGAGGCCTGGGCTACCAACCTGCAAACATCTCCCAGCCTTGTAACGAGGTACACCTTATCTTCCCAGCGGATACGCCCATCGAAGAATTCACGCCCACACCGGCGTTCCCGGCCCTGCAGTACCTGGAGTCTGTGGATGAAGGCGGGGTGGCATGGCAAGCCGGACTGAGGACCGGGGACTTCTTGATTGAGGTAGGCACACCGGTGTCTGTCTCCTTTTGCCTGGCGAGAGCGCCCGGCTCTCTTGGGGTTGGGTCTGTGGTCTTGGCGGTGCGGCCAGTGGTCCAGGCTGGGGGCACGTGTGGAGGCTGCCTTGGATGGAGGCTTCCTCTGCTGTTCCCACCTACGGTGGATGCCATTTCCTGCAGATACCATGTTGGGATTGTCTTTGAGGCCTTGGTTTTATCTCTTTGGAGGCTGGCAGTGTCTGCAACTTGGCTGTTGATCTTGAAGTAGAAGGTAGAAGTAAGAGGAAGCTGGTTGCCCTGATGTCAGGGACCTGTGCGCATCTGTGGGTGGCTTAGCTGTGACTGTGTGAATAGACCCAAGAGAAGCCCCGGCCCACACTTGTGCGCCCAGGGCAGAGGGAAAGCTCGGTGCCGTGGGTCTCGCTCCCGCGAGGTCTGTCATGTTGGTGGTTGAGAGTCTTGATTTTCAAGTCGAAGTAACTGGCCTGTCAGATGGGTGATGGTCTTCAAGGACCGAGGAGCCTGGGAAGGTCGGGTGGCTGGAAGCTCATGGTGCCAAAATGAAGCTTGTAAATTTAGATGCTGTGAAAACCAGCTTTTGCTAATAGGTGAATGGAGGGAGCACGCTCTTCATTTTAAAAAGTCCCACCAGACGTGAGTTCCCTGCTGCTTCAAGTCTCACCTGGAGTGGCCCTGTTGGTGTGCACGAGGTGGCAAGTCGCTGGCACACCTGAGCGCCCTGCCTTTTGCAGGTTTAGGTGTCACTTTCAAAGGGACGTGTCACTCTTTGGAAATAGCAATAATAGAAGAATATGTTGTGCCTTGAAAATGTTCTAAGATGCTCGGTAAGCTCAGATGGCCCCCACTGGGAGTCCACGCTTCTGGGAAGAGCATTCCTCGGGGCTCACCCTCAGCCCTGTGTCGTCTGCTCTGGAAAGGCACCGCATGTGGGAAGACTGGGTGTGCGGTCTCAGCGTGGCGCTCGGGGCCTCCGCCGTGGGGCCGGCCAGACACCTGTTCATTCTGGAAAGGAGATCCAGGCCATGGCGAGACGTCCGCTTGAAGCCATTCGTCTCTGATATGCCTCAGCTTCCAAGAGTGCTTTCTGAGCTGCAGTTCTGGTCATGATCTCTGAGTGCTTCTAAGGAGGATGTTTCTAAGGATGGAAATCCAGAAGGAAAGATGCTGTTAGAAGAGAGACCCAAGTAAAATGGAGAAGGTGCTTTACCTTATTCCAGGCATCGTGTGTTGCTGTCCCTTTATGTGCTAGGGGAAAAAAAAAGTGTATTTAAGTGATTACTGGCCAATCAGAGCCTAGCTCAGATGAAGACCTGTGCTTCTTCAGGCTCTTATTTCTTTGAAACTGTGGAATGCATATCCAGCATGGTGGGAACTGGAATCCGCGGTGATTTCACGGGTTAACTCGATTTGTAACCTCATGAAAATGCAGAGAGACTGGGTTGAATCATCTTCTGTAGGATGCAGTTGTGATGTAAGTTCCTTTCCCGTGTGTGTGTCTGTATGTGTGTGTGTGTGTGTCTGAGAGAGACAGAGAATCCAGTCGGGTGGCAAAGCTGTTGCTGGTTCTTAGTTTTAAATTATAAATGAGGGCTGCAGATGCAGGAGCATTCCTGATAGTGAGGCTCGTCGGATTGTTTCCTTGATAAACTAGTCAATAAAGAAGCGTAGGGCAGCCATGGAGCGTGCGCCAGGCCCACCCCCTCTCCCAGGCAGCAGAGGCACGCTGGGTTGGCAGACGGGTCCGCAGCACTCGGCTGGGCCGGGGAAGAAGGCAGGCCACCCGGTCGGCTGGAGGGCTCCGTAGAAATCAGGAACATGAAGAATTTGTGCCCTTCTGTTTTCAAGGCACCTCCTCTGACATTGCTTTTAACCTCTTTTGCCATTTTGGAACAGCTTTCATATTCCGGGTGACCTCTGAATTCCAAGAGTCCAGGCATGGCTGGCCCAGAGCTGCCTTAAGGTTCTGTTGGTCTTCTTATGACCTGAAGGAGGAATAGGCCCCAGACAGCCCCAGGCCGTAGCAGGCTGCTCCCCAGGGGTCCTCCTCTAAAGAGGGCACGGGGCAGGCGGTGGGGGGAGCACTGAGGGGCAGCACTGAGGACCTGCTCCTCCTGTCTCATGCCAAGGTTTCATTTGTGGGGGCTCAGAAATGCTCCTTCAGGTGCTTGGGTTTGAAAGACCAGCTCTCCATTGAGTTGCTTTCCTAGCTGCTCGATCGCACCCCTGGAACAGTAAATCACGTATAGCCCCATAGGTGCATGTTTTTTCCAACAGAAAATTTTTCTGTGATTTTCATTGAAAAGCCTCAGCCTTGCAGAGATTGTTTTAGACAGACTCACTTGCCTTGGTGGATCTTTGGCTTGAATGGAAGCCGTGCTGGAAGCTGGGTTTCTAGGCTCTTGGTCAAGTGCAGGGTCCTGGCTTGAGGTTGCAAGTGTGGGCGAACTGGCCACATCCGTCCACATCCCTTCCTCCCACACACAAGCCTTCCTTTCTCTCTGCTGCTGGAAAGGAGCGCAAAGCCTGTCCGATATTTATTTTCTCTATAAAGACCCATGCAGCAGTTTGAACCGTGGGACCGAGGGGCAGCTCCTGAAGCGAATGCTCCCACTCTAAAGGCTTCAGCGTCTCCCCGAGCGTCATGTTCCCCTCTTGGACTTTGTCAGGGCGCGCACACAGGGCATTGACCCCTGTCAAGAAGGGTTTCCTTTATGCGTGCGTTTCTGGGGTGCATACTCTCTAAATTTTCTCTCCTTGCCCTGACTTTTGGGAAGAAGGAGCCTGTCTTTAGCTGTTGGTGCTGTTTCTTTGATGCCCACGCCCCTCCCCTCCCACCGACAAGCCCAACTCTTGAGTGGAGCTCCGTGGAAAAAGGCTGTCTTCCAGCTGGGGATGGGTCTTAGTGTGAGCAGGTGGAAAGTTCCCTCAGGCTGGAGGGCAGGGAGTGGGTGCGCCGTGCATGGGGACGTTCAAACAGGTGGGCTCCGCAGAACATGTGTGTTTACCGTTTTCAGATCAGTTTGATGGGCCAGAGCCCCCTGGATGGCCGGTGACACTGAAGCTTCCCCAGAGAGCCGTTAGGGGTGGCGGGAGTGGGCAGAGTGGGAGCCGACTGTCCCTCTGGGACCTGGGGAGGCGATGCTCACTGGGGTGCGGGGAGGGGGCCAGTGACAGCTCAGAGAGGGAGGCAGGTGGCGGAGTCAGGGCACAGTTCCTTGCTTGCAGGTCCAGTGTGAGGTTGGGCCACCATCTGGCCAGGAAGGATTCAGGCCCACTTCTGTTTTGCTTAAAACAGGAAACCCAATTAAATGCTGGCGAGGCTTGCCGGAGAGTTGAAATTGAAGAGTCCAGAGGCAGAGGCTGCCTCAATCGCAGTGTGTTGAATATAGTCCGTCTGCTGTTTCTTTGAGATCATCTGGGTGAAGGGGCCTCAAGCACACGGGGCAGGAGGAGCCGCTTGTGAGGAGTTACCAGGAGGACGTAGATGTCATGGGTGACAGTTTCGCGTGGAGTAATTCAGGAGACTGGGGGTGGGGATGTCATTTGGATTCCTGCAGGGACTCAGCAAACTGGGGCAGCCCCCAGCCTCGCCCAGAGAAGCTCAGCTGGGCACCAGCGTCACCTGCAGGCCTCCCAGAGACCCTGAGACCTGGGCTCAGCCCTCACCTACATGGTCAGAATCACGAGGCAGGAGCATCGGTGTTTTTAGGGTGCTTCAGTGATGATGCCAGGGGTTCCAGCAGGCAGGCACGATGAAGACCGTCTGGCCTCACCATGGTGGCTATTTGAACCTTTTAATTTAGCATTCTAACAAAAATTAGAAGCAGGCACTGCGCTTATCTCGTTATCTCAAGACCAGAACTGGCTTTCCTCCACAGACCTTCCCATTTGGAAGCCTAAGCTTTGTTTCCTGCTTTACTTTAGTATAAACTAAAATATCTTATATCTCAAAACTCACTCATGGTACAGCTAAACAGTAAACATCAAAAGAGCAAACAATGTTACAGCAAATACAACAACAGGCTCATATCCTTATTTATAATCAAGGGGATGTCTGCCAGGCATTTCCCTGCCCGTCCAGCCTTCATAATAATCCCGCAAAATAGCATCGATGTCATCTCCATATTACAGATGAGACTGGGGCTCAGAGAGGTTCAGTCACTTGCCCAGGGTCACATGGCAGGTGAGCTGCAATTCCAGCCCAAGCTGTGTGAGTCAAGAACACAGCTGTTCAGAGAGGCTGGGAGACGCTTTGATGCACTGGATGTGTGCACAGGCATGGAGTAAGAAGAGGTACAAACGATGAGATGCCAGTGTTACTTTCAAATTAGCAAACACTTTTTTTTTTTAATTACTATACCCATTGCTGGGGACAGCACCTCTAGGTTACTACACGAAAGAATAAATTGCCAGAAACTTTTCAGAAGTCGATGTGACCTTGTGCAATAAGAACAATAAAGCTGAACCAGGAATTTTACATCTAGGAACCCATCCCAAGAGAATGATCTTAAAAGAGAAAACCACGGTGAGATCACAGTGCCTCAAAGAGAAAGGGGTGGCAGTCGCGGGGAATGGTTAAGGGGGCACCATGCATCTGCTGTGGGTGTAAAAGAAAGCATCAAAACTTAGGCTTGCAAGAAGTTCTTCCTACCAACAGGAAACAGTTGTCTTACATTAGGTGAAGAGGGAAGAACTGAAGTTATCTGCACAGTATCATCTGAATTGTACCACCTCGCCCCAAAATAACCATAGAAAAATATAAGGAAAGAAAATGTTAACCCATCAGTCAGTCTCCTCAGCTTGTGTGTGGTTATTTTCTGTTTGGCAGACTTCTCTCTGTTTCTCAGATTTTCTAGAATGACAATATTAATTGTTGACAGGGGTTCATTTCATAAACAGCAAATTGTTCCTTAGAAGAAGCCGTCTCACGTAGATGAGCGCCGTCTCAGCCTCCCTGCCCCAGGAGGGACTGTGTGCTTTCAGGGCCGCGCTTTTCCTGGGCGTTAATTGTTTTCCTGGGGCGCCCCTCCCCAGCTCACGCAGCCCTGGAGACTCCCGTGGTTTTTGTGATTGTTGTCTTTGTCCTGAAGTGGCCAATCTTGGTTTTGTGTTCATTTCCCTAAATAGGTTTTCCCTTGCAATTAAAGCAGGCAGCAATATCCTTCATCCTTGAAAAGTGATGCTTGAGTTTGCTAATTACTTTTCCTCGTATTAAATACTTGTTCTAAAGATGGCCTGGAAGTGTATTATAATCTCGGTTTGCATTGAAGTGAGGACGCTGAGGGAGGCCCTGGTGTTTTCCTTAGGGGCCGTTTGAGTACCTTATGAAATGTTTGTCAGACTGCTGCTTGAGAACCCCGACTTGGAAAACGTCATGCAGACCCTAGAGCCTGTTTGTCCAAATCATTACTTTCCGCCCAGCTGGAGGTGTAAACAATTGTTACAACCTGGTGATAATCGGTCAGTCTCCTCAGCTTGAAAATTAAGTATTACAGGGAGGAGAGTAAATAAAGTCCAGGTGATTCCTGATGGGTGGTTCTGCACGTCCGCAGTCGGCACGCGTTCCCTGGATCTCAGCATCCCCGTCAGCGAAATGGGTGGTTGTGTGAGCTCGGTCACCAGAAGCCGACTCCGGTCATCCCTGGGTGTGTCTGCGGGGAGTGGAGGGTGTTGATTCCAGCAAAATCTCTCAGTGCCATGGCAGTCTGAGGGTTCTGAATCCACGGTGTGGAACCTGCAGGCATGAAGGGCCGACTGTATATTCACTGAAAAGAATAGACGTGGACTCACGCAGTTCAAACACACGTGCTCGGGGGTCCACTGTGCGTGCCACCTGAGTCCTAAGCGCTCGGCTGCTGCTGGCTCCTCTTGTTGGTGGGAGATCGTGAAGGGCCAGCAGTGCTGGGCGTAGTATCCTGTCAGTATTTGTTGCTGATCATCTTCTTCTCCTTCATCATCATTAATGATGTCTGACTCAGGAGATGAAGCCAGTGACGATGGGCTGAGCCAATGATAATGTCATACACAGAAAACAGACATGGCTGGCTGTGGGGGACGGGGAGCGGGATGAAGTGGGGCTTTGGGGCTAGCAGACACAAGCTGTTATGTATAGGGTGGGCGAATAGCAAGGTCCTCTTGTACCTCAGGGCATCCCAAGTGGTGCCGGTGGCAGAGAACCCGCCTGCCAGTGTAGGAGACGTGAGAGACGCGGGCTTGATCCCTGGGTTGGAAAGACCCCCTGGAGGAGGGCATGGGAACCCACTCCAGTCTCCGTGCCTGCAGAATCCCACGGACAGAGGATCCTGGTGGGCTACAGTCCATGGGGTCGCAAAGAGAGACGACTGAAGTAACTTAGAACAGCACCGTATAGTTAGGGAACTATATTCATATGCTGTGATAAACTATCATGGAAAGTATATAAAAAGAATGTGTGTCTGTGTATGTATGCATGTCTACACACACACACGTATACATATGTAAACACGTCTAACTGGGCTTCCCTGGTGGCTCATGGGAAATGAACGCACCTGAAATGCAGGAGACTCCGGTTCAATCCCCGGGTCAGGAAGATCCCCTGGAGAAGAAAGCGGCAGCCCACTCCAGTATTCTTGCCTGGACAGGGAGCGTGGTGGCTACAGTCCGTGGGGTCACAGAAGAGTCGGGCATGACAGCGACTGAACACCGCCGCCGAAATAACTGGGCCACTTGGCTGTGCAGCAGGAACTAACACAACGCTGCAAATCAACTACTCTTCCGAAAAAAATAATGCTTAGCGATGACAGTGGTCGTTACCGCTGTCCTTCTGGGCGTGTAGCCGTTACAGAGCACACCCACCATGGGCCAGGCACGCACAGTTGGCACTTCCGGCCAAGCGTGCACTGGCTGCAGCTTCCTGGCGCCTCCTGTGGAAGGGATGCCAGCTAATGCAGGCACCTGCCCCGCCCCACCCCAAGCCCCAAACATCCTTGGCAGGCATACCTTCAGATTTGGCTTGAGTTTCTGCTCCCCGGGCACTCACTGCCTTGCTCAATCCTGTTTTGGCACAGGCATGCCTTTCAGGTAATCTTGGAATTTCTGCTCCTGATCCCCATTTTACCCGCTGGTGACGAATCCCAGGGCTGAGGCCAGAGCCGTTTGTGATTTCCCCAGCGCCAACATCCTTGTCAGCCATACCTCGCGGCTCACATTGCTCTCTCCTGCCTTCCAGGATATCGTGAAAGGCTCCGTCACATGTCCTGCTGGTGGCCTGGGTGGCCAGTCCAGGAACTCTCCCACTCCCCTAATCCGCAAAATTCTCAGTATCTTATTTAAGTCATTTAAAATGGGTATTTAATTCAGTAAGTTGAAGAGCAAACCCCAGCTGATGTTAGCAGGAAGCGAGGGCTGCTGGTGAATTCTTAACCTGGAATCACATCAGTACTTCAATGGTCAAATTATGTCCACTTCATGTTAAAGACAAGCAGGGCCCCGTGGTTTTCCTGGGTCCCTCAGACCACGGAGTGTTTCTGTTCTGAAGCCTTGCAGCTTCTTGCTGTGCTGGCTTCAGAAGAGCCCTGGGACCCTGGCTGGCTTCCCTCTTCAGCTCCCCAGCTCCTGGGCTGCCAGCCCCTGAGCCACCACAGGGGAGGAGGCGTTGTCCATCATGATCTGCCTCTCCGTCCTCTTGCCTGGCCTTTGCTGAGGTCTGAGCCTCCAGCCATCTTCTCGGTGATGGTTGAGAGACATCCCTTTAGTAACAAATAAAAGTGAGCACAGAGGAGTTCAGCTGATTCTGTTGTTTGCCTTCAGATGGTACCAGTGCCCAGGGCAAACTGCCGTCATCCCAGTCTTTGCCCTCCAAGGCTCCTGCCACTGGGATCTTTGCTGTCTAAGGCCATAGCACGGGGGTCTTTGCTGTTAAGGCTCATTGCACTGAAGTCTTTTCTCTCTGAAGTTTTAAAGAGGCCAGTGCTCTGAGGGAAGTGCCTGGGAGGCTGGACCCCTTTCCTGCACATAGACATAAGCCCCTCCTGTACCTAGAAAATAATTCACTTTGTCCTCCATATTGGCTGAGAACAGGTGGTCCAGGCTGAAGAGCAGCCCAGAATCCTGCTGAGAAGGTGGATGCAGGCGGTTTAGCTATTGCGGATCTGAAGTCTTGGCTCGTTCATTTTGGGGTTCTAATTTGAAGCATCAGTGATTTCAATTTCAGGCTAAAAAGATTCAGAATCACTTCAGGGGACCACGGCTGCTGTGCTCCAGGCTCCGTGGGACTGGCAGATGGCAGTGCACTGGGCTGGATAGAAACGGAAAGGAGCCACGGTCAAGGGCACAGGCTGTGCAGTGTGATCTGGGTTTGAATCGAGGCTCTGTGTGAACTTGGGCACATCCCTTCATCTCTTGGCCTCAGTTTTATAAAAACGTGTGTGAAGCATGCAGCTTCTGGCAGAGTGAGCTCTCAACAGCTGGTGGCAATTGTACAAATCATTTTTGCCACTTCATTCATTCATTTCTGCAGCATACATTGGGTGCCCATCGGGTGCTGGGCTGGCATGTGCTGTCGGGAGAAAAGTCATGAATCAGACATGGTTCCTCGAGAAACTCAGTCTTGAAGGAGGGCAAAAGTAGGATATGGTGAAGGCCCTGATTTATATCAGGAAGAGGTCTTCATGAAAGAAGTGGTGATTCATCATTCAACACTGATGAATAGGTGGGGTCCCTAAGGGCAGAACAGAAGAGGGGCGGGGGCTCCTGGGAAATGTCGGGAGGTCAGAAATATTCAGGGCGGATTTGAGGAGTGATCAGGTATGGCACAGCTGAAGGTGACTGGGGCTTTCTTGTCCAGAGAAGGTCTGCAGTGTCAGTTTGAGTAGGTGTGACTGTATGGCTGGTCAGTGGAAGAAAGCGACCCAAGGAACAGTGGCGGGGCCAGGCCAGTCCAAGGTGCTGGAGCTCGCGGGACTTGGACCTGTCCAGGGTGCTGAAATCTGTCCGCGGGTAGGGGTGGGCGGGTGGATCTCTCCAGGGTGCTGAACCAGAGAACTGAGAGGATGGAGCCTCCCCTCAGGAGGAGCCTGGTGAAAGGGCTCAGCACTTGCCCTCCCTCATCCTCTTCTCCTCTCTTCTCTGTGTCCTGTGTCCTTGGCCTTCCTGGACACAGCAGCTTATGATTCAGTTAGTGTGCTTGTCTGCTGGGGTGAAGGGATCAATCTTGTTAAGCATCTGTGCTGTGCTGTGCTCAAAGCCAGCCTTCCCTTTCCCACTGCCAGCTTGCAGGGAGGCCTTCCAGGCTCCCTCTGGTTGCCCCCGACCCTCATGCTTACTCTGCTTGCTTCCTTCCCTGTCAGAATCTTCTCATGTGTTGGGTGGTTGACGGCTGTCAGTCTTCCTCCTAAGAATACCTGCTCCCTCTGGGTTGGGCAGCCTACTGGCCTGGTCTCTACCACGTGCCTAGTGCCTGGCATAGTATCTGATGTATAAAAGAGACCCCAAACCACATGCTCAGTCATGGACACTTCGGGGAAGTAGGTGTTTTATGCCCATTTTGCAGATAATGAAACAGAGGTTAGTTAGCCTGCCAGAGTCCCACAGGGAGATTCTGAATCTCAGCTGACTCCAGGCTTGGGTCTGGATGGTGTTCTGGGTCACTGAAATGTAGTCTTATGATCTTTCTCAGCCCATGAAGGATGCAGTTCACCCGTCCCCAGTGTAGACGGGGGGTGAGGTTTGTAGAAAGCATAGTGAGCTGAGATCACCACATCTGAAGCTTCTGGTTCAGGCTTCTCTGATGGGCCTCTTGATTTGCCTGCAAGGAGCCCTCCTGGGTCTTTTCCACCTGCCCGCTCTCCCCTCCCTTCCTCCCACTCACCCACCTCCCAGTGAGCTCTGCAGGCTCTCGTTAGCGTTGATTTGTCTCATTCTGCAGTGCCCTTTTGTGGGGAGTCTCATGATGCAAGTGGTTAGGTTGGCAAATGAACTGAAGGAAGGCCTGTGCTAAATACCTTGTAGGGTCTTTTAATTGACGGAGTTTGTCAGTCTTGGGAATGAGAGGGTGTGTATGCCAACAGTAAGTAGAACTGAAATGAGAAGGGGCGGGGAAGGGGATGTAGAAGGCCACAGTTACTGTCTGATGCTGCAAAATCCTGAGAATGGTCTCCTTGCTTTAGTGCCATGAGACCAACCCCCCACCGGCCAGTTTTCCACTTTGGTCTTTCCTGGAAACTTCCATTTCATACAGCAAAGTTTCCAGGGTGCATCCTCTGTGCTCAGACCTCTGTGCGCAAGGCTGAGGGTCTTGGAAATGAAAGGAGGCCATCTCTGCCTCAAGGGGTAAAGTGTGTAGTGAGGAGGGAGGGGGCAGAGAGGCCTGTAAACCTGGCTAGTGTGTAGAGGAAGGAACGGATTATTCGGATGAGTGGGGAAAGTGGCGGATCAGCCTTGATCCTGGCCCTCTCTGCCTGGTCTTCCACATGTGCCCCATAACCCCTGCCACCCGCAGCCCCAGCCCGCGCCCCCTGCCTCTTTCTCTCACCACCACTCTGCACTCTCTCTCTGGACGTCTCCCCTCTTCCACCTCCTCCTCCTCCACCAGGGTACCTCCAGCACACCCTCAGCCCTCTGCCCAATGGCCCCTCCTCAGGGAAGCCTCCCCAACATTTCCAGGACATCCGCTTTGCCTGGCCGGTCATCGACCCTCCCTGGCCCGAAAGCTCCATGAGATAAACGACCATCATGGACTGGATAAATGCTTGGAGGCAGCAATGTGCAGGAATGTGTGAGAAATACCAATAGGCCCAGGAAGGATGGGGAAGATGCGTTCTGAAGAGCAGGGAAGGCCTTGAAGGCCAAGCTGAGTAGTGAGACTTCACTCTGTCATGGAAGCAAGTTACCTCGGGCGTTTTAACAGGGACGGCTGTGGCCTGTGAGTCCCTGGGCTGGGGCCTTGTGAAGAAAGGAGGTGAAGGCAGAGAGACCAGACTGGGGGCTGCTGCCCTTGAGAAACAGGTTAGAGCAGGGATTAAAAGCACCATTCCAAGAGTCAGCCCACCTGGGTCCAAATCCAGCTCCTCTGAGTGTGTGCTGTGCGGCCTTGGGCAAGTCACACAAACCCTCTGTGCTTCAGTGTCCTCATCTGCAGAAAGACTCCTAGTCTGCACATGGGGGAAGGCAGTGGCACCCCACTCCAGTGCTCTTGCCTGGAAAATCCCATGGACGGAGGAGCCTGGGAGGCTGCAGTCCATCGGGTCGCTAGGAGTCGGGCACAACTGAGCGACTTCCTTTCAATTTTCACTTTCATGCATTGGAGAAGGAAATGGCAACCCACTCCAGTGTTCTTGCCTGGAGAATCCCAGGGACGGGGGAGCCTGGTGGGCTGCCGTCTATGGGGTCGCACAGAGTCGGACACGCCTGAAGCGACTCAGCAGCAGCAGCAGCGGCATCTGCACACGGGGAATCATGGCTAATATTTTTGCTGTTGCTGTTAGCCTGAGGGAGCCTTCTTGGCCAGGCCAGGCACCGCCCGCCCGCCCCCCGCCCCCAGGCAGGGTCTGACTGCCTGGGGACCTCTCCACCATGGGACTCACCATGGTGAGGTCAGGTGTGAGCTCCGGGACCCCAGTGCCCAGCACGAGGCCTGGAGAGCTGAGGCTGGGGCTGGGAGAAAGAGGGGAAGGGGGCAACGCTCCGCCCTTGAGCTGGCCAGAACCGACGCCTGTCCTGGCCACTCCTAGCTGCCAGCTGCTAAGAGCCAGGCTGGTGCGTGGTGGCATGGTTCCTGGTACAGCAACCCAAGTTTCTAGCTTTCTCCCCAACAAGAACACTGAACTGGACACCCTCCCCGGCCCATTCCTGTGTCAGCTGCCGTTGCTGAGTGCTGAGTTCTCTGGTGTACCGACCTGTTTAGGCCTCATCAGAAACTTGAGAGATGGGTTCTCACACTGTCCCCACTTCTCAAAGCAGGAAACTGGGGCCCAGAAAGTCACCAAGCAGGCTCAGAGTCCCAGAGCTGCTACAAGGTGAGGGGGCCCCCGTGCCACGCCGTGTCACGGTCCCACCTCTCAGATGCTCCTGCTGTCCCCCAGGGAGAGTCAGGCGATTCTGCCCGAAGACACGGTTACTGCAACAAGGTTTATCTTCTCGGATTTTTATTTCTTCATATGTATCTGTTAGAGATATATTTTGTTATGTGTGTGCCGCATGTACCTTCTTCCTTGTGCATATCATTTTTATTGTGGCAAAATGCACATATCAGTTTGCCAACAAAGGTCTGTGTAATCAAAGCTATGGTTTTTCCAGTAGTGATGTGTGGATGTGAGCACTGGACCATAAAGAAGGCTGAGTGCCAAAGAACTGATGCTTTCGAATTGTGGCTGGAGAAGACTCTTGAGAGTCCCTTGGACAGCAAGGAGATCAGTGTCCTGAATATTCACTGGAAGAACCAACTCTGAAGCTGAAGAGTCAGCTTTAGCCACCTGATTCAAAGAGCTGACTTATTGGAAAAGACCCTGATGCTGGGAAAGATTGAGGACAAGAGGAGTGGGCGGCAGGGGATGAGATAGTTGGATGGCGTCACCAACTCGATGGACATGAGTTTGAGCAATCTCTGGGAGATGGTGAAGGACAGGAAAGCCTGGCGTGCTGCAGTCCATGGGGTTACAAAGAGGAGGACACAGCTTAGCAACTGAACAACAATAATTTTAGACACACAATCCAGGGGCGTGTTGGTACATTCACAATACTGTGCAACCCTGGCCTGTGTCTAGTTCCAGACCCACTGTGCCACCCCTAAAGACCACCGATGCTTCCTTAGCACACCTCTCCCGCCCCTGCTCCGCTCAGCCTTGGGCTGCTGCTCACGTGCCTTCTGCCTCTGGACTGGCCTCCTCTGGACTTCTCGTGGGCGTGGCCTGCATGTGGAGTCCTGCAGCCCGTGGCCTTTGCACACAGCATAGTGCTTCTAAGGTTGCAGCCTGCCTCTTCCTTCCGTGGCCAAATACTGTCCCAGTGATGGGTGAACCATGCTCTGCTCATCAGTTGATGGATATTTGGATTGTTTTTACCTTTGGACTACTTATGAATATCACTGCTGTGGACCAAAGTGTACAGGTATTTGTGTGAGTCCCTATTTTCAGATTTTCGGTGTATGAATCTGAGAGTGGGCTTGCTGGGTCAGAGAGTAACTGTTTATCCGAACTGCTGACCGAACCTTGGGTTGAATCAATAGGTACTGAGCACTTAGTAAAACCATCTTGACGCTGGGCCTGGAGGAGGAAGCCAGGAGCAGGAGGAGAGATAGCCCCGGGCCATGGAGACAGAGCTCAAACCCACTGGCAGCGTCACTGCTGGAGAGCTTATGTGTCCGCAGTCACTCAGCCATGTCCAGCTCTTTGCACCCTCATAGACTGTAGCAGCCCACCAGGCTCCTCTGTCCATGGAACTTTCCAGGCAAGAATACTAGAGTGGGTTGCCGTTTCCTTCTCTAGGGGACCTTCCTGACCCAGGGACCGAGCCTCCTGCATGCAGGTGGATTCTTTACCTCTTGGGACAACTGAGAAGCCCATTTTGGAACCAGTGCGCTGAGCACAGGCACCTGTAGGACCAGGGGCGTTCAGCTCCTAAAGATGTGAGCTAACAGCTATAACCAACCTGAATTTCTGGAAAGTGAGCTTGTGCTTAGGTTGCACACGCTGACCGCAGGTAACACGAGGAACAGCGATGGCAGTGACGGTGGGAAAGGCTCGAGCTTCTCGAGTGCTTCCCATGCACAGCGGGCTTGGCCTTCAGCATTTCACACACGCGAACCACCCTGAGCACTCAGCTGCGTTTGGATATTCCCATCAGCAGCTTTTTCTGCACGGAGAGCCTGGAGCACAGAGGGAGACTCAGTTGGCCACAGACACACAGAGGGTGAGTGCCAGGGCCGGGCTGCTGCTGAGCCCACGCTCTGAACGCCTCCACCGTACAGCCTGGAATAAGGGATGGAGTAAAGAGGCTCGCCAGCAAGGAACCGTGGTGGGCGGGAGAGTCGAAGAAAGCTTCCTGGGGTGGGAAAGAGCAACAGAACCTGCTTCCCAGGAGGCCGTGCAGCCACACAGAGCGTCTTGGCCAACTCCCCAAATGCGACGAGCCGAGGGCCGGGGCCTCGAGAGGTGGGGGCTTGGGGGCTGGTGGGATGGGGACCTCTCCCAGGGCTGAGAGGGCACCCCGGCTGGTCGTGCCTCACAGGGCTGCACCTGCCCCGGGCGGGTTTCTGTAAAGGAGCCTGTTGCCGCCGGATTTGTAGAGGCTGAGACTGGAGCTAGTAGAAGTAAGAAGGACCAGGGGCCAGAGGGACCAGATGACCGCCGGCCTGGGTGGCAAGGAGGACGATGCAGACGGGATGTGAGGGTCACAGACACCGGATTCTGGGTGGCTGACCATCTTGGGGGTCATGAGTGGGCCACCTGCCAAGAGGACCAGAGGCGGGAGGGATGGGCAAGCCTAGGAAAGGGACACCTTGGTGGTCGAGGCATGGGTCGCGTGTCTGAGGCAGGCATTGGGAACAGTGGGGACAAGAGCAGGGAGGGCCAGGGCGGCTTTGAGTGATGGACCTTCACCCAAACATGGGCTTCCTGGCCGGTTGGTCAGCATATGTGTCTCTGCTGCTGCTGGTGGTCAGCTGTATGCAGAGGGCTCCTTTCACACTCTCCCCAGCACCAGGAGGTCAGTTCTGTCGCTGGCCCCATTTTGTAGATGAGAATGTCGAGGCTCAAAAAGACCACGTGATATGCCCAGACTCACAGCTCTCACGGTGGGTCTAGGCTTGAATTCGGAACTTGGGGTCAAGGGCTGCAGCGCCCCTTGTCACATTTCCAGGTGGATCCTACTGCCCAGCCTGGAGGCCCAACTGGAGGTAATGAGATAGTTCAGATCTTGAGGGGAAGGCACCGGCTAAGCAGATTGAGTCTGTGGAAGGCAAAGGTCATCACTGATTAGACGATCCTGGGGGCTTCCTGGAGGAAGTGAGGGGCACTAACTTTTGGCATTAAAGGAAGTTAGTTAAGGAAGAAAGCAAAGCGGAAGTGCTGCGTGTCCTCCGTCCTCTCCAACTGTGTTATTCCAGAACTTTCTCCACAACTGACAGAGCTCAATCCAAACTGGTTCAGCATGCAAGGGGAGCTTACTGGTTTGAGTAACTGAAAATCCCAAAGAAGGTGGGCTTCAGGCCTGGCTGGACCTAGGTGCTCAGTGAGGTCCCCAGGATCTCACTCCCTCGCTCAGTCTTCCTCCTGGGGAAAGCTTCATTCTCAGGCAGGTTCTCTCCTCCAGGGTAGTAGCCTCAGTCTCCAGCAGCTGGAGGTTCTCATCCTGTCCACTGAAGAACCCCAGCAGTAAGAGCGTCTCATTGCCCTGCCTTAGGTCACATGTCCATCCCTGAGCCAAGGACTGGCTAAGCTGATGGAAAATGCTGCTTGCCCAGGTTGGATCACATGCCCTCCCCAGATGCCTTAGGCGAGGTCAGCCCTCTTGGCCACAAGAGGCAGGCATGACAGGGCAGGCTCCCAAAGGAAGGTGGAGTTTCGGGTGTGGGAAGAAAGAGGATGAATCACTGGGTAGGCAGAATTTGAAAATCATTTTAGGTGTGGACCAGACCACATGGGATCAAGCGTCTCTGGGTTACATATCTACAAACATTTCGAGCATTCATTATGTAGGGCCAAGCCTAGTTGCTGAAGCTTCAGTACTCTGGCCGCCTGATGCGAAGAGTGGACTCATTGGAAAAGACCTTGATGGTGGGAAAGATTGAGGGCAAGAGGAGAAGGGAAGACAGAAGGTGAGATGGTTAGATTGCATCACTGACTCAATGGACATGAATCCGAGCAAACTCCAGGAGATGGTGGAGGAGAGAGAAGCCTGGCTTGCTGCGGTCCATGGGGTCATAAAGAGTTAGACAGGCAGCTTAGCAAATGAACGACAGCAACAAGCCTGGAGGCCAGAGAAAACAGATGAATCGGGCCTGGTCTTTCTTCCCCAAGAGCCTGGAGTTAGACTCTCCCCAAGCCTCGTGCCCGAGCAGAGGGCGTCCATCACACACTGTGTTTTCCTCCGCCAGTATCTTCAGGGGCGGGAGAGTGAAGAAGTGAACACACGATCAGGAGGAATCGGGGAGGACAGGCCTCCTGCTGTGCCAGGCAGAGAGGAGAGGGGCAGCCCTTGGGGACTGTGCGTGTTGGGAGAGAGAGGCTGGGGCCGTACTCGCCATTCACGGTGGCGGAGGGGGTGAGCACGTGTGCTTGGCAGCTGGCAGATGCAAACAGTGAGTGTTCTGGTCAGCTTGCGCGCGTGGCGGCTTCAGCCGTGTCGGCTCTTTGCGACGCGACGGACTGTAGCCTGCCAGGCCCCTCTGTCCCTGGAATTCTCCAGGCGGGAGTTCTGGAGCGGGTTGCCAGGCCCTCCTCCGGAGGATCTTCCCCACATCTCCTGAGGCTCCAGCACCGCAGGTGGTTCTTCACTGCTGAGCCGCCGCAGAAGCCTTTCGGTCAGCTTGGCTGTTGTGAAAATTATAATCAGCAGGGCAGCTTACACAATTGACCCCTGTTTTTTGTGTTTCTCACTTGTTTCTGGAGGTCGGGGAGGCCAAGATGAAGGTGTCAACCAAGGGGACTTCCTGGGGGTGCAGTGGTTAAGACTCCATGCTCCCGATACGTGTGTTGGGCGGGCGGGGGTTGGGGTGGAGGGGAGGGGGAGGCCCCGAGGCCCCGTCCCTGGTCGGGGGAACTAAGATCCTGCGTGCTGAGCTGCACAGCCAACAACTGCACAAAGGCGCGGCCGTTTCCGATCTGGTGAGGCCTCTGGTAAGGCTGCCCCCCTTCCTTTGCCCTCACACGTCGGAGAAGGAAAGAGATCTCCTCCCTGGCACCTCTTCTTTGAAAGTGAAAATGTTAGTCCGTCATGTCCAACTCTTTGTGTCCGACTCTTTGTGACCCACCAGGCTGCTCCTCTGTCCATGGGCGTCTCCAGGCAAGAACACTGGGGTGGGTTGCCATGCCCTCATCCAGGGCATCTTTCAGACCCAGGGATCGAACCCAGGTCTCCCGCACTGCAGGCGGATTCTTCACCGTTTGAGCCACCAGGGAAGCCTGGTGAAAACTAATCCTGTTATGGGGTCCCCACCCTCTTCTCACCTGAATCACCTCCTGGATGCCCCACCTCCATATACCATCACGTCGAAGTTAGGGCTTCCACTAAGGATGTTGGGGTAACACACATTCCGTCCATGAGTGCGTACCTGGGGAATGAGCCCCTGGGACCTCTGAGCTGCCGTGCAGGGTGAGGCCCCGTCTGATGAACAGTCTGTTGAGCCCGAGACTCAATCAGTTACGCTGATGGCCTCGTTCAGAGAGGGGCAGCCTCCAGGGAGACCAGAAACATGACCATCGCGGCCACTGGCCTCCAGCCCGCGAGTCGCTGGGGTTCACATGGGGCTGGACGCTCTACCCTTCGCTGAGCGCTTGCTCTGACTTGTGAGACAGGGTGACAGAGGTGCCCTTTGCACTGCAGGCTCTGGGGCTTGGTCAGTGTGACGACCTTGAAAGGGAGAGGCAAGGCATGACTCGAACCCACATTTAGCTCCTGCATGCTGTCTGGCCTTCTGAGGACGTGACCCTGAGTGCTGGCGGGAGCCGGGTCGCCTGGTGCAAGGCCCCAGCCTCTCAGGTGCAGGCCGCCTCTTCCTGGTGGGCCCAGAGAGGGGGTGTGTCGGTCACTGAGCACAAGGTGACTCAGCCCCGGGGCTGGGGGCGGGCACAGGCATCGTGACCTTGTCGTTGGGCAGCAGCCCAGCCCTGCAGCGCCGAGTGGGCCCGTGGCAACTGGTTCCCATCCTCGTGTCTGGCCCAGCCTGGTCTGTTCCAGGAAGAAATTTTGTTTGTTGTCAGTTAATTTTCCAGGAGTCTTTTCTAATGAGCCTTCTGGATGGAATGGCCCGATTTGGTTTGATTTGGCTTTTTTGTTTTTGAGAACAGGCTGTACGCCCAGCAGTACCCCTGGCCGGCCCAGTTCCAACCTGGAGGCCCCCTGTCCCTCTCTCACCAAGACTTTCCGATGAACCTCTTGCTTGTCCATCGCCACTGCTTGGCCGGGGTCACCTTCAATGGCCAGTGACCTCCTTCTACAGTTTATTGAGATACAGGTGCAGGTCTTGGCACAAGGCACGGGCTGTTACCTGGGAAGTAAAGGCCTGATGGAAGGAATTAATGAATGATCACAGCAAAGCAGGGCTCGGCGACCAGGAGGCGCGGCCAGCAGGTCTGGGCACACATTCTGATGGCGTGATCTCTCTGGCTTTGCTCAGATTAAGCTTGTCTCTGGAAAGATTCTCTGGAGAAGGGAACGGCAATCCACTCCAGTACTCTTGCCTGGAGAATCCCCCATGGACAGAGGAGCCTGGAGGGCTACAGTCCATGGGGTTGCAAAGAGTCGTACACGACTGAGCGACTAACAGCTTCGCTTCACTAACAGTTTCACTCGTGTGTGGAAGGTGTGCCTTCAGAGATTCCCCCTCCTCTAGCTGACCTGCACGGGGGCTGCAGGCTCTGCCCTGGCACGTGCGCCCTTCTTTATTCTTGAGATTCTTCCCTGCCCCCACCCTGAGGCGTCCAGGCTAGGAGGCTTCCAGAAACCGTCGGGACCAAGAATTGCAAAGTTGAGATAAAAGAAAAAAAAGGCTGTGTGATTCCATTCCTAGCAGGTCCCTAGAGCTGTCCAACCTGTAGAGGAAGTGGCTGGCGGGGAAGGGGTGGGGATAGAGCCTGTTTGGGAGCTGGCGCTCTGGAGATGGACCCGCGATGGCTCACAGCCACGCAAATGCCGCCGGACTCGTGCTTAGCGGCGGTTAGGATGGTGAAGTATGTGTCCTGTGCACTTTACAATTATTTTTAATTGTTTATTCTTCTGAAAAAGGAAAGCAGTATTGTGACTTTTAAAAATACTTTTTGAACAATAAGTCTTTACTGTTTAGGCCACAGGCGTGCCGTAGCTATTCCTTTTGCTCTGAACCAGATCACCGATGCCGCCCCACCCACTGTGAGCGGCCCGGGGTCACACGGGGCATGCAAGGTGCTGTGTGCCAGAGCCTGTCCCCCAGGGGGCACCTGCCTCTCAAGTGAACAAGCACATCCCCTCCCTGCAGCTTCTCTGAAATGGTGGAAAGATAGGGAAGACCGAAGATCTTGGGGACCCCTCCCTCTCCCCAGACCCCATCTCAGAGGCCCCCAGAGGCCTCCCCGGCTTGCAGAACTCCTCTCTTCCCCCACCCCCAGTCCTTTGATCAGCTTCCTGTGTATTCAGGGCACTCAGCAGCACAGGGCATAGTTTGCATGCATATTTAATTGTAGGTCAGTCTCAAACCATCAATCCTAAAGGAGATCAGCCCTGAATATTCACTGGAAGGACTGATGCTGAAGCTCCAATACTTTAGCCACCTGATGCGAAGAGCCTACTCACTGAAATGGACCCTGATGCTGGGAGAGATTGAGGGCAGGAGGAGAAGGGGACAACAGAGGATGAGATGGCTGGATAGCAGGCAGTGCTGGAGACCTGGGTTCGTTCCCTGGGATAGGAAGATCCCCTGGAGAAGGAAATGACAAACCACTCCAGAACTCTTGCCTGGAAAACCCCATGGACAGAGGAGTTGGTGGGCTACAGTCCATGGGGTTGCAAAGAGTCGGACACGACTGAGCGACTCTACTTCACTTTCTGTTCGTGGATGTTTGGGTTGTTTCCAGGTTTGGGCTGTGTGTAAGTTCCGTAATAACCAGGTTACCTGGGAGGAAGGGACGGATGGGTCTGGGGCTGAGTCAAAGAGGCAGCCCTTGGGGAGAGTAAGCTTCTCTAAAACTCTGATTTGTTGCCTGACTAAAGCTGAACAGTCCAGCCGGCTTCTGGCTGCAGAGACCGAGGGTTGCTGCTGCATCTCTCCAGTCTCTTGAAGGCCCTGGAATCCTGAACTGCCTTCAGGGGTGTGACTCCTCTGCTGGCTGGAAATCCCCAGGAGATGGCTGCAGGCTCCAGTCACCTGCTGTTTTCCAGAAGGTGGGGGTGTGGGCAGCGGCGGCCGGCCTCCCCGCCGGGCTGGTGGGTGCCCGTGGGACGTTCCTCGGCTTCCTGAGAGGTGCGGTCAGGAGGCCTCGGCCACGGCCCGCAGAAATCAGCGGAACTTGACTCCTTTCACAAAAGCAGGGGGCCGCTGCTCGCTTGCGGTTGGTGCTAAGCGCTCCCTTTGTCGTCTGCTGTCTGCCCTCGGTCATTTCCCCCAGCGCTGCCATTAGGGATTTAAGTTTGAATCAAGCAGGAAATCACAGTTTTAAGGCCCGTGGCGTCTTCAGCCGCAGACATGTACCTGAGTGCCCAACGCTTGTCAGGATGGTTTGTGATCAGAGGATCAGGGCCTGACGCAGGAAGTGTGGCGAGGGCTTCTTCTGGTTTCTTTTTAGAGACTCTGATGGCAAAGCCTGTGAATCTGCCCGCAGCAAAATACCCATGAAATAGCCTCCCAGAGAGACACTGGGAGACAGCAACCCCGATCTCTGTCCTCTGACCTTCCCCACCCCTGACATCCTGTCCCATCGGATCCTCTCCCCCAGCCTGAGAACTCCCGAGAAAGAATGTGAACTTGGTCACCAGCACAGCCAGACCCGATGACTGCCGTCTCAGTGCTGGACCCTTCCCTGGGGGCTGCCTTCACAGGACTCCACCCACAGCTGGACTCATACCAGGCACTATAATAAACAGACCCCAGGATGAATAAGGCTTTTTTTTTTTGGCTGTGCTGGGTCTTCACTGCTTTGAGTGGGCTTTCTCTAGCTGCAGCAGGTGGAGGCTGCTCTTACCGCAGAGCACGAACTCTAGGCCTTCAGGCTCAGTAACTGCAGCTCACGGGCTAGAGTGCAGGCCCATTGCTTGGGTTCCGGTGCACGGGCTCAGTTAGGCATGTGGACTCTTCCTGGACCGGGGATCAAGCTCGTGTCCCTTGAATTGGGAGGAGGATTCCTGTCCACTGCGCCAACAGGGAAGTCCACGGTTGTGATTTGAACGACGGAGGTTTATTTCTTGCTCCTTTCAAGTCCCTAAAGGATGCTTCCAAAGGGCAGCCAGCCGTCATCCACGCTGTCGTCAGAGACTGCAGGGTCTCCCCTTCTCCTGGCTCTTCCATTCCCGACACAGGGTCCCCCTGGTCTCCAGGCTCCGCTGTGTCTGGCTGGCCGGTTACTTCCACCCACGCACTGTTAGCTGGAGTCAGAGTCCTGAGGGGGAGGGAGCCCTGGTCTCACTGGGCAGTCGGGAGAGCGAAGGGTCAGTCTTCGCTGTTGGCTGAGGAGTGACTTCTCCTAGAGCCTATGACCAGACTTGAGCACTTTTCAAAGAAATGCATCTTGGAAAATCTTCACCATTAAAAAAATATCTGTACAGTATCTATTGTTACTTTTCTCAAGGGAATGGCCAGTATGTGGTTTTAGCTGAAATTTTAGAAGTGAAGCCGGGAGGCTCTACCAAACCCTCTCAGTCCCATCCCAGGTGGTCACTCTCACTATCGGATTAGCATCCGCATCCCCACTTTACAGGCTTCCGTGGTGGCTGAGCAGCGAAGAATCTCCCTGCCAGTGCAGGGGACACAGGAGACGTGGGTTCGATCCCTGGGTCGGGAAGATCCCTGGAGGAGGAAATGGCAGCCCACTGCGTCTCTGTCTGGAGAATCCCACGGACAGAGGAGCCTGGTGGGCTACGGTCCATGGGGTCCCAAAGAGTCAGACACGACGGAGCGACCAAATAAGGGCAACAATCCCATTTCACAGATGAAGATGATGAGATTTCAGGGACCAAGCAGCTCACACAGGGTTCAGAGCCCAGACTCAAGAGCATTCTGCAGAAGGAGGACAGGGAGGCAACCCCCTGCAAAGCAGGGGACCATCTCCTTCTTGACCTCCAGCCAGAGGGGCAGCTCTGTGTGAGCAAGTGGGCAAGTCAGGCATCCTTGGGCCACAGTCCTCACGGGGTAGAGGGGCAAAGAGCTCTCTGGGGTCTCCTTTATAAGGGTACTAATCCCATTTATTAGTAGGCCCACCCTCGTGACCTAATCATCTCCCAAGGTCCCTCCTCTACCCTACACAGGTCCCTCCTGTGTGGGGGCAGGGGACACAGACACTCAGTCTGTAGCTGCTGAACGTTGAGATTTGTCTAGGAACTCTCTCCACTGCTTCTGTTGGTAATCGTTCAGATTTTCTGTTCTCATTATTACACAAGAAACTCAGCTGATGGAAAACAAAACAAAAACCAAAAATGGGCTCCTGTGGCCACCTCTGATTCAAGTGGAGGTCCCTGTCTCCTCAGCCGCCTGGACTCTGCTTCAGTGGAAGGGGAAGGCGGACAGGCTGATTCACCTTAGACCCCAGCTGCAGGAATGGTCGCTGGGGAGACCCGGGCCAGTCCTCAGCCCCAGCCTCGGTGTCCCCGTCGGTACGTGAGGCCAGACAGGCACGTGGTGTGGGGTCAGTGACTGCAGGCCCAGCTGGTCACCCCAGAGCCGTCCTCCGCCACCGGGGCCGTCCCCACCCCAGCCTTGGCTTTGGGAAGCTTCTTTCCTGACAGTGGGCTCTTCACGCCGGCAACTGGTGGTCTTTCCGCCAGCCCACTCTCCCGGACCCTGGAGCACAGACGCTCCCACTCCGAGCCTCACAGTGATGATCAGCGTATTTACCAAATTATGGGCTCAGCTTCTGCAGGAGAAAATTAGCCAAGTTGCCATGTGCATCCCAGCCCACCATGGGCTGCCGCTGGCCCCAGGGCACCTTCCATGTTCCTCTGCTGGGTGGGTAGCGCTTACATGCAAAGGGACCCACCCCTGGGGGCGGCTCTCAGGTGGGCTCCGCAGGCCTGGTTCTTGTGGCTCGCGGGCCCCACGGGAGACTGCTGGTCACAGAGCACACACGCTGGCTCTCTGGGGGCGGGCCTAGGCGCCCGGGTCCCGGGGTGGCTGCTCCTTGGCACTTCCCTGGGCTGCTGGGGGTGCAGGGCTGCTGGGTCTAGGGTTACAGGGCTGCTGGGGTTCTGGGGGTGCAGGGCGCCAGGATCTGGGTGCAGGGGCCGGGATCTGGGGTGCAGTGGGCTGGGTTCTGGGGATGCAGGGGCCCAGGATCTGGGGTGCAGTGGGCTGGGTTCTGGGGATGCAGGGGCCCAGGATCTGGGGTGCAGTGGGCTGAGATCTGGGGTTCAGAGGCAAGGATCTAGGGTGCAGGGGCCAGGATCTGGGGTGCAGGGGGCCAGCAGACTCAGTGCTCTGCCTTTCTCTGCCCGGCCCCCCCAACCCTGGCAGCATCCCCGAGAGCACAACCCCACCTCCCCATCTGTGAAGAACACACAGAGCCTGCTTCCCGCAGGCACTGGGTCTGATCAACCTAACCGCACCGTCCTGCATCTGAAAGGGCTGGATTCCGGCTCCCTGGTTCAAGTGCAGAGTGTCCATGTGGGAACCTGTATTGAGAGTCAGTTCTTGCCCGATGCGGGGATGCGGAGCTGGGCAAAGATCAGGAGAACCCAGTGTGCCGGGGGAATGGAACTCGTGCTCCACAAGCACCAGAACAGGGGAGCTGGTGATGGTGTGAGGGAAATGGGTTTACACATGTACACACACACTCATATGGGCACACATACACACGTGCGTACTCAGACACAAACCCTGTAGTCGGGCTAATAAAGGCCACGCAGAGATCCTCGTCCTTGGGAGCCCTGTATGTATCACCTTACAAGGGAAAGAGGTCTTAGAAGATGTGATGGAATAGAGGCTCTTGGCGTGGGGGATGAGCCCAGATGATCCAGTGTGGTAGTTGCTCAGTTGTATCTGACTCTTTGCGACCCCATGGACTGTAGCCTGCCAGGGTCCTCGGGCCATGGGATTTCCCAGGCAAGAACACTGGAGTGGGTGGCCATTTCCTTCTCCAGGGCATCCTCTGCAACCAGGGATCAAACCTGGGTCTCCTGCACTGCAGACAGATTCTTTACTCTCTGAGCCACCAGGGAAACCCAGGTTTGATCCTTGGGTCGGGAAGATCCCCTGGAGAAGGAAATGGCCACCCACCGCAGTATTCTTGCCTGGAGAACCCCATGGACAGAGGGGCCTGGCTGCAGTCCACAGAGGCCCATAGAGTCGGACATGACTGGGCTACTCACACACACACACACCTGGACCCCTGGCCTTCCAGAAACCGTAGCCTGAACCTGACGCCTCCATCCACTCCCTGTTTCTTTCTTTTGCAGTTCATTCACTTAATGATTTTTTAAATTGTGGTGAAATACACATGGCGAAGTGTACCACCCTGTCCGTCTCTCAGTGTGCAGGCCAGCGGCCCTCAGTCCACTCGTGATGTGCACCATGCCCTCCCTCCAGCTCCAGAACTCTTCGTCTTATGAAATGGGGAAGCTCCGTCCCCACGAAACACTCAAGCCGCCTCCCTCTCCTCCCCCCACCCCCGCCCCACCCAGCCTTGGCAACCACCATCGCGCTTCTCGTCTCTAGGAACCGGACTCCCCCAGGGACCTCCTAGAAGCGGGGTCCTGCAGGACTTGTCCTTTCCCGGCTGGCTTCTCTCACCGAGAAGCCTGTCCTCAGGGCTCGTCCACGCTGTAGCCAGTGCCAGGATTGCTTCCCCCTTCTCAGGCTGGAGAGTGTCCCGTCGCGGGGATGGGCCACATCCTGTTTATCCATTCCGCCGCCCATGGACACTTGGGTGTTTCCACCTTTTGAGTGTTCTGGATCATGCTGCTCTGAACATAGGTGTGCAAACATCTGTCTGAGTCTCTGCTCTCGGTTTTGGGGGGTGCATGCCCAGAGGTGACACCGCTGCATCAGGTGGTAATACTGTGTTTCGTTTTCTGAGGAGCCACCGAGTCCTTGTCTGCAGCAGCCGCGCCATCTTGCTTCCCCACTGCAGTGCGCTGGGCTCTGATCTCCAGCTCCTGTTACTCCGGCTTTGTTTCTTTGTAGCCATCCTTGGGAGCGTGAGGTCTTATCTCACTACAGTTTTGATTTGCATAGTGACCGGTGATGTCAGGGGTCTTTTCGTGTGCTTATTATTGGACCTTTGTGTAAATCCTCTTTAGAGAAATACCCACTCAGGTCCTTGCCTGCCTTTTAAATTGAATTCTGTTTTGGTTGTGGCTGAGTTGTGGGAGTTCTTTGTATATCCTAGATAGTGATCTCATCAGATGGACCATTTTCAGGCATTTTCTCCTTCACTGGTTGCCTGCTCCGCTGTTGACTGTGCCCTTTGATGTACAGAAGTTGGCTTGTTTGTTTGTTTGTAGTCCAGTCTGTTGTTTGTTTTGCCGCCTGTACTTTGCTGTTATAGCCAAGAAATTGTTACCCCCCATCCGTCCCTTTCTTATCTCTTCTCGGTTTTCCAGGCAAGTCCCAGGCATCGCATCACTCCCCTGTAACACGTTAGACCGAGTTTCTCCCAAGCACAGCCTCCTTCTCATGAGGCCCAATCCCAGTGTCCCACCTGAGCATTCTGCACGGCCCCCACAGCCTCATCGGAAACCCACCCACTGTCACCTTTTTCCCCAGTCGTATCGGAAATGTCCCATCATAGCAGTGACTTGGCTCAGGGTCGGCAGTGGCTCCGTTCTCAGTCATTTCTCCTCCTTCTGCCATTGCTGTGTCAGGGGGCTGGGCTGGTTGCCACACACCAGGACCTGCACCTCTGCCTCCCGAGCTGCCCCTGACCTGCTCTTCCGTGCCTCCTGCCTCTTGCTGGTGGACATGAGCACCGGCAGCCTGTGCACGGGGCCGGCAGCCCGCTGGGGGCACCACATGGTCCATGCACATCCCATCCAGGAGACACAGAGATCTGGGTCCCCGTCCTGAGTGGCAGAAGCTGGGGTCAGGCGGTGGCAGCTGCTGCCCCCTTTGAGGAGCCCCCACCCGATAACTTCTCTCTGAGACCGGCCATCCCTGCCCACGTGGCTGAGCAGCGTCCTTTCCGGCCGGGTCTGCTTCCTCACCCACTTGCCTTTCAAGTCACCACCTTATTTCAAAACATTTTAAAGATCAATTTTTTTTTTCCTGAAAAATAAGGCTCACTGTACATTTACCCTTTTTTGGTTTCTGTGGCATGATCACCCTAGTTACTGTCTTCATCGAGTGCCCACCGTGTGTCGGACCAATACCAGTTGGAAGAGGGGTGTCTCCAGGCCAGCGCCAGATATAAGTGGGGGTGGGGGGCAGTGTTTGTTGTAAAAGAATACTCTGTAAAATAATCAAAGTCTAGACTGTTACCAGTCAAAGACAGGAGCCACTGAGTGAGCCAAGAATGTGGGTCTGTCTGACTCTGCTTTGCCACAGCCGACCTGGGACGGAGCCACATGGAGGGCCATTCGGACGTCAGGACGGGACCAGGAGGAGCGCACGGCGTGGGTGAGGGCTGGCCGGGTCCACGCCTGTCGGCGTGAAGAACCGACCTCACCAGAGTAGTTCATGCTTTAATGTCACCTCGCTCGGGAGAATGGACATGTCCATGGTGCTTCCTCTGGTTTGTTTTAATTCTTATTTTATTCCGGAGTGTGTTGGGTGAACAGTGCTGTGTTAGTTCCAGGTGGACAGCAAGGGGATTCGCTTACACATGTGTGTATATCCAATCCTTTTCAGATTCTTCTCCCATATAGTTTATTACAGAGTAGCGAGTAGGGGTCCTGTGCTGGACAGTAGCTCCTTTCGATTATTTCATATGCATTATGTTGATCATCTGTTTTATTTAACAGACATAGATGTACAGCGTGTGTCTGTTAATCCCAAACTCCTAATTTAGCCTTCCCCACGCCTTTCCCCTGTGGTTACCCTAAGTTTGTTTTTGAAGTCTGTGAGCCTATCTTTGTTTTGTAAATGAAAACCACTTGAACCTCTAAAACTCATAATTTTTTTTTTTTCAAAAATAAGGGGAAATCTAATTAGTCAACTTCCCCACGTGATGCTGAGAAATGTAATAGAGATAATTACCTCTGGAAGCAGCCTTCCTCTTCGGAGACTTGTGTTTTCCACAATGGGTGCAGACGGGCGGTCAGAATGAGCTGGAGGGTGATCTAATTACCCGGCAGATTTCGGCTGGGTCTCGGGAGGCCTGGTGGTGAGAAGGGCGCCTGAGAGAGGCTGATTAGATCAGGGGCCGGCTCCGTCCTGCTCAGGATGTGCGTGTTGACAGCCCCAGTTGCCCATCCAGGAAGAGCCCTGCAGGCCTGGCCTGTGTCCCCACTGCTGGGGGCCCGCACTGCCTCTCCCCGCACCCTTCCAGCCGCCCGCCTTGCTCGGAGCTTGGCGGTGGGCCTGGCTCCCCAGGCCCGGGAGGTCAGTTTCCTCCAGCAACCTCGCTGCGCCGATGAGAAGCCCAGGCCTCAGTGGCCGTCCCCACAACGGGGACGCCATTTCTGAGTAAAGGGGGCAGGACCGCGGTTTTGTTTGGAGAGGGTGGGGAGGGGTGTGTGCCCGCCTGCGTGTCGGGGGCATTCTGGTGACAAGGCCTCCTCTCAGGTCGCGCCTAGGTGTGCCACTTGCGTAGAGCATAAGGGCCCAGGGAAGCCCTCAGTGTCCTTCCCTGCTTGTGAGGCTGGGCCGCCTTGATTCTGAAAAAAATCAGCTCCTCTCTCTGCTTGGGACCGGCAGGAGGGACCTGCCTGCTGCTCCTGGTGGGTGGTTGCTGGGTCTACAGCGTTCCCCTCATAGCTAATCCGAGACGCTGCTCTTGCTAGTGACTTAAGACTGAAGCGCTTTAGCAGCAGCAGCACCGTTCTGTCCTGGGCTGACCGGCCCTCTGGGCTGACCCGTGGGCACCCATGTGGTCAGAGCCAGCCCGCTGGAGTGGTTTCTCTCGCTCCAGGCACAGGCTCCCACCCTACCGCTCGAACTGACTGCCCAGCGTGGTGGGGGCACAGGACGTGAACCAGCGCCCACTGCAGTCACATCTCAGGCTTGGGCTCGCCCAGTGTGGCCCTCTGTTGTCTTAGCCTGCGTTGCCTTTGGTCCAGTCGTGGACTCGGGGTGGGGCCCTGTGGGGTCTGGGCTCCCAGTAGGAAGGATGTGGGATGCTGAGGTCTTGGTCGGTCAGCCGCCTGCGTCGGCCCTGCCCCAGGGCCTCCCTGTGAGGCCTCAGAGCCAGTCTTCCCCGACACACTCCCGATCACCCCCCTTGCTGGGGACGCTGCCATGGTCCCCTGCCATCCTCAGGGCGCACTAGGGTAGGACTGGTCCCTCGTTGCTCCCTGTGGGCGGCAGGGATGACAGAGCCGAGGGGCAAGGGAGGCCAGGAGGCCCTGTTCTTAAGGCATCTTACTAGTTGCAGAACATTCCCATCCAATAAAGACACCTCGTACTGTTAGCAGTCACACCCCCCAGCCCCCAGCAGCCACCAGTCTGCTCTCTGTCTCGATGGATTTGCCTGTCGTGGGCATTTCCCATAAGTGGCGTCACACAACCTGTGACTTTTTCTGTCTAGCTGCTTTCACTCAGAGCTGTTGCCATTTGCCCTTGAAATGAAGCCCCTTCCCCAAACTGGGGTGACTGACTCACCATCTCTCAGTCCCATCTGTGGAATGGACACAGGAGCAAGACTGGCCTCACGTTACTATTGTGGGATGAGATCCTGAGAGCCGAAGGCTCAGAGCAGTTGCTGCCTTACTCATGACACAGCTGTTTTATTACCGTCTGTGCAGAGCTTGCTTCGCTTAGGAATTGCATGCAGTGGCCAGAAACACACCTCAGGGTCTCAATCCACAGAGGGAATGCGTGGTTCTCACAGGGCCAGAAACCCGGGGACAATACCGAGGTTCCCTTCTGCCACTGGGAGCCAGGCTTCTCCCGGCTGCTGGCACGCAGCTGTTGTTCAGTCGCTAAGTTGTGGCCGACTCTTTGCGACCCCGTGGACTGCAGCACGCCAGGCTCCCCCTGTCCCTCACCATCTCCCGGAATTTGCTCAGACTCATGTCCGTTGAGTCGGTGATGCCATCCAGCCATCTCATCCTCTGTCACCCTTTTTCCCTCGTACCTTCAATCTTTCCCAGCATCAGGGTTTTTTCCAGTGAGTCGGCTCTTCACATCAGAGGGCCAAATTGTTGGAGCTTCAGCTTCAGCGTCAGTCCTTCCAATGAATGCTCAGTGCTGATTACCTTTAGGATGGACTGGTTGTATCTCCTTGCAGCCCAAGGGACTCCCGGGAGTTTTCTCCAGCACCTAACCGCTCTTGGCCTGGCCATCCTCGTTGTGGGGCCACCGCGAGTCCCATGATGCCCATTCCACCCCTGCGTGTCGCGGGCGTCCAGGCAGCAGGAAGGGGAGGGCCGGGGCGAAGAGTGAAGGCTGGGCCCAGCCCAGTGGGGAGCCAGAGGGAGCCCCCCTTCTCTCGGGCCACTTCTGGCAGTGCAGGTAGGCTCAGGAGAGACCTTGAGGGTCCGTCCACTGCCCCCACCCCCAAGATGAAGTTGGGGGGTCCCTGAGGTGAAGAAGAGAAGACTGGAATGGGTGTCATCAGGGTGGTCTGCCACGGATCTGGGGAAACTGAGGCCCAGAGATGGGGTGGGCTCCCCCAGTCGGGGGTCAGCGGGGAGGCCTGTGGGTCTCCAGGCTCAGGGCGGAGCGGCAGAGCGTCCAGGCCAGGTGCAAGAGGTGGTTCTGCTTGCCCCACTGCCCTGCTCCTGCCGCTCTGCATCTGATGGGTGGGTAGTGGCCTGGCAAGGTGGTGAGGGTGGGAGACATTTTAGTAGGAGGATGGAGGGGCCTGGGGAGAAGAACCAGCTCCGTGGAAAGCACGTCCAAGACCTTCTGGGCAGGTCGAGGGGGCCAGGGCCTCTTCCAGTGCTGGGATGTGGGGATGGGCTTGGGGTGCTAATGGGGGAGGGTAGTGCTGCCTCAGGCCCCCGACTGGGGTGCACTCCCCCCAGATTCAGGCTGCAGTGCCCACGTGAGCAGCGGCACACGCCTGCCACCCACCCTCTCTGAGCGTTGGCACTTCCCTCCCAAGCTGGAATCGACTCCAAGATTAAAATTAATTTCTCTTCCGCTTCACAACAGCAATTGCTCGGCCTCTCCCTGGTGCATCCTGTCTTTGATTGCACAGAACACGCTCTGCCTCGTTGTGCTGGGGCCTGGAGCCCCAGAACAGGGATTGTGTGCCCAGCCAGAGCCTTGGGCCGGCCGCTCATGCTGCTACCCCTGTTCATCCTGCCGGTCAAGCGCTTCTCTCAGGACTCACCCAGGCGGGCAGGGCGCTCGCAGTCTCTCCCCACCTGGAGACCCTGCCCACGGCCGGAGGGAGGGCAGAGCTCAGGCTCCTGCAGCTCAGGAGGTCAGAGAGCCAAGTGCGAGCTCTGCCTGCAGGGGGGCTTGGCGACCCCAGGCTAGCCACCAGGTCTCCATTACTTCTGCAAAAGCAGCCAGATGCTCGCCTCTCAGGGGCTTCCCAGGTGGTGCTAATGATAGCCTGCCTTCCAGTGCAGGAGACACAGAGACAAGGGTTCGTTCCCGGGTCAGGAAGATCCCCTGGAAGAGGGCGTGGCAACCTGCTCCAGTGTTCTTGCCTGGAGAATCCCACGGACAGAGGAGCCTGGTGGGCTACAGTCCATAGGGTCGCATAGAATCAGACACAAGTGAAGTGACTTAGCACGCACGCATGCACACACTCACCTCTCGAAGCTCCTGCAAGACTGAACGAGATCCCTGTGAAGTGTGTATATTTGTATATCGAGGCACTACCCTGGTGCTGTGCGTCAGGTCCTTGGTGTACAGAGTTCTCCCACTGGTCTTCACCAGTCCGTGTGCAAGGCAAGGGTGACTGCCCATTTTGCAGGTAGAGAAACTGAGACCCAGAGGAGCATGGCAGGGAGCAGTCTGGGTAGGAAAGAGAAGGAGGAGGCATGTGCGTTTGCTGCCCACCTGCCTTCCTGCTTCCCTTCCACCACGTAACAAGCATCCCTGCCGAGTTGGCCCCTGGTGTCCACCTCCTGGCTCTGCAGCCTCCTGCTCTAGAACAGCCCCACTGGCCCCCCTCAGGATTCAGCTCCTCTCCAAGCCCCCTTACTCCAGCTTATCCTGTGGCCTTCCCCCCTCACACGTGGGCTACCTGAGAAGATCTTCAGCTTTAAGAAATCTCTCCTTTGCCAGGGATGTTGGCATTTTTAAAGGGTGCGCTTGAGGTATGATCCCCAGCTAGCCTGTAGCAGTCAGCACAGCTAGGTCAGGCTGCAGTAACAAACAGCCTCAAGACCACGGTGATTTATTTCCTGCTCACCCTCGTGGCCTGATGACCCTGCTCTGTCCCACAGCATCCCCACCTAGGAGCCCAGGGGGCTGGAACCAGCTGCTGGTGGCCGAGGCGACTGGAGGGGGAGCCTGGTGGATGACGTGGTGACCCCCTAGGTGTCATGTCGGCTCACCTCTCGTTGGCCACATCTAGCCTCAGGAGGGTGGAGAGGTGCCACCTTGCTTATGCCCAGGCAGAGGCAGATGGGGACAAAGCAAGAGCCTTTTGTGCTAGAATTCCTGGCCAGATGGAGGGCTGAGGATTGGAGATGCTTCCGGGCAAAGCTCCTCACCACGGCCGTACCACCATCCTAACTTGCGGGCATCTGTCTGACTTGCTGTCTGTGCCAGCTCCCTGGGGTCCCCCTGGGTTGGGGGTCCCCAAAAATGAAATATGTGCAATCAGAGGAGCTCGTGACCGGCATCTCCCCCTTGCTGGCAGGCTCAGACCTCATCCCTTGCCTGCTTGGGGCCTTGAGGTGTCAGGACGGGGCTCGGGGAGGGATGTTTCTCCACACAGCAGTGGAGACAGCCCCCCGCTTTGCTCCAGGGTGGGAACCACCAGCCTCTCCTGCTTTTCATGAATCTGCTGAGCATTGAACTTGGTGGTGTGAAGATTTCTGCTTGGGATTTGATCGGATGAGACAAGGTCCTAAATCAGCCGGGAGTCCCAGCCCTCCTGTGATGAGAAGTGGATTCTCCCGAAGACATCTCCTTGCATCTCAGTCGCAGCTTTCGTGCCATATTCAACGCAGACAAGTGACTGCTATGTTTGTTTCACAACTACCCCCTAAAGATGGAGTGCATGCCACGTGACACCGTGGGAGAGAAGACCCTTCAAATGTCTGCACAAAGGCTGAGGCATGGAGTGGACCAGAAAACATGACTCAATGGGCCCGGCAAACTGTATTGCTGGGGGTGTTCTCCATCGCCAGCTAAGTTGTGACTCTCGGCAACGGTCTCCTAGCAACCAACCACGGGTGCGGGGTACCACGCTCAGCCAGGATGGGGGACTGGGACCGAGGCTGCCAGGCAGGAAATGCTGGCCGAGTTGTAGGGAGGAGGGGGCGGCCCTGGAGGCCTGGGCTTTGCACGTGAGCAGGGGTCCACTGAGACTCCAGACCCCCAGGGACCACTGGTCTCTGTGAGGGTTAACAGGTGAGGACCACCCCCCTCTGTTACTCATCCTTCTCTGGGCGCATTTCATACACGAGCGTGTCCTACTTTTCCATTTTTACACAAAGGTTCTTTTATTCCGTTTCCTGGTTTTGTTGGCAAGCAGTGGGGCTGGATTGCACCAGCACGGGTGTGATGACCTCTGGATGGAGTGGGGTGTGGAGCTGTGAGGGTCCTGTTGAAAGGGCATCGGGGCTGAGCCATCAGAGCCCACTTCCCCGTCAGCTAGGAAGCTGGGCAGGTTCCCTGTTGTCTGGGCCTCAGTTTTCTGACCCGAAGAGAGGTCCAGTCCTTGCCTCCTGCTCCTGGGAGGGCCTCTCTGGGACCCAGGAGCGTCCTGTCCTGCCTGATAGACGTCTTTGTCAGCTGGGGCTTCAGACACACGATCTGACAGAGCTTGGGGTCACCCCATTATCAGTTTTGACCTCTGGAAGAGACTGGAGAGTAAACATGTTAGCCTGAACCTCAAGAGACGCGGGTTCGACCCCTGGGTGGGGAAGATCCCCTGGAGAAGGGCCTGGATGCCCACTCCAGTATTCTTGCCTGGAGAGTCCCATGGGCAGAGGAGCCCGGTGGGCTACAGTCCAGGGGGTCACAAAGAGTTGGACACAACTGAGTGACTGAGCACGGCAAGGTCACTGAGGAGCAGTGTGTGATGGAGCCCAGGACGGACTCCTACACGCTGGCGGGGAGTGTGTCTGGGTTGGGGGTCCGGATGGACGTGTCCTCCAGGCAGCATGCAGGCAGAGATGGCTCTCGGCTGATGGTGCTTGCTGGAACTGACCCTCACGTGGGCACTTAAGGACCAGGGCAGGAGGGGTTTGTCCGGAAAGGCATCATTGGAACCTAGCCAGGGCAGCCCTTCCAGACCCGGGAGAGAGATTGCCGCGGAGGGAACAGCCAGTGCAGGGGCCTGGAGGCAGGCAGGGGGCCCAGGGCATGTTCTGGGGCCCAGGAGCCCTGTGGGAAGCCGGCATATCGTGATCGGGGCAGCGGCAGGAGCTGGGCAGCCCGGGACCTCGTCTAAGCTGGGGGAGGCCCGCTGGCCGTGGGTCAGGGGCAGACTACAGGAGAGCCCGCCGAGTCAAGTGCAGGCGTGGGGTGGACGGGGAGGACGGGTCGGAAGGATGGTCTGGAGGGAGAGTGGACGGGGCTTGTGGACGGTCTGAATCTGGGGGCGGGTGACAAAAGGGGAATCAGGGTGACTCCTGGGTCGGCCTTGAGCAGCCGGGCAGAGGCTGGGGCTTGCGTGCTGTGAAGGTGAGGCCAAGACAGGTGTGTGAGGAGGGCAGAGGGGAGAAATGGGCCCGCTCTCCAGCTGTGTGGTTGGAGGCGCTTCCTGGGCCTCTAGGTGAGGGGCAGGTGGGAGGCGCGTGGGCAACTGAGGACATCACTGTCTGGGCAAGAGGACGGTGGCCGGAACCGGAGGGGTTCATGGGCGAAATGGAGGCGGCGTCCGCGGGGCCCCTGGGGCAGGAGGACGGGGAGCAAGGAGGTGCTGCTCGTGGGGATTCTGTTTGCAGAAAAAACCAGAGCGACGCGGCCTGGGGGCTGGGAGGGCAGGGGCATCGGGCAGCCTCTCTCCACCGAGACTCTCTCAGCGTGTGGGACCAGTCCCACGTCGTGGGGTGTTGGGCCCTCCCGATTGTGAGAATGAGAATGTCTCCAGGAGGTGCGCGATGACCCCTGGGGACAGGCGTGGGGGTCCCCTGGGCTTAAGACCCTGCGTCACGCAGGGGGGGGCCTGTGTCCTCTTTTTTTCTTCATCAGGCTGTGGGCGGCAGGGCGTCTGCTTGAGGGCAGGACTGGGTGCTGGAGGGAGAAGCCGACGTGGGTCCTGCGAAGGTGGGGGCGGGGGCACGGGACTATTGCTGCCCCCTGGGAGGGGGCAGCGTCCACCAGGCCCCCGGGGGAACCTCCCCCAGGAAGGGGTCCCAGTGCTGCCCTGCTCAGGGCCCATCTGTCCCCCACCAACACCCCCAAGCTCAGCCCCTCTGAAGCTTGGGAGCCTCGGGGGAGGGGGCCTGCCCGACTGGGGATAGGATGGGCCCAGGAGGATCTAGGCAGGCTGAAGCCGGCCTCCCCCGTCCGCCACGCCTCCTGGTGCACACCTGGGCGTCCTGCCGAGGCGACCGCACTCCCGTTTCCGTGCGGCAGCAGAGGCCCCGGTGGTCCCCATTCCCGGGACGTCTTCCCCTTTCTTGGTGACAGGCCTCAGTGTCCACCCCCTTAGGGCTGAGGCTGGGGACTGTCTCCTCAGCCTCAACACCCTGCACAGCCCAGCAGTGTCTCCTCCACATCCGGCCTGGCTCCCACCTGCCTGGGAGGGAAGGGAAGGTTGGAAGACAGGCCCAGGACCCCTCGAAACACTGACAGCCTCTGATCCTCTCTGGCTTATGGGTCTGGAGCAAGGCGGTCCAACAGGACTTTCCCGAAATACCCATCTGCCTGATAGGGTGTCACTGGCCACACATGGCTGTTGACCTCTTAAAACATGGGCATGTGAGGAACTGAATTTTTATTTTTGTTTCATCTTAAGCAATTTAATCTAAAGTACGTGGAGAGGGAGGGGGAGGGAGGGAGGTCCAAGAGGCAGGAGATGTATCTGTCCATACAGCTGACCCACCTCGTTGTACAGCAGAAACCAATACGACATTGTAAAGCAATTCTGTTCCAGTTAAAAACTTAATAATTTCTGAAAAGCGGGGAAAAAAACAGAGTGTACACAAGTAGCTGAGTTACTTTATTGGACTGACATTCAGCGAGGCCTTGCTGTTGTTCAGCGACTGAGTCATGTCTGACTCTTTGCGACCCCGGGGACTGCAGCACGCCAGGCTTCCCTGTCCTTCACCATCTCGCGGAGCTTGCTCAAACTCATGTCCATCGAGTCAGTGAAGCCATCCAGCCATCTCATCCTCTGTCGTCCCCTTCTCCTCCTGCCTTCTGTCGTTCCCAGCATCAGGGTCTTGACCAATGAGTCGCTCTTAAGGTTATGGTTCACTTAGAAGAATCCCCAGCTGCTGAGCTGAGGCTGGCGACTCCCCATCCCCGGGGAACGGCCACAGGGAGGCCCAGAGGTAGAAGCTGGCGAGAGCCTTGGCGGCAGGAGGCCCAAGTGTGGGGACAGGTGGGGAGGGTGGGAGAAGCGGGCACAGACCCCTAAGGGCAAGGTGAGGAGTTCAGAGTTCCTTTCCAGGGCGGCAGGGTTTGGGATAGGCGGTCACACAGGGGTGTGTGTGTACATCTCAGCCTGGCTGGCTCCCATGAGAACAGTTTGGAGGGTGCAGGGGGTTCCAGAGTGTCCTCCCAAACCTCACTCTGCTGGCAGCCTCATATGAAACTGGAGTCTCTGCAGGTGTGATTATAAGGGTCTTGAGATGAAATCGTCCTGCATCTGTGGGCCCTGGGTCCATGACTAGGGTCCTTCTGGGAGGAGAGGCCACCTGGCGTGAAGAGCTGACTCACTGGAAGAGACCCCGATGCCGGGAAAGACAGAAGGCGGGAGGAGAAGGGGCGACAGAGGACGAGAGGGCTGGATGGCATCACTGACTCAATGGACTTGAGTAAACTCTGGGAGGTGGCGACGGACAGGGAGGCCTGGCGTGCGTCCATGGGGTCGCAAAGAGATGGACGCGACTGAGCGACTGAACTGAACTGAGAGGAGAGGAGACAGGCAGTGGGGAGAGGCCGCTGCATGACTGGGAGGGGGCTGCGGCCGGGGCGCCTCCAGAAGCTTCGGTTTCAGGCCTCTGGCCTACTGTGCCCTGTCGGGGAGAGATGCCCGCTAGACGGCCCACTGGGTCCGAGAAGTGCCAGGGAGCCATCAGCAGTTGTTCTTGTCGGTGGGCCCCCTGCCAGGCGGCAGTATGCTTTACCCTGAGTCTCTTCGGGGCACCGGCAGAGCGGGCCCCTCCTGGGGGAAGCGGGCTCGGCTCTGGGAGCTCCCAGCGCGGGAAGTCTGTTTTAGCTCCAAGAGCCAGAGGTCGGACACTGATCTTCGCCCAGGTTGAGGGGAGGGGCCGCAGGTGACCCTGGGTATGGGGACCCCCACCCCTCAAATCCCTTCCCTCTCCCCAGCAGGGACCCGCGGCTCCCGGGGCCTGGTACGAGCATGCCTTCCGCTGGCATACTTGTCAGGCCCAGTTTATCAGCCTCTGCCACGCAGTCGCGTGTCACATGTGTCCTGGATTGTTTATGGGCGTTGCCAGGAGTCACAGAGGCGGTGGTCCTCACCCACCTCCAGATTGCCTCTAAATCCCCCTTGCCCAGTGATCTGGCAAACCTTGCTCCGTCCACGTCAGTCCCCAGCCTGCGTGGCCTGCATGTGTTGCGGTACAGACCGGCCCTGGACTGGAGCCGGGTCTCTGGATTCAATAGGCCTGGGTTTGAGTCCCGTTTCTCCAGGTATTCCCGCTGTGATCTTGGGCAAATTTCTTTTTCCGCTCCTGCTTGCTTGCTCGGCTGTAAGTTGGGGATCGGATGGAGGGGCATGGTGAGAACAGAAGTCTCGGGGTGACCTCGGGCCTCCTGGGAGGTCACAGGCACGCTCCCTCTGCGCCCCACTGTTGGATGGGAGCCCCCGTGGGTCTTCCTGCCCTGCCGCGTGCACGCTTAGAGGCGCAGTCGGAACATTTAATCTTCCTGCAGCCTGTAGAGCCGGTGCCGTTCCCACAGCCCCTTGCAGGTGGGGGGAAACTGAGGCCCGGCGGGTCTCACACCTGCCCCCGCGAGTGTCTTCATCAGCCCAGGCTGACGTGGGCCAGCAGCTCAAACAACAGACGTTTCTTTCTCCCAGTCCTGGGGGCTGGAGGTCCGAGATCCGGGCACGGGTAGGTCTGTTTCCTGGTGAGGTGCCTCGTCCTGGTTTGCGGACGGCCAGCCTCTCCCCACGTCCTCGAGTGGCGGAGAGGAGCAGGGAGGACCCTGCAGTGATGTCTTTTCTTACTGGCTGCTGCCCCACCCTCGTGACCTCACTGAACCTTAATTACCTCCTCAAGGAGTCTGTCTCCAAATGCAGTCACACTGGGGGCTGGGACCTCAACGAATGAATCTGGGGGGCACACACACATTCAGACCATAACAACACCCTTTGCACTTGGCCTGAGGGCAAGCTGAGCTCGGATGAAACAGCCCAGCTCCTGGTTTCAAAGCCACGGGAAAAGAAGGCCCCACGATGGAGCCCCTTGGGGGCGGGACAGGTGCCCACAGGTGGTGGCAGCACCGCCTGGAAGAGGCAGGTCTCCGAGTTCCTGGGGACCCTGGTGGGGTCCGTTCTGCTTAATTCAGTCTTTCATTGACAGCCCCTGAAATCTGCTTTTCTCCCAGCCCAGCAGAGGCTTTTTAAAGGCAGAACAATTTGTTGTTGTTACACACACACACAAAAAAGGCTATAGCAGCGAAATGATGCTTCTGCCGTGGGAAAGAGGGCTTCCCAAGTGGCTCAGTTGTAAAGAATCCACCTGCGGTGCAGGAGACGCAGGACATGTGGGTTCTATCCCTGAGTCAGGAAGATGCCCTGGAGGAGGAAAGGCAACCCACTCCAGTGTTCTTGCCTGGCGGTCCCATGGACAGGGGAGCCTGGTGGGCTCCAGTCCATAGAGTTCCAAAGAGTCGGACATGACTCGGCATGCACGCATGCACACAGCCGTGGGAAAGGCTGAACCGTGTCTCAATTCGGCTGGCTAATGTTATTAGGGAGGCTGTGATTTATTAAAGAGGTTAACAGTTTAGTCTCCCAAAGTGCCAGGCATTGTGGGAAGATCTTAACTTGCCTTCTTACCTAGAAACCCCATGCCCACCCCATGTCACCTCTGGGGAATCGAAGGTGAGGTGGGCGTGGAGCAGATACACGTGTGACCTGAGGGTGTGGGCACCAGGGAAGTGAAGGCAGGTGTGTTCTGGACCAGGCAGATCCTCACACTGGGGAGTGTTGGAGCCCAGGGACCAAGGCCACACCGAGCCCAGCCCAAGGGTCAGCCCCAGCAAATATTATGAGCCCTAGGCCCCTAGGGGGTCCCCCGAATAGAACAGCTGTGTCTCCCCCGCGGGCGGCTGAATCACGGTCCCCAGGTCATCGGCGCCTTCATCCTCCTGACCTATGAGCGTGCTGCCATCCGCAGTGGCAGGGACCACAGATGTGATGGAGTCCGGGACCCTGAGACGGGAAGATGATCTGGGATTATCCATCGCGGGCCCGGTGTCATCACAAGCGTCCTTCTAGAGGGAAGTGGAAGGGGATCTGAATACGGACGGGGAGCCGGCAGAGGCGGGGGTGTTGTGGCCACAGGCAAGGGACAGCTGGAGCCCCCAGAAGCTGCAAGAGGCAGGAAGCCTCCCCCTGCCCTGGAGGAGCCTCCAGAGGGAGCCAGGCCTGCCCACACTTCGATGTCACGGACAGTCGAAGCTACAAAGCTCTAAGATGAGTTTGTGTAAAGCCACTGAATTTGTGATCATCTGTTGGAGCCGCAATAAGGAGTCTAATGCCCTCGCATCTGGGCTGAGAGGCCTAAGTGATTAACATTCCGCAAGAGCTTAGAGCAGCGCCTGGGGTGGAGCGGGGCGGGCCGGGGCTGCTCTCTCTGAGGCCTGGTCGCGTGGGGGACGTGGAGGATGCTTGATGGAAACGCAGGAAGAGGCAGGATGGGGGCAGGTGGGCAGGGACCCCTGCCTTGTCCGTCTCCTGGCTGCTGCTGGGGTGTCCCTGGTACCCACGGAGCTCACCGCTCTTTGATATTTGCAACCAGCGTCCACGCTTCCAGGCCTTTCTCCCCACTTCCCCAGGCCCGGGTTTGTTTTCACCACGTTCTGCGTGGTGGTGGCTTTGAGATGTGGGCTAACGTAACCCGGAAGTTTGGTCCAGCTCTCTGGCTCGGGCTTAATTATGCTGGAGTACGGTGTTCTCGGGGCAGCCAGGCCTGTGCTCTTGGATTTAATTACAGTCCCAGCCCCTGGCCTGGGCTTGGGTCAGGGGCCCTGCCGCTTCGGGGGTTCTAGCGGGAGGATTGCCTAGGAATCATGCAGCTCGGTCCGTGGAGAGCAAGGTGGGGTGTGAGTGCCTGTTAACCTGGGGCCCGGGGTCCTGAGGCCCAGGAATCTCCTGTGGGTCATTTCCACTCTCTCAGCGCCGAGCAGAGTCAGCCCCTCCATGCAGCACCTCAGCCGCATGCGTGCCTGACCCGGTCGACCTCACGCTGCAATCCTGTATTCTGGCTTGGGTCGTGTTTGCGGGCGGTGACCCCCACCCCGGTGCTGAACATCTGCTCTCTGTTCCGGCAGCCCTCTCAGTTTCCAGATTCACCCTGAACTTGAACTTGCTTCGAGGGCTCATGGGTCCTGGAAGCCTTCGGGGGCTTCTGTGTTGCCTCTGGCTTTAGGTGCCACCTCTCCCCTTTGGGGGTAGGGGGCTTCCCTGGTGGCTCAGATGGTGAAGGATCAGCTTCAGTACAGGAGGCTCAGGTTCCATCCCTGGGTCGGGAAGATCCCCTGGAGAAGGAAATGGCAGCCCACTCCAGTATTCTTGCCTGGAGAATCCCATGGACAGAGGAGCCCAGTGGGCTACAGTCTGGGGTCACAAAGAGTTGGGGACGACTTAGTGACAGACTGTCACTCTCTTTTTACCCAGCCCCCAGGAAGGCTGAATTAAACTGGCATCCAGGGTACACGCGTGTCCTGTCCAAACAGCTCTTGGTTTTGACGACCCGCTCAGGGTCTTCTTGCACCTGGCTCTTCAGCAACGCTCTTTTATGGCATGTTTCGCAAACTGTAGTGCTTCCCAGGCGGCGCTAAGGGTAAAGAACCCACCTGCCAACGCAGGAAATGCTAAAGATGTTGGTTTGATCCCTGGGTCGGGAAGATCCCCTGGAGAAGAGAATGTCCACTCAGTCCAGTGTTCTTGCCTGGAGAATACCGTGGGCAGAGGAGCCTGGCAGGCTATACAGTCCGTGAGGACGCAAAAGAGTCGACGCGACTAAGGGACTCTGCCTGTATGTGTTGGCAAACTGTGGCCAGCTTTGATCCACCAAGCGTTTTGGTGCACCCTGCAAGCAGGCAGGATCTTCCATTCTTGAAAGAGTTGTCAACACACACACAGAAGGATATGCAACCTTGCCTAAAATGCCTAAACTCTGGCCTTTGCAGGTGACACCTGCATCCCTCTTGCACGACGGCAGCTATGTGAGTTTCCCTGCAGGAGAGGCGGGCTGCTCGCCTGGGGGCCGTCCGGGTGGTGGTCTTGGCAGAAGGCCTGCCTGGGGCGCAGCCAGGCTCTGGGCCCTGTGGGCCTGGAAACACACTCCAGCCCTAGCCCGGCAGCCTCGGCCTCCCTCCTCCCAGCCCGCCCCCCCGTCTCAGGTGTAATATCTTTACCTGGAAGGACTCGCCTGGGACCCAGAGCTGGGAGCTGAGCATCGAATCCTGGGCCTGCGGGGAAGTGACACACGCCCTCCCACCCATGGGGCCTGGTCCTGCCTCCTGTCTGTCCCTTCTCCCCCCAGCGTCTGCCGCCGAGTCACGGTCCAGCCTCTTACACGGATTCTCCAGTCTCATTCCTCTGCTGAGCTCACCCTTCAGGGCTGGTGACGACCTCCTCTTGGGGTCCCCTGGGCCCGTCCCCAAGTCTCTGCCAGAGCTTGACCTTACGTGGGGGTCACCGAGGCCCGTCTGCCACGGTGGGCAGGGCGTGGCCTCGTGCTCTCTGGGGCCTCTGTGTCGATTTCTTGGGGCAGGCTTGCTGGGTAAGGTATCTGTTAGGCTGACCCTTGTCTGACTGCCCCCATTTAACCGGCTGAGCTCTGACAGCGGCGCTTTCCTGGGGCCCCACCCAGGGCGAAACCCGTGGCCTTCCCAGTGCGGGCTTGGGTCCCCACACTGTCCTTCATCCTGAGATGTGCCTTGGCCTCAAAAGGCACCAGGAAACGCTTCCCTCACCCTCCCGTCACCACTGACCCCTCAGGGGAGCCACCCCTCATCTCTAGCCCCTGGGTCCCTGGTCAGGCGGGGACAGAGACCTCCCTGAGCACCCACAAAGCTGGCACCACGAGTCTGTGAAGCTGAGCTCAGTGGGCAGGCGGCAACTGGTGCTGCTTCGGAGCCCAGAGCTGGACGGACCAGCCCGGACGACCGCCACCCAGCCAGCAAGTCCTCACCGCTGGGGGGCAGGCGGGAACTTTCTAGCCCCTCTTCCCCTCTGAACCCACCCCCTGGCCGAGCCTTTCCTCCCCTGCCTCCCGGGCTCCGGGCTCAGAGACAAGCCCAGGGCGTCCGGTCCTCCGAAGGCCTTGTCTGTGAAGGGCCGCAGGCGGCACGTGGGTGACGCCCCGTGTGCGGTAGGGATGAAAGCAGGCTGTCTCTCTCTCCTCCCTTCTGCTTCACCAAACCTCTGGGACCACCGTCCCCCAGCCAGGAACAGAAGAGTTGCCCCTGGCCCTGGCCCCTCTCGGGAGCTTCTGATGCAGGGATGGGAAACACAGGCCTTCCTGCTGCTAAGATAAAGCAGTGAGTGCGGCGGCTGCAGAGCTGTGCTGGGAAGGATTCCGATGCTCGCTCCCTGCTCGGGGGACGTGCAGATCCGTCTGGACCCGTGGCAGCTCCTGCCATCCTTGCTCTCGCTGCACTGGACTTGTTTGGTCGTGAAACACCGGCTGGACTGCAGAGCGGGCCAGCAGAGGACTGGGATGCTGCCTGTGTCCAGTGTCTCAGGGGCTGTGACAGAGGACCGCAAGCTGGGGGCTTAGAGCTGCAGAAATAGGTGGTCTCGTCATTCTGGATGCTAGATTTTCCAGATCGAGGGGTCAGCAGGGCCGCACGCCCGCTGAGGCACAGGTGAAGGTGCTGTCTCGGCTCTCCCGGCTTCGGGGGGCGGCTGGCTGTCCTCGGCTTGCGGCTGCTTCCCTCCCGTCTCCACCTCTGCTGTCGTGTGGCCGTGCCCCTGTCTGTGTCAGCGTCCACGTTTCCCTCTTGTTATAAGAACAGTGACTGTTTCTGGCTGTGCCACGCGGCATTCAGAATCTTAGCTCCCCAGCCAAGGATCAAACCCATATCCCCTGCAGTGAAAGCTCAGAGTCTTAAGCACTGGACTGCCAGGGACATCCCCAGGAAGAGTCATTTTGGACTCGGGCCCGCCCTGACCCAGGACAACCTCATCTTCACTTCCATCCTAGTTATGTCTGCTAAGACCCTATCTCTAAGGAAGGCTGCATTGACAGGTGCTGGGAGCTAGGACTTCAGAGTATCTTTCTGGGGGAGACACACCTCCACCCGCAGCTTCCCTGGTGGCTCAGCAGTAAAGAATCTGCCTGCCAATGCAGGAGACGTGAGTTCGATCCCTGGGTCAGGAAGATCCCCTGGAGAAGGAAATGACAACCCGCTCTAGTGTTCTTGCCTGGGAAATCCTATGGGCAGAGGAGCCTGGTGGGCTGCAGTCCACAGGATTGCCAAGGGTCAGACACGACTTGGTGACCAGACTACACCAGCAGCCTCCTCCATCCACAGCACTGCCACACACAGCCAGGCCTTTCAGAGCCTTTTCTGCTTTCAACACTTTGTTTTTGGGGAAAAAAAAACATGAAAAAGATCCCAAATTGCAAACTCCTTGGAAAATAATTGTCATTATCCACGAAAATTGATGATGTTCCAACCCTACGAGCCAACGGTTCACTCTGGGGCACACATACCGCCACCCTCTGCCACACTCACACACGAGCTCCAGGGCACACACATGAGATGGTTCCGAGCCGCTCTGCTCACAGTGGCGAGAAATTGGGAATGACACGTGAACACATTAACAAGAGAAATGATCAAGAAACTGTGAGCCGGGCGTACAAATGTACCATCCGCAGCGAGGACTGAATGAATATCAGCCAGGCACGTCTTGCAGATAAATCTCAGGAGCAGTGTGGAGGGAAGACTGAGCTGTCGAGGAGGCGTGAAATATGATCATAATTTATGTAAGGTTCCCTGCAGAGGAGGCAGGATGAATCAAAGGATTGTTCAGGGATATGAACATGTGATAACACACGAAAAACACAAATGCAGAATCCCAGCTGCCTTGGGGTGGAGGCTGGGGAGGCTCCTGGTGGCCTCAGAGTTGTCAGAGTGCTCTGATATGAGTGATGCTTCGTCAAAGTGTGTGTGTGTGTGAAGCCGCTTCAGACATGTCCGATTCTGCGACCCCACGGACCGTGGCCTGCCAGGCTCCTCTGTCCATGGGATTCTTAAAGCAAGAATACTGGAGTGAGTAGCCATGCCCCCTCCAGTGAGTCTTCCCACCCCAGGGGTTGAACCCGTGTTTCTTATCTGCATCGGCAAGCAGGTTCTTTATCAGTAGTGCTACCTGGGAAGTCCTCACAAAAGTATGCATTTATCTAAATACACTTACAGTCGTGGAAAGGAGAAAAGTCTTTGAGAGTACCTACGCGTGTGTGTATGTGTGTGTGTAAGTAAAGACATCTGAGCAGCCACAGATAGACTGAAGGCATCAGAACTCAGACCCTGCTGGCATCTCCCTGGACACCGGGGAACGGATGGCCCTGGCTCTGGCCCTGGCGGCAGGGAGGCAAGCAGGGTCCCAGGAGGCGGGGTTCTGTGCTCACTGGGGCTTTGCGTCTGCACCCGTTTCATTGCGCTTTCCACAGGCATGTGCCCGAGCAGCGACTGCTTCCTGGAAGTTCCCAAGCTGCAGCTGCGCTGCTTGGTCCTTCCTCGAGTTGCCTCGGCACCCACCCGGGGCCTCTTCCTCAAGGAGACCCCCACCCAAGCCAAGCCTGTTGCCTGAGCTCCTTGCAGCGAGGGGCTTGGGAACCTGCAGAGCCCGCTGGTGAAGCATGCCTGGGAGCACCCGAGTGGGGCCTGAGTCAGGACACCATGTGTGCAAGAGGTGGGCGTCCAGGGCTCTTTTGGGGGCGGCCCTCTTGGCTTCAGGCCTGGGTCTCTTCTTGGTGAGAAGGTGCGTCTTCCAGACTCTGCCTGCTGTGGCCTGAAGCCCCACCTGGAGACCCGGATCCAGTCGGTGGGATTCCAGGTGCTCACCGAGAATTGTACCAGCAAGGTCAGAGGTGGGGCGTCATGAGTGGGCTTATTCAGCTCTCTGGGTCGTCCTTGCTGGCCCACCTCTCTCGCACCCAGAGCCTGTGTGCAGGCGGGAGGGGGCCGCCTTCACGGCCCTTATTAGGATATGCACCCCAACAGGTGAAGCTCCCCCAGACCAGCACGGAACCCGGGGTCCCCAGGCAGGAGTTGCAAGTGGCCTTCCCGTCCCCTACCCGCCCCTTCCCGCGTCCACGTCGCACCCAGCCACCTCCTCCTTGAATGTTGAACAAGACACTCTCCCCCAACAATGATCTCAGTGCTCACGTCTCCTGGGTGCGAGGCGGCGGGATGGGGGGCCTTAGCAGCATGCAGGTGAATTTGGGGTGAGGCTTTTGGTTCCCTTTCAGCAGCAGCCTAGTTTCATGATACTTAGGTGCCTGGGAAAAGAACAGAAAATTGCCTTTTCACTGTATTCAGTAGAAATGAAGACACTTCTCTAAACTCCTTCCTTCATCCTGAAAGGCCCATCCTGGGTACCCAGATACTTAGACGTTCTCCCTAAAGAGTTAAAGGAGTAAAACAACCTCAGATGACACCTCCCCCAGGATGCCCTCCTGGGTTGCCCCTGGCCAACAGGTCCCCTCCCTCTGTGGGTTTTTAGCTTTTCCAAAACCACGGTTTGATGTGGAACTGAAATAAAGCACAGGAGGATAAACAAATGCAGAAATGCCCTCAGACCTGAAGCCCTCTGTCCCTCTCCCACGTCGCTCTGCTCTGTGATACTGTCCAGCAGTGGGGGTATCCATGAAGCACGAGATACAGTTGGTAATCAAGTGCCCACGGCAGCTGAGGGACCAACACAGGGCAGACCAGGCAGGCCAGGTGGGGAGCAGCCGGGGGTTCCAGTTGGACCTGTGGATTCAGGGGTGATGATGCCGTCTGGATCTGCCCTGGCTTGTCTCACCATGCCCTCTTGAGAGCAAGACCCTGACCAGCACCTGTGAACTTGCCCTTGGCAACGTTAGTGAACTTTCCATCAGGGGCATCTGTGATAAAGCCCTTTCCTGCACCGTTTTATTTTTTAATATGTACTTTTTTGCCTGGGCCAGGTCTTCACTGCAGCTGGTGGGATCTAGTGCCCCAACCAGGGATCGAACCTGGGCCCCCTGCATTGGGGGCAAGGAGTCTTAGCTTCTGGACCCCCAGGCAAGCCCCTCAGTTCAGTTCAGTCTCTCAGTCATGTTCGACTCTTTGCGACCCCATGGACTGCAACACGCCAGGCTTCCCTGTCCATCACCAACTCCCGGAGCTTACTCAAACTCATGTTCATCGAGTTGGTGATGCCATCCAACTATCTCATCCTCTGTAATCCCCTTCTCCTCCCACCATCAATCTTTCCCAACTTCAAGGTCTTTTCCAGTGAGTAATTCTTCCCATCAGGTGGCCAAAGTATTGGAGTTTCAGCTTCAGCATCAGTCCTTCCAGTGAATAGTCGGAACTGATTTCCTTTAGGATTGATTGGGTGGATCTCCCTGCAGTCCAAGAGACTCTCAAGAGTGACCTCCAACACCACAGTTCAAAAGCATCAATTCTTTGGCGCTCAGCTTTCTTCAGAGTCCAACTCTCACATCCATACATGACTCCTGGAAAAACCATAGCTTTGACTAGATAGACCTTTGTTGGCAAAGTCAGGTCTCTGTTTTTTAATATGCTGTCTAGGTGGGTCATAACTTTTCTTCCAAGGAGTAAGCCTCTTTTAATTTCATGGCTGCAGTCACCATCTGCAGTGATTTGGGAACCCCAAAACATAAAGTCTCTCGCTGTTTCCTCTGTTTCCCCATCTATTTGCCATGAAGTGATGGGACCGGATGCCATGATCTTAGTTTTCTGAATGTTGAACTTTAAGCCAACTTTTTCACTCTCCTCTTTCACTTTCATCAAGAGGCTCTTTAGTTCTTCTTCGCTTTCTGCCATAAGGGTGGTGTCATCTGCATATCTGAGGTTATTGATATTTCTCTCTGCAGTCTTGATTCCAGCTTGTGCTTCATCCAGCCCAGCATTTCACATGATCTACTCTGCATAGAAGTTAAATAAGCAGAGTGACTTAATAAGAGTGACTTATAAGCAGAATGTACATCCGTGACATACTCCTTTCCCGATTTGAAAACAGTCTGTTGTTTCATGTCTGGTTCTAACTGTTGCTTCCTGACCTGCATACAGATTTCTCAGGAGGCAGGTCAGGTGGTCTGGTATTCCCATCTCTCTCAGAATTTTCCACAGTTTGTTGTGATCTACACAGTCAAAGGCTTTGGCATAGTCAATAAACCAGAAGTAAATGTTTTTCTGGAACTCTAGTGTATTTTTGATGATCACACGGATGTTGGCAATTTGATCTCTGGTTCCTCTGCCTTTTCTAAACCAGCTTGAACATCTGGAAGTTCACAGTTCACGTACTGTTGAAGTCTGGCTTGGATAATTTTGAGCATTACTTTGCTAGCATGTGAGATGAGTGTGGTAGGATTGTGTGGTAGTTTGAACATTCTTTGGCATTGTCTTTCTTTGGGATTGGAATGAAAACTGATCTTTTCCAGTCCTGTGGCCACTGCTGAGTTTTTCAAATTTGCTGGCATATTGAGTGCAGCACTTTCACAGCATCATCTTTTAGGATTTGAAATAGCCCAACTGGAATTCCATCACTTCCACTAGCTTTGTTCGTAGTGATGCTTTCTAAGGCCCACTTGACTTCACATTCCAGGATGTCTGGCTCTAGGTGAGTGATCACACCATCGTGGTTATCTGGGTCATGAAGATCTTTTCTGAAGTTCTTCTGTGTATTCTTGCCACCTCTTCTTAACATCTTCTGCTTCTTCCATACCTTCCATATCTTCTTAGGTCCCTACCATCTCTGTCCTTTATTGCACCCATCTTTGCATGAAATGTTCCCTTGGTACCTCTGATTTTCTTGAGGAGGTTTCTAGTTTTTCTCATTCTATTGCTTTCCTCTCTTTCTTTGCACTGATAGCTGAGGAAGGCTTTTTCTCATCTCTCCTTGATATTCTCTGAAGCTCTCCTTTCTCTCCTTCCTTTTCTCCTTTGACTTTCACTTCTCTTCTTTTCTCAGCTATTGTAAGCCCTCCTCAGACAACCATTTTGCGTTTTTGCATTTCTTTTTCTTGGGGATAGTCTTGATCACTGCCTCGTGTACAGTGTCACAAACTTCCATCCATAGTTCTTCAGGCACCCTGTCTATCAGACCTAATCCCTTGAATCTATTTCTCACTTCCACTGTATACTCATAAGGGATTTGATTTGAGTCATACCTGAATGGTCTAGTGGTTTTCCCTACTTTCTTCAATTTGAGTCTGAATTTGGAAATAAGGAGTTCATGTTCTGAGCCTCAGTCAGCTCCCGGTCTTGTTTTTGCTGACTGTATAGAGCCTCTCCATCTTTGGCTGCAAAGAATATAATCAGTCTGATTTCGGTGTTGGCCATCTGGGGATATCCATGTGTAGAGCCTCCTCTTGTGTTGCTAGAAGAGGGTGTTCCCTTACCTTTGGGCTTCCCTTGTGGCTCAGCTGGTAAAGAATCCACGAGCATTGCAGGAGACCTGAGTTTGATCCGTGGGTTGGGAAGATCCCCTGGAGAAAGGAAAGGCTACCCACTCCAGTATTTTGGCCTGGAGAATTCCTCCATGGCGTCGCAAAGAGTTGGACACAACTGAGCGAGAACTTCCGAGCTCTTCTTAAAAGGATGCTGCTTCTTATGCATTGCACAGCCTCAGCATTTGTGGGTAAGCTGGTCTTGGATTATAGAAATCTGGAAACTCTAAGTTGCTTGTTAGTCACCATGGCGACAGGTTCAGCATCCTTCTCAGGGTGCCTGCCCAGAGGTTCCATTTGGAAGGAGCATTCATCTTTAAAGGACCATTTGTTTTTCAAAATCAAGGAGTTTTAAGATGAGAGAGATTTCAGTGGTTCTTGGCTAGCATAGTGTGGATCCCCCATGGGGCCCCTCGCATAGCCCTGGGATTTACAAGCTGCTTTGAATATTCAGAAAGCCTAAAGGAGTTAGAAAGGCTGCCTGGATACTCCAGGATGCCAACTCTGTGTCACATTCACGTCTGGGCAAAAACCACATTTGCTCTCTGGAGAGTCTCTGGACCTGATCTGTCCACTGGCACTAATCAGCAGCTCTGGCTGGCAGTTAGGTTTGTCTTTAATTAATATCAAATGGAAAATTAATTATTACTTTGCAAATGCAGCCTGCTTGGACAGCCATCGTCCTCGAAATTGGGGAGCAAAGGAAATCCTTGGAGCCCGGTCCAAGCTTCCTTGTTCACCTTTGAGAAGCCTGAGGCTCCGAGCTCAGTGGGGACTGGCCTGAGGTCACCAGGTGTGACTTCTGCCACCCCACAGCCCCTCTGGCAGGGTGGCATCAAACCAGACTCGGGCACAGAGTAATTCTTTACCAGTCAGGCTGCAGGAGGGGCCTGGGAGCCAGGTGCAAGGCCCTGTATGTTGGAGGAAAAAATGTCCACTTTCCAAATCTTAGAATGAGCCAAGCTGATGGAATTTCGGGGACTGTGAAGCATCCTTCTAAGGCCCCGTGGGTCTGGTAACTGGTTGTTGTTGTTTTTTTTAATTGTGGTAAAATACATATAAAATTTCCACCTTAGCATTTTAAAATGAACAGTTGCAAATGGTATTAATTATTAACTGCATTCTTTTTTGCCTTTTCATAGTGCAAAAAGAATTTTTGCAAAAGGAAAGATTGAAGGCGAGAGGAGAAGGGGGGTGGCAGAGGATGAGATTGTTAGATAGCATCACCGATTCAATGGACATGAATCTGAGCAAACTCCAGGATATTCGATAATGAAGGACAGGGGAGCCTGGCCTGCTGAGTCCATGGGGTTGCGAAGACTGACTGACTGAACAACAACATAAAATGCCGTCTGGTACCACCATCATCACCATTCAGCTCCAGAACCTTCTCTCCAGAACCTTTTCTTCCCCAGAAGAAAACCCCATTCGCATCAAGCAGCCCTTACTTGCCCCTCCCCCAGCCCGACAGCCACGTCTCCCGACTCCGTGTCTCTGGAGTTGCCTCTTCTGGACATTTCGTATAAAGGGAATTCCGCCGTGTGGCTCTCTGCGTCTGCCTTCTGTCGCTAAGCAGGAGGCTTTCAGGTTCATCCGCACGGTGGCCTGTGTCCGTGCTTCATCCCTCTTTTTCTTCCGTTGAAGTAAAGGTGGTTAATTTCTGCTCTGCGGCACGGAGACTCAGCTATGCGCACGTGTGCTCTTGTCTGTGCTCGTCTCCACTGTGCCTCACCCAAGCTGTTGGATGTAGCTCTCTGCGCTGCATATACAGCAGGACCTAGAGGTTTGTCGTTGTTTAGTTGCAAAGGTGACTCTTTTCCGACCCCATGGGCTGTAACCCACCACATTCCCATGGAAAGCCCATGGGATTCTCCAGGCAAGAATACTGGAGTGGGTTGCCATTTCCTTCTCCAGGGGATCTTCTCGACCCTGGGATCAAGCACACATCTCCCGCATCACAACGGATTCTTTCCCACGCAGTCCCCTGAGCATATCCCACATCTCTGTGGATCCTTTCCCAGTGACCCCCTGAGAAGCCCGCACCGTGTTGCTTGTCCATCCTAAAGGTGAGAGTCTGCGTCTCCCAGCCCAGACTCCCGCTCCATCCTCCCCCAAGCCCCGCTTTGGCAGCCACACGTCTGTTCTCGATTGGGGGGGGGGCCTGTTTCTGTCTTGCAGATAAGTTCATTTGTATCTCATTCCTTTTTACGGCCAAATACTGTTCCACTGTGTGGACAGGCCCCTCGGGCTTCCGCTGGTCTGCTGATGGACACGTGGGTTGTTTCTGCCTTCTGGCCATTGTGGATCATGTTCTGAACACACAGGCACACGCATGTTTGTACACCTGGTTTTGGATCTTTGGGGGCACATCTCCCAGGAGTGGGGCCCTGGGTCCTGAGGTGACTCTGCAGTTATCTTATTGAAGACCCGCCAGACTGCCTCCGTGCCTGGCGGGTTTCGCGCCCTCCATTGCATCTCTCTGGGGGCCCAACTTGCACAGACAGAGCAGCCTGCTGGGAACTCTCCCCACCCCCACCTCTGCAGCCCGGCCCCAGCTTTCTCTTCTCTTCTTTCACTCGGAGGATTGCGTGCTGAGTCGTGTCCAATTCTTTGTGACCCCGTGGACTCTAGCCTGCCAGGCTCCACTGTCCATGGGATTCTCCAGGGAAGAACACTGGGGTGGGCTGCCATTTCCTTCTCCAGGGGGTCTTTCACTCGGAGGATCGCGTGCTGAGTCGTGTCCAATTCTTTGTGACCCCGTGGACTCTAGCCCGCCAGGCTCCTCTGTCCACGGGATTCTCCAGGCAAGAACACTGGGGTGGGCTGCCATTTCCTCCTCCAGGGGGTCTTCTGACCCCAGGATCGAGCCTGCCTCTCCTGCGTCGGCAGGCAGGTTCTTTACCTCGGAAAATATCTGCCTTCACAGGCAGTCCAGACACCTTCATTGCTGTGTGTGTGTGTGTGTGTGTGTGTGTGTGTGTGTTTAAATGCCCTCTGAGCCTCTCCCCGTCCTGGGCCTGAGGGATGAGGGATGAGCAGGCTCCTGGCCCCTCTCAGTCTGGCCCGTGAACAGCCGTAGGCTGCTCAGAGCACTGGGTTTTCCTGATTGAGCCCCACTGACCACAGCCGCCCTACGGCAGCATCCTCTCCACACAGTGAAATTCATTAGCTTCAATTTGAGTTTCCATTACCTCGTATTCAAAACCAGCAGCTTCCTTCCGGAGGAGTCCTGGGGTCTGTGTGGTGAGGGTTATTTATAGCCATCCAAGTGAGGCTGTGCGTAATAAACCGCGCCGAGCTGAGTGGCCTATAATTTGAGATCAAGTTCTGTCGTCTGCTGTAAACAGACGAGACTAACAGAACAGACTTCTCAGGCTGAATGGGCTTCTGGCGTGTTGGGAGCCCGTGCCCAGGTGGCCGTGCGGGGAGCTGAGTCCTCAGAGAGAGGCCAGGGTGGGACAGAGCCCGTAGCTGACCGATGGGGGTCGTGGCCAGTGGGAGGGGACGGAGCAGCCCTCACTGGCTCCCTCCATCAAGCATGGGCTGGATCCTGGCCCTCCCTCGACCCATTTTCCTGATGTAGAAACTGAGGCTCAGGGAAAGGACGGGTGATGTCAACTGAAATGGAAAACGCACAGCATGAGCGCTGTGCGCTTCGGTTTCATCCAGGGACTTACTCAGGTCTGTAGCCCGGAACGCCCCAAGGAAATGCTCCGAAGAGTTGGGGGAGCGGCCGGCGTAGACTTGACTTTAGTGAAGGAAGTCCATGCGGTTAAACTCAGATCTCCTTAGAAGGTTGAGACTAGCCACGAGGAAGACATGTCAGCTCATGATTTTAGAGCTTTTCCATGTTTGTGAAGGTGTAAGGATTCAGGTTTGTAAAATTTTTTTCGAAATACAACTTTCTGAGGGCCTGTTTTGCCTTTTTTCCCCAAAGCACAGAGTCCCTTCCCCTGTCCTCCATGCTGACCTCTTTCGGGGTGTGCGGTAGCTCAGCACCCACAGTGCTTCACAGCTTGATCCTCTTAGACCCGGATGGTGAGACTCGTTCCTGCCTTTGCAGTGACCTGCCCACAGCCCCCGGGTGTCAGATCTACAGAGCTGTGCTTGAACCCAGCCCTCCTCTCAGATCTGTGGGACCCCTCACCATCCCCAGGTGGCCCCCTACCTGGCCAGCTAAGTAAATCCTCACGCAACCCAACCAGTGGCTGAAAAACTAGCCCTTCTTCCAAAGAGAGGCGAGAAAAAGCCCTTTGCACATCAGGGGAAGGTTTCCAGGCACAGCCTCTGGGGAAGTTCACCTTCAGCTCTTCTTTGTAAAATGTGGTGGGAGGTGGTCAAGATACCTGGTGCTGCCTTTGCTGTGTGACCCTGGGAATGTCGCTCAGCCTCTCTGTTCAGAGTCAAGTGGACAGTAGGCAGCTGCTCACCCTGCCCCACAAGGACAGACCAGAAATAGATTCTTCTTTCTAGGAGAGGGAGGGGAAGAAGGGGTTAAACCCTGTCCAACAAGAAGAACTCTGGGTGACCTCCTCCTGACCCGGGCCTCTTTTCCATGTCCTCTGAACCACACATTGGCCCAGCTGGGGGCACGCAGCATAGCTGCTTCCAAATGAAGCATATGGCTTCACAGCCGTGGGCCCAGGGACCACTCGAGGGCCACCAGCCTCTCCTCCAGGCCCGTCTGCCCATCCCCCTGGTGGCTGCAGGCTTTCTCTGGGAAGCCTCTGGCCCAGCGGCCCAGCAGCAGGGGCGTGTGTTCATCTGGGGGTGGTGCAGGAGGGGGTTGATGGTGGCCAGGTTCCCAGGGTCTTGGCATCTGCTAGTCCACCACCCCTGACCTTCCAGGGCGGCCTGGCCCAGCGTCTGGCCCAGAAGCCACTTCACTCAGTAAAACGTCCCCAGGCCTGTGCTGTGGGGCCTGGGCAAGCTGCCAATACCCTGAGCCTGGACCACCTCTTTTCCAGCTTGAGGCGGGGCGTTGCCTCGTGGTCTCGGGATGTAGCTGGACACCTCCTGGCGAGTCATCTCCCTCTGAGGGGCATCTCACACCTGGTGTGGATGTGAGGCCGTCTGGCCTCAGCTCTGCGGAGAGGCTGGTGTGCGAGCTGGCGCCCTTGCTGGCCGCAACCCCACCTGGGTGCCCATCTCCGAGCCGAAACTCGGGCATCGTGGCAGGGACCCCGGGGGTCACTAACCAGAGGCTGAGCCTCGCCGTCTCCAGGGCCAAGTCCAGGAGTGAGGACCTGAGAACAGCGCTGCTCCTGCTTGCCACCTGGCCTTCCTCCCTGCCAGGGTCTTCCTGCTGCTGCCTGGCGAGTCATGGGGCCAGGGCTGGAGGAACGCCTGAGGACTGGGGACACGTGAGGTCTGTGCCACCTCACCACCCCTGGCTTGGGTCTGGGGGGATCAAAGAGGCAGCCAGGACTCGGCCTGGCCCCCAAGGACCGGAGAAGGGGGCCACGTGTTGTGGGTAAGGGTGGAGCCACCTGGTCTGTGACGTTTGCAGGCAGGTCCATGGAGGAACAGAGTAACCGAGGCTCTAGAACTCGGACTCCAGACACGGCTCCGGGAAGCAGCCTCAGCGTCACCCTGGAGCCTGATTGAAACACAAGACTCGGCTCCACCCAACACCTGCTAAATCCCACCCTGAGCTCCAATGAGATCTCAGGCAGTTTGTTTGAACATTAAGGTGGTAAATGAAAGCTAGGATCTCAAGAGAGTGGGTAGGAGTCCCTTAGATGGAAAAGGTGGGCAGAAGATCCTCAAGGGAGCCAGAAGAGCAAGTGCGAAGGCACTGGGGCAGGAGGCAGCCAGACTTGCGAAGGCTGCTTCTGAGACCCGGTCCTGGTGGAGAGCAAGGAGATGCTCTACAGATAATGGGTGAGCTGCTCTTCAGATGCGTCTTGACGGTCATCGGGTAGCTCAGACCATTCTTTGGGTGCTTCTGGCCAGGAATACTCCTTGACAGTGGGGCCCTAAGAAGCAGTCCTGACTTACTGTGGCCCATCTGGGCCCCCAAGCTCTCTGGTGTTTTCCCCCGAGAGTCTCTGCATGATGTTATTTCAGAGTATCTTTTTATCTCAGGGAGGGCGGGAACAATAAATGATTTCTGAGGGATCCTTTCAATTCTCCGTGTCCTCCTGGCAGCTCTGTGTCTCCTGCAGAGGACGTGGGGAGAGGTGAGGTCGCCATGAGGTCGCCAAAGTAGCGGTTACACTTCCCTTCAGTCCTGTTCCAAAGAGGAATGTGGCTTCGGTGCCAGGCTCGCAGCTCGGCTGCAGTGGTGACCGTGGACCGGAGCCAGCCTGCCTGCCGTCTTGGGGCTGGCTGCCATCAAATTTCCCAGCTCCCCTTTGCTCTGGCTCCGGGGGAGAAACAGCGAGAAATGGGCTGGAAACTTGCATCTGTGGCTCTGGCTGTGTGCTCTGGAAACTGTGGGGTCCAGGCTAGTAGCCCCTCGCCTCTGCCTGCCTCTTTGGAAGAAAGTGTGGGATGGACAAGTCCTCGATACATCTGCACTGTCACTGAGCAGTAATTGGAGTGAAAATTGCTAAAAATAAGGTGACTGGAGGCCGTGGGCCATTAAGAACCTGGCAGGAGCTCGCGCCACCGGTGTGCTAATCGCTGGAAGGGGAGAGACCGGCTGCATTAGGAAAACTCAAGGGTCGAAGAGAGTGTGACCCAAAAATGAGTGGAAATGGGGCCATCCCGAGGAGGGCCCATGCTGGGCACGCACAAGCCGGGAACAGGCACTCAGCTCACCCTTGGGGTGTTCCAAGCTTGGTTGCCCCCAGGACCGCCCTTTTCACTGAGGATGCACCCACCCCAAGGCACAGGACCACGTGCCGTGTGACCGACCGTGTGACCGGGCCGCCCAGCACAGAAGCATCCTTCCGAGGAATCGCGCTAAGCTAAGATTGGGAGTGGCCGGGGTGGGGGTGCGTTTTTACGGACAGAGAAATGGGGCTTGGTGGAAAGAGGCCGTCTAGGGAGCAAACGCTGTTCTCCATTACTTGGACTGTCCACTGTCCCCTCCTTGAAGCCTCCAGCCAGGTCCTGCCCAAGACCAACGACTCCCTGCCCCCGGCTGCCCCGCCCCGCCCGAGGCTCTTCTAGACTCCAGCTGCACGAAGGCCTCCTGCTGCCCAGGTGATGCCTACACACTGGCTGCCAAGCTGCCGAGCCTGCCCTGTGGCCCTCCGGCCTCCCACACACATGTGCATGTGCGTGCATGTGTGCAGTCCGTGGGTGCCAGGCTCAGGGCCACTCTGTTCGCGTGTGGCTATGTCAGGCTGTGTGTCTGTCCGTGCACACCTATGACAGGGCACATGGCACCCAGTCGGCAGGGGAAGGTCTCCTTCCTTCCAGCAGCCGCGTCATCGTCCTTACACCGTGACCACAGCCCTTCCCCGGGCCGAGGGTCCATGTCCATAGAGCAATGGTAGCTGACTGGCTACAGCGTGATCTGTCCAAGATCTAAATACTGACACAGGGTGCAAGACTGGCAGCCGGTACCCGGAGGCCGCAGGTGTGTGGACTCTTAGCAGGAAGTGGTATACTTAAACGGTAAATGTCTAATTTTAATATTTGACGTCAGAAGAAAAAAAAAAAGTGAGACCCTCTTGGCTTAAAAAACTCAGTTCCCAGCTCCCCGTGCTACAGACTGCAGCAAGCACAGCAGACCAGCATTCCTGGGGTCAGTGCACATTCCTGAGACTCAGGGAGCGCAGTGCTCTAAGCAGAGTCTCTTGCCTGTGCACCAAACGCCCAGTGGCACCACCAAGTTAATTTTTATAGGCAAGATCTTTGCACAAAAGGAAATCTAAATTTAGTTGATTTTGATTTACAACATAGAATAGCTCCCCCCGCCCCACTAGAGAAAAAATTATGAAAGAACTACTAGAAAATGTGAACGACCAGTGAATGTCAAGTGCCTAGTGAGACATGTGAGGGATGTGAAGTTATGAGAATACGCTCATCCAGGCAGTGACAGGCAGAGGCTCTTGGCAGTGGCCCCGGGGCTCTCTTAAGGACAGAAGCTGAAGGTCAGCCCAGACTAGCTTCGCACAGATCTTGGCTGAAGTCACCGAAATCAGACTGGATACCCGGTCAGCCTGCACACCCTGCCTCTTCCTGCCCTACAGCATGTCCCAGAGCACCGGCTCAGCCTTCCGTCTGGCCACCGGTGCCCAAGCCCCAGCAGAGCCAGTGGCAGGGGACGCACCGCCGGTCTCCTTCCCTGAGGAGAGTGGCTTCCCAACGTGCCCGCAGGAATGAGCAAATAAAGCTCGTCAGATGTTCCCCTGGTGAACTAAGAGCTAATAAGCGTCACTGAAGGATCCCAACTGGACCTTCCTCCACAGCCAGGCAGCAGGCCCTGGCCGTGAGCTCCCTGCAGGCTTCCGTTCTCCAGAGCCAGCATGAGGCAGGTGGGCGCTGAGCTGCCCACAACCAACCTCGTACCTGCCACAGGCAGCTGCCCCGTTCTGTGACTTTTTTTCCAAACTCCACTGCAGACCAGCAATGAGCCAAGTAGTGTAAAGACCTTGAGGATAGATTGTTAGCTACATTATGATTCTTTTCTTCTGAAAATCTTCCAGGAAGTCAATTTTGAAAGGACATCTTTAAATTGCTAACCAGAGGATCACCAGTTTCCCCCTCAGTCAGTCTCTACCATCAAGAAGCTTCTATAAGCCTCTTATCCTTCTCCATCAGAGGGCAGACAGACTGAAAACCACAATCACAGAAAACTAATCAATCTGATCACATGGACCACAGCCTTGTCTGACTCAATGAAACTATGAGCCATGCCGTGTACGGCCACCCAAGACGGACGGGTCACGGTGGAGAGTTCTGACAAAACATGGTCCACTGGAGAATGGAAGGGCAAACCACTTGAGTACTCTTCCCTTGAGAACCCCAGTATGAACCCCAGAACAGTATGAAAAGGCAAAAGATAGGACACTGAAAGATAACTCCCCAGGTCGGTAGGTGCCCAATACGCTACTGGAGATCAGTGGAGAAATAACTCCAGAAAGAATGAAGAGACAGAGCCAAAGCAAAAACAACACCCAGTTGTGGATGTGACTGTTGATAGAAGCAAGGTCCGATGCTGTAAAAGCAAAGACATTACTTTATCAACAAAGGTCCATCTAGTCAAGGCTAAGGTTTTTCCAGTAGTCATGTATGGATGTGAGAGTTGGACCATAAAGAAAGCTGAGAGCTAAAGAATTGATGCTTTTGAACTATGGTATTGGAGAAGACTCTTGAGAGTCCCTTGGACTGCAAGAAGATCAAACCAGTCAATCCTAAAGGAAATATCAGTCCTGAATATTCATTGGAAGGACTGAAGCTGAAGCTCCAATACTTTGGCCACGTGATTCGAAGAACTGACTCATTGGAAAAGACCCTGATGCTGGGAGAGATTGAAGTCAGGAAGGAGAAGGGGATGACAGAGGATGAGATGGCTGGATGGCATCACCAACTCAGTGGACATGAGTTGAGTAGACTCTGGGAGTTGGTGATGGACAGGGAGGCCTGGCATGCTGCAGTCCATGGGGTCACAGAGAGTCAGACCCGACTGAGCGACTGAACTGGTGCCCACTGCAGCCCAGAGTGCTGGTAAGCCCTCTCCCAGGCCACCGAGGGCCCACTGGACTCAGCATCCAGACCATTCCGGGGGCCTGAGGCCCCAGGTAGCTGTGTGCCCATCGGGATTCCCAGTCCAGACGACGGTGGTGCAGGAGGGCCTGGGTGGGGGCTCGGGGGCTGGTGCCAGCCAGTGGGCAGTCTTTACGAGGCTCCCTCTCCCTGGAGAGTGGCCCCTCAGCGAGCCTCCCGAGGCCCTGGGCATCCTTCTGGCCCCACTGCACCCTCCTCTGGAGGTGACCGCTGCCCTCAGGCCAGGCCAGGCCACCCCCCAGGAGTGCTCAGAGTAGTGCATCCGCCTCCCCAAGGCCACAGTGACGTGCTCACTCAGCTCGCTCTTTTCTGGTTGCTCTGAAGTCCCCCTCCCGTGGATGCGAGAGCCGTTGGGGGTGTTTATTGAAGGAGGAGACAGGGATGGGGAGAGGACTGTCTACAGGAGCTCTGGGAGCCGCCGCCCGTGGGTTAAGTGTTTGCAGAAGTGGTGGTCCTGGGCGCTTCTGCTTCCCTGAACCTCTGCTGGCCCCTGACCTCCATCTGCTCACATCACTGCGGCCCCCAGCGCCCGGGTGGGTCACTGCATGTCCCCTGGGTTGGGGGACATCGCCTCCCCCCTCCCAGTTGGGCTGTAAAGGGAGGTCAATTGCAGAGGCAGTCTAGGAGCCAACCCCTAGCTCTCCTGTCTTCTTCCAGGGTCTTTCTAGTTTTCATGAAAGCATCAAAGTTCAGGGGATTGGACGAAGGGGTTAGAGGAGGCCTAGCCCGAGAAAAAGCTGCACAGCGTGGAGGAGGCCACTTCCGCAGATCCCAGCTCTAGGCCTCATTAGCTGTGTGACCTTAAGTAAGTCACTCGACGTCTCTGTTCCCCGGTGTTATCATTACTCTAAGTGGTTCATCTGCTCAAGAGCATTTGTGTTCCTCCTGAGAAAAGGCTCTGTTGGACCCTGGCTTCACGGCAGAGACAAAGGCTGGTATTTCCATACTTGTTCAGTCACTCAGCCATGTCTGACTCTTTGCAACCCCATGCATGCAGCGTGCCAGGCTTCCTGTCCTTCACTATCTCCCGAAGTTTGCTCAAAGTCACGTCCATTGAGTCAGTGATCCCATCCAACCATCTCATCCTCTTGATTTTTATACTTAGCATATCGTTTAAGGAGACGAAAGATTGAAGTATAGTTGATTTAGAATATTGTGTTAGTTTCAGGATGGCTACCTGGGTATATATCACTCAGCAGAGCTCACTTTTAGCTGCTTCCCGTTTATGTAAGTGGAATTTGGGCATCTAGCTTCTTGGATGACCTTTGACCAGGGTGGTGCATTTGAGGTTTATCCTCAGAGACGTCTGTGGCTTGTTTGTTTTCCTAGAAAATGTAAAGGATTCCACTTAGTAGACAGGTTTTTAGTCCCTCCTCCAGTCTTTGGGGCCAGGTTTGTTTCAGAGCAAAGGGGATAGAATTAAGTACGCATTGCGTGCTATGTGCTAAGTTGCTATAGTCGCGTCCAGTTCTTTATGACCCCAGAGACCGTAGCCCTCCAGGCTCCTCAGTCCGTGAGAGTCCCGGCGCAAGAAAACTGGAGTGAGTAGCCATGCCTCTCTCCAGGGGATCTGTCAGACCCAGAGATCGACCCGCATCTCTAAGTCTCCTGCACTGGCGGGTGGGTTCTTCACCACTGTGGCCACCTGGGAATGCGTCCCAGTACGTTTATTTTACACTCTAAGCTAAATTTCACAAAATGTAAGGTTCTGTGTATTTTGTATAATCCCAGGGATTAGCACCATGTGATCAGCACACTGACTTTGGCCTCGGAACATCTGGATGTTCACACCCAGACGGCTAATTGCAGCTGATAGATGCCTCTGTTTCTCTTGGAACCAGGTTTTCCCGCCAATTAAACTACACAAAAGAAGGAGAAACTCTGTTTGTTTCCAGGCCGTTCTGACAGGGAGTTTGGGAGGCGGTGTGGACCTCTTTCATGGTGTAGAGGTCCACTCTCCTGTTGGAGTGGACACTGGGTGGCCGCCGGCTTTTGCGGCTGTAACCAGGGCAGTTTTCCCAGGAGGTGGCACGGAACTTTTCTGTAGTGACCATTCCAGTCAAATCCTCCCCCCGACTAGTCACATTGCGTGGCAGGTCTCAAAGTGGCACAGCTGTTCCCCAGACCTTGTTGTTACTGTTCAGTTGCCAAGTCGTGTCCGACTCTGTAATCTCATGGACTGTAGAGCGCCAGGCTCCTCTGTCCACCACTGCCTCCTGGAGTTTGCTCAAATTCATGTCCGTGGAGTTGGTGTAACTGTCTAACCATCTCGTCTTCCGCTACCCTCTTCTCCTTTTGCCTTCCATCTTTTCTAGCATCAGGGTCTTTTCAATGAGTCGGCTGTTCCCATCAGGTAGCAAAGTAATGGAGCTTCTGCTTCAACATCAGTCCTTCCGAAGAATGTTCAGGATTGATTTCCTTTAGGATTAGCTGGCTTGATCTCCTTGCAGTCCAAGGGACTCTCAAGAGTCTTCTCCAGCACCACAGTTCGAAAGCATCAATTCTTTGGTGCTCAGCTGACTTTATGGTCCAACCCTCACATCCGTACATGACTAGGAAAACCATAGCATGTCTCGACTTTCTAATATGCTGTCTAGGCTTGTCCAGGAGGTAGCGGGGGACAGAGGAGCCTAGCCTGCTGCAGTCCGTGGGGTTGCAGAGAGTTGGACATGACTTAGTGACTGAACAGCAACAAAGGCTTTGTCATAGCCTTCCTTCCGAGGAGCAAGTGCTCCTTGCCCAGACTGGTAGACTTTGCCAGCCTAGGAGCGTTCAGTGCTCTTCCCCTGGCATCTCAGTTCACCATTGCCTGATTGCCAGTGAACTCTTGGGAGCATCTTTCCTTTTGAGCCGTGTGGGCCCCACTTCTAGGAAATGCTTGTCTCCCTCTTCCCTGCGGTTGCTTGTCTTTCTCTTTCTGGCTTGTGTTCTTTGCATATTCTGTTTGCTGCTCTCCGGCCTGCCTCTTCCATCTTTTTGATGACGAGCTCTTCTTAATGTAATATAGATGAACGTATCCAACTTTTCCTTGAAGGCTTATGTTTTGTTGTGACTTAATTAAGAAATTATTTTCCACCAAGAAGGTCATCAAAATATTTTTACCAGTCTTGCTTTCTAGGAATTTTATAAGTTTGCCTTTCACATCTAAGTCTTTAACCCAGGAATTTGTTTGTGTGTGTGTGTGTGTGTGTGTGTATGGTGTGAGGTAGGGATCCAATTTCACCTCTTCCCCTGGGTGGAAAATCTGTTCTTACAGCATCATCTGTGCAGTAAGAACCTTTTCTCCAGGTAGTACAGTGCTGACTCAGCCATAAGCCAAGTGCCCACATGGATGCAGGTCTGTTTCTGGGCTGGAATTGATGCCTCTGTCCTGGTTACATCTAAACACACCTTCCTTCCCCCACCCAACTCACCTTGTTCCTCTTTAGCTTTTTTTTTTTTTAAGATTTTTTTCTGACATGGACCATCTTTAAAGTCTTTATTGAATTTATTAAAATGTTGCTTTTATGTTTTGGTTTTTTGGCAGTGAGATATGTGGGATTCTAGCTCCCCAGTCAGCGATCAAATCCTTCACCTGCTGCATTGGAAGGAACACCAGGGATGCCCCTAGGATTATTTTAGCTTTTCTTGGATCTTGACTCTTCCACATACTTTTTTTTTCAATTGGCAAATCAAGTTACACCAGATAACGAACAAAAACACCCTGTGGGGATTCATATTAGAATTGCATTGACTCAGAGTAGACCGATTTGAGGAGAATCCACACCTTCCTCTTCCTCTCCAGGAGTGTCTCTATTTCTCCATCTGTTAAGGCCGCCTTGCGTGTCATTCAAACAGATTCAACAACTGTCCCCATAAAGAGCAAAGGCAGCAGTTTGAAACTTATTCCTAAGTCATTTCTTTCTTTCTCTCTCCTTTTTCATAGTTTCATAGTATATTTTTTAAAATTACATTTGCTGATTACTGCTGGAGTGGAGAAATGCAGCTGACTCTGGTATATTGATTTTTTTTTCATTCTGCTACCTTGCTAAATTCTCTTATTAATTCTCATTTTTTGTCGGTTGGTTGTGTCTTTTATTCTTTTACTCTCTCTGCTGACTAGGCCCCACCTGCCATAAAACGTTAAAGTGGGGATACAGGACCTACTTGTCTTGATCCTGATCTGAAAAGAAATGCTTTCAAAATTTCTGTTGACTCTAGGTGTTTTTGGACACGCAGTTTATCAGGTTCAAGTATTGATATTTCAGTCTCTTCCCAGTGTGCCGAGGGGATTCAGTTTAATTGCAGATGGATATTGGATTTTATCAAGGGCGTCTGTGCATCACTTGATACAGTCGTGTGGCTTTTCTCCGTTGCTGCTTCATTACATAAATTGATCTTCTAGGAGGCTCATCTTAGGTTCCTCGGATAAACCAGCTCTCCATGATGAAGTGATCTTTTGAATCGTTGCTAAATTCCATTCACTAATGTTTCATTTAGGATTTTTGCATCTAAGTTCATGAACGAGGCTTCCTGTAATTTTTCCTTCTGAGTCTTTTTCTTTTCTGATCTGAGAATCAAGTCAGTCTCAAGAGAACAAGCTGGGAAGTGGCTTTCTCTCTTTTTACCTCCGGAAGATGTTATTTGGGTTATAATTGTTTGTTCCTTCTGTGAAGGGTCGACCCTGCTCCGATGGCCAACAGAGCCTCATGTTTTCCTGGTGAAAAGAGGTGTAATTGCAGGTGTGATGTCTTTTGTGGTTACCGGACCGTTCTGGTTTTGATTCCTTCTTGAGTCATTTGTGCTAACTAGGGATCCATTCTAAACTCCTTCCCCAGATATTTAAGGCCCCCGAGCAGACATTTCCAGCCTCTTCCCCTACCTTCTCCACCTTCAAACACCCTACACTCCAGCCAAGCTTCGTTCAGCCAACAAATACAAATCGAATACCGCCACAGCCTTCCTGCCTCTTCCCTCGCAGCGTCCCCTGACCCCACAAGCGGGTGGAGAGGGCCTCATCCACTGCCAGGCCCCAGCCAGGCGGAGGGAAGGAGCAGCACCCAGCCTGGGGGGCTCCTCGGCAGCATGCCCAGAAGGCGCCCTGCGGGAGGCCATCACAGGTGGGACCTGCAGGCAGAGCGTGATGGTGCCTGGGTGAGGGAGCTCCATAGTCCCAACCGTGGCCAGTGGCAAAGTCACCTTTCACCTGGCTTTTCCAGCAGACCCCAGACCACCCACAGTGAGGTCCCAAGAAAGCTGCCCCTGGGCTCCTCTGGCCTCCTGTGTCTCCCGGAGCCGCAGTTCTCGTGCCCCAGTCTGAGTCCTCAGGGTCGTGGAGGCTCTGAAAAGGATAAGCCCCAGGAAAGCAGAGCAGGGAGTGAAGCCAGGGCAGGACCCGGCGGCCGGCAGCCTCATGCCCCTTAAGTGCCCCCAACGGGCACTACCGCTGACCCCCTGGCTGGAGGGAACGGCCACACCTGGCAGCGAGTGCGTTTTGTATTCAGTATTCTTCAGAGGGGCTGGGGGGTCGGCGTGGGGGCCTGCTGCGGGCTCTCGAGATGGATATAAATACAGCTACAGACAGACCTCACTGGTGTGGGGCGGCGGCGGGGAGCTCAGTCCGTGCAGTCATCGGGAGACCGAAATGAAATAAACTAAAATATTCAGAGCGCAGGAGGGGCTGGCGGTGGCCCCTAAGGTTCTTGTGAATGTGACCTTGTTTGGGAAAAAAGTCTCGCAGGTGTAATCAAGGTTAGCATGTCCAGACCAGGTCGTCCTGGCTCAGCTGGGTGGGCCCCGAAGCCAGTGCCGGTATAGGAGACGGACGAGGCCGTGTGAAGACGGGCAGAGGCCGCGGTGAGCGAGGACTTGACTCCAGATCGTGAGGCCCCTGGGACAGCCGGGTGGCAGACTCGAGGGTCCCCACCAGGTCGGAGCCCCCTCACCCCAGTCGGTGTTCTTATCTCCCCACCCCCCCTACAGCACGACCTCAGAGAAAGGGCCAGGCCCTTCCCTGGGCACACCCTCCTCGGTTGTGGGGGGACACAGGGGGCACCAGTGCCAGCTGCCCAGCCTGTCCACCCTGGGCAGACGACACGCCCTGTCTGCTGCCCCCGGGCCTGGGGGCTGTGGCTCTATCTTCCTGCCCCGCCCTCCACCTCTAGGCCTGTGTCCACGCTGTGCCCCAGGCCTCCCAGGTCCCATCCCAGCCTTCAGTCTGTGGCGTGGACCCCACTTCCTCCTCGAGGAGCCTCCTGTGGCCCCCAGGTCGGAGTGAGGGCTCTGCCCCACAGCCCCAGTGCTCTGCGTGCGTGCCAAGTCACTCAGTTGTGTCCGAACCTGCAACTCTATGACCATAGCTCGCCAGGCCCCTCTGTCCATGGGATTCTCCAGGCACGAATACTGGAGTGGGTTGCCATGCCCTCCTCCAGGGCATCTTCCCCACCCAGTGACTGGACCCCGCCTCTCTTACGTCTCCTGCGCTGGCAGACAGGTTCTTTACCACTTGCGCCACCTGGAGAGCTCCCAGGCACACCCACCAAAGAGCCCGCGGCCCTGGGCTAGGCCCTCTCTGCAGGCCCCGGTGGGTGGGCGCCTCCTGTCTACTGCCTTGCCACAGCAGAAGGGGCCTAGTGACCGCTCGCCGAGGGAGTGCAGGGGGCAGGGTGGAGAAACAGCAGCCCCTGCCCGAGCAGCACCTGCCCGCTGGACCCCCTGCTCCCTATTGGCATCCTGCTCTTGGCATTTTTCATTTCCATCAAGTCCTATGGTCCTTTGGGCACAGCGAGGCCTGGGGGTCCCACGTCAGTTCCGCCCCAGGCCACGTCTGAGTCATGGTGCTTCTCCCGCCTCAGAAGCTGGAACCCCCATGAGCAGAGCTTCCGAAGCCCCTGCCCCTCGCTCCTTCTCAACCCTGGCCTATCTCTCAGAAGCCCCTTCCCCACTCCCCACAGCTTCTGGTTTCTTCTGGAACTGCCCACAGAACCTCCCCATCCCCGTGGTCCCCAGGTACCACCAGGTCAGCCAGAAGGAAATCCAAGTGGGCGTTCTGCGAGCAGCAAGGCGTCTGGCTCGGCCACGTGCCCTCAGGCCTTCCGTAGGTTTGTGGCAGGACCAGCCGTGTGCCAGGGGCCAGGGGCCTGTCAGCGCTTGGGGGCAGGGCGCTCCCCAGAGTGGGAGGTCCTGGGGCGGCCAGGACGAATGACCACACACTGGGCTTAAACACCAAATCCATCCTCTCACAGTCTGAAGGGCAGAACCCCAAAATTAAGGTGTCAGGAGGCTGAGCTTCTCTGGCGGCCCCTGGGAAGGGTCCTTCCTGCCTTTTCCAGCTCCCAGAGGCTCCAGCTGTTCCTGAGTGGAGTGAGTGGCATCCACAAGCAATGGGCGACTTGAGGGGAACGAACCCGTCGGGTTTGAAGCCCTTCTCAGCCATCCTGGGTTCAAGTTCACTTTTTAAGCCTGTTATTGAGGTGAAGATTAACCATTTTAAAGCTTCCAGTTCAGTGGTGTTAGCATCCAGCGTCATGCCAGCACTCCCTCTAGCTGATTCTAGAACATTCTCATGTCCCCCTCCCAAGGAAACCCTGATCCGTCAGCTGTCACTCCCCTCCCCCTGCCCCAGCCTGGATTTGCCTGTTCTGGACGTTGCGTGCACGTGGACTCGCCCAGGATGTGGCCTTCGGAGCCTGGCTACTGAGCGCAGGGTGTCGTGGAGGGCCATCCGTGTGTTGGAGTGTTTCGTGCTTCATCCCTTCTTGTGGCCAAAAAACATCCCCTGCGTGGATGGACACGTGTGTTCTGTTATCCACTCATCCATCAGCGATACTGGTATTTGATGGGCATCCAGGTCCAAGTGACCTGTTCTCTGTTGACACAAAGCACTCAGGCTCCTGAAGGGCATCCTTCCTGTCTTGATGGGCAGGGAGGCAGGGCCAGGCCTCTGAGGACAAGGGGATTCGGGTAGGACAGCGTCACGGGGCCTCCTGGTCATGATCCGCTGACCACGAGATGTCACGGGTGGCTGCATGCATCAGGCCTCTGGACTTGGCCAGGTGTGGCCCGGGAAGGTCAGCTGTAGGCCGGGCCCACTGCCCCGGGGTGGGTCCAGACCACAGCTGACACCACGACCCCCACGGACGTCCTCACCAGTGTACCAGAGGGGCCGGGCCCCGCCTGCCGCGTGCCTGTTGAGTGAATGAGTGAGCGGACTGGTGAAGTAACAGAAGCAGCTGCACAAACCCCACCCAGCCTCCATCTGCCCGGCCCCCTTCTTGCTTCCGCAGTCGCTTGAGCTGTGTGGATCCAGGAGGCTGGCCCACCCTAGGAGGTGGAGCAGTATGTGAGGACCCCCCTCACAGGGTGAGAGGGCGAGCATTTCCTCTTGGCTTTTCTGGTTCCTTCCTTCACAGGCAGGATCCTGGAGAACACTTGACTTTGTTCTTAGGCTCTAGGACACTTTGGAGGGAAGCTCATGTTGGAATGACTTTCTGTCCATGGAAGTTGGAGAGGGGACCCTAGCAGTGCCCGCCGTTTCCACCTTCCTCTCCTGGGCACCTCCCAACAGCCTGGGGAGGGCAGCCCCCAGCCAGCAGGCTCAGGAGTGTTAAAAGAGCAAGGTCGCCCCTTTGTCCCTCCAGAAGGTGGACGTTGTGCTTGACCACAGAGTAACCCCCCTCCCAGGGTTCCTGGCCCTTAGCATCCGTCTACCCACTCACTCACTCATTCAGTCGACAGGCAGGTCATGAACACCCACTGTCTGGTGGCCTCTGAGTGCTTTGGAAGCCCCGTGGGGCAGGCGGGTAGACGGGGTCAGCGGGCCCGATGATGAAGCAGAGGCTGGGGGCAGGGGGTCGGTGGTCCAGCGCCACAGTCCTCCAGGATGCCTCTGCCAGGAGCTGAGCGCTGGAGAGCTTTGCTAAAGCAAAGAAATCTAGAAAAGATCTCTCTTTGAGGCCCCAGGATTTAAACGATAATAAAACCACTGAAATGAGTAAATATTTAATTACCATAACCAAACTTCACTTACTGTTACAGGGAGTGTTCATTTTAAACTCATTCGTAGGTGAGATTTCTCACTGGGCCAGAAGTCTCAGGGCAGCTGATGACGACCGAGAGGGGATGGTCCATCCTAAGTGGGGGTCCACCCAGCCAGACAGCTGTCTTCCGATGGTTCACAGTCCATAAGTTATATGTGCTGGGCTGTGTGTGTGCTGACATTTGAAACAGTGTTGGTGGGGGGACTTCAAAAAGGCAACAGAAGTGGCCTGGGGCCTGCCCTGGGCTGTGGGCATCACACGTGGCCCTGGGCCTGCGATGTGGACTGGCAGCCCCCACTCACGGCCAGCGCCCCAGAAAACCTCTGGCTTCCTGAGTGAGTCTGACTCCTTTCACCCAGGTTTCAATGAGCACCTGTTTCACGGCAGGCCGGGGAAGGGACACAGCTGGACCTGGGTTGTTACTGCGCTGAGAGGGGCAAGCCTGGCCTCCCTGGTGGGAAGTGGGGGCCGGAAGGTGCTCGTCTCAGGCAGGCGTGGCTGCAGGATGTAGTGATCGGGGCTGCAGGCACACAGTTGTCGTCAGCCCGCAGTGCAGAAATGTGGGGAGCGGGGAGGAGGAAGCTGTGGGCCCTGAGAAACGGGGCACGGAGCTCACCCAGCGGGACTGGCTCGGCCGGGATGCAGATCGCTTCCGCTTAAGAGGGCCTGTTCACCCCTCGGTGGAAGGTTCAGGCTGTGTTCACCCTGCGGCGAGCCGGGCCCTTCTGCTTTGTTATCCGGCCCAGGCCTGGTCCCCGCTTGAGGCAGCCAGAGACCAGGGCCCCGAGGGCCCCGCTTCCCCCTCAGCCTGCACGCAGCAGTGGTCTGCGCACGATGAGGAAGGCGGGAGGCCACCCTCCCAGCTCAGCGGGCATTTCCTGGTGTCACTGTGACCTGGCTTGGGCCCACTCCCGGGGGTGACAGGCATAAGCAAGTGAGCACAGGACAGGGTCTTTGGAAGAGAGGGTGATGTGTCAGAGGAGGGTGAGCTCCGAGGTCTGCAGGGCCCAGGACTGGGTCCCCTAAATTCACGTGTGGGAGCCCTAAGCACACGTGTGGCCATTAACCATTAACCCAACACGTCTCGAAAGCCAGTACTCAAGAGACGAGTGTTGGTAGCAAAGAAAGGTTGCCTTATTCAGGAGGCCAGCACCCTGGGGAGAAGGCAGGCCTTCCTCCTGCCAACCAGGGGGCGAGAGCTTGTAAAGGGGAGTTTCAGGGCTGCACAGATGGAGGGAGGGGCCACGGGCAGCCCCAACAGTCGTCTTGAAGTTGTCGCGTTGTCGAGTGTGGTCTGGCCGGCATCATCCTAATTGCTTTAAGTAGCTAGTCTTCAGTTCCAGGGCTGGCTTGTTCCGGTCTCCTTGAAGCCGTTTCTTGGAATTGTGGCAGCTTACGTCACGGCTGCAGTGTGGCCGCCCTGTGGTTAACTTCTTCCACCTGGTGGGGTTTCAGTACCTGTAAGATAGCTCAAGGGATATGGCTCGGAATATTGTTTGTAGCCCTTGAAGGTCCTCCCCTTTGTTTAAGGGCTAGATGATGATTTTGTCCTGTTTGATTGCTCTTTTCGCTTCTGCATGTCCCTGCTGTTCGGATTAAGCTTATTCTTTGCCTAAAGCTTTTCTATAGTCAAGAGGCAGTGGGAGACACAAGTGGTTGTGTGTGTGTGGGGGGTGCCCCTCCTGGAGTTCTGCCCAGTTACAAGGGTATCTAGAGGCGGGGCCTTGGAGAGAGAATTCAGGTTGGATGCAGGTGGAGCCCCCTGCCCCATGATGGGATCAGCATCCTTCAGGGAAGCAGAGGGTGTGCCAGAGCTCTTCCTGCCACGTGGGGACATGGAGAGGCCCCTTAGCAGAGCCCAGCTGTGCTGACACCCTGGCTTCGGACCTGCAGCCTCCAGACCATGAGGACAGTCAGGTTTTGCTGTTTAAGCCCCAGTCTGAAGCATTTGGGGGCTCCCCAGGTGGCACTGACGGTAACTAATGGAAGATATAGGAGGTGTGGGTTCCATCCCTGAGTCAGGAAGATGCCCTGGAGGAGAGGGCATGGCAACCCACTCCAGTGTTCTTGCCTGGAGAATGGACAGAGGAGCCTGGTGGGCTACAGTCCATGGGGTCACAAAGAGTCAGACTCTGAAGCGACTCAGCACACAGGCTCACTGCGGTGTTTGTTACACAGCTGAGTCACCTGAGCTGACTCATACAAGGTCTGGCAGAGTCGCATTTGAATCCCAGCTCTGATGGGTCCAAGCTGAAGGGCTGGGACTGCTCCCAGCGGCACTCAGGCAGAGGAGGTGGAGGGTGTCGTAGTGGCCCAGGCGCTGAGTGGTGTCCGGAGCCTCCTCAAATGGTCCCCATGCACTGCGAGGCTGGCAGCACAGAGCCGAGCCCATCTTTGCCTGTCAGCGCCACCAGGGCACCAGTGCCTCCTGACCGCAGATCTCCGTGTGAAACCCCAGGCTGGCAGAAATCCTGCCTCTCACTCTGTGTGGGAGCCGGTGATAGCATCTCCGCCCCAGCTGGCTCAGGATGGGTTCCGTTGGCCCCCGTGGTCCCCTGCACCAGCCTGCTCCAGGCTCGGGCCCCTCTCCTGTCCTTGCCTCTTCCTTCTCTGCCTTCCTTCTTTCGTCACATGCTGGTTCTGGGCCTTCTTCACTCCAGTCTTTGTCTTTCCCTTTTCTCTAATTTTCTTGGTCACGCCACACAGCACGTTGGATCCTATTTCCACCATCTGGGCTGGACCTGTGCCCCCTGCATCGGAAGCTGAGAGCCTTAACCACTGGACCACCAGGGAAGGTCCTGTCTTTTGCTTTTTTAGACTTCACAGATGTCAGGGGCAGGGACACGGTCACTAGAGTCCCTTTTCGAAGGGCAGCAGTCTTGCCCTGCAGAGGGCCCTCCTCAGCCCCAGAGCCCCCTTGTTTTCTGCAAGGCTTCTCCACAAATGCCTCTTCCCTCTGAATTATGGGCTCGTCACGTTCTCCATTGTAACCTACCCTTGTTCAGTCAACACAGGGAGACCATTTTCCGCATCAGTGGGTACTGTGACCGGCGGTCTTGGTGGCTGCACAGAGTCCTGCACACCTGTCCGTCTCCCTGGCTCTCACTGCCAGGGTGTTCCTGCGGGGACGGTGCTGCTGATTCACATCTCCCGGGGGTCTCCTCGCCTCCTCTCCCACCGCCCAGTCTCGGGCCCAGCAGGACCCGCCTAATGGGGGTCTCGATGGCCAGTCTGCCTTTAGAGGGACGGGGAGCTGTACTGCCTTGTTCTCTGGGTGACTTGCGTGGCATAGCATCCTTGGATGTGTGAGGAAACCGCTTCCACGAACCCTGCCACGACTCTCCGTGGAACCCAGCCCGGCCTTGAGAAGTGATGCTGGAAACCCAGTATCCCTGCCAAGACGGCTGAGCTGTGAGAGCAAGTGGCAGTCCCAGACTCGAGAGTGACCCTGTTTTGCTGAAAAGAACACCTCGTGTTTGCGTAATTGTGTAAATGCCCAAAGATGCATGTTTGCAGTGCTCCTGGGAAGGGGTTGGAGTGGGGGAGAGGAGAGGGGAGGCTTGTGCTCTCCTGGGTTCTTCAGCAGCAAAGCATTCTGGGATGATGTGGTGAAGCCCCGCCCACTCTGGCAGGTGAGGCTCTCGGCCGTCCCGGGAGCAGCCTGCAGGGCCCACACCCACCGTCAGCACCGGCTGTGAACTGTGCTTCCTGCGCTTTTCTGGGAGAGGGGTCCGGAAAACAAACAAGAGGAAGGAACCTCCCTGTTCAAATTGACTGGCCTCACGGTCCATGTTGCCAGTTGGCCTACAGGAAGACGGTGGTCGAGGCCAGCGATGGATGCTAAGGGTCCACCCTGTCCCTTCCACGTGCACTTGGCTGGCCACCCAAGGCCACCACCAAGATCCCGCAGAGAGACGCTGCCTGGCTCTGAGTGACCCCCTGTGCGCTGGTTCCGGCTCTTTCTCTAGAGAAGCAAAACCAACAGACAAGCACAGTGACCTTCCAACAGCATCCCTGACCCGGGTGTCTCCCTCCCGAGCTCCTGCCTCCCCATGCCTGCAGGCATCTCTCTAACGCCAGGCAGGTCTGATGGTCACGTGCTCAGAAAAGCCTTTTCTGGCCTTGCTTGATTAGAATAGCTCCCACCGCATTACCAAGGCAGGCACCTGTGCCGCCCTCCAAGAACCTTCACACTCTGGTTAGTTGTTCAGTCAATGTGCCCACAGGCTGGAAGCTCCATGCTGCTGCTGCTGCTGTTAAGTCGCTTCAGTCATGTCTGACTCCGTGCAACCTCACAGACGGCAGCCCACCAGGCTTCCCCCTCCATGGGATTTTCCAGGCAAGAGTACTGGAGTAGGGTGCCATTGACTTCTCTGGGAGCTCCATGGGCCAGGGTCAAATCTGTCATTTTCCTCATTGTCTCTCTGGGTGTAGGTGCTCATTCAAGAGTTCAAATTGCTTTTGGATGGATGGATAGATGGATCAGTGGATGAATAGAAGGTGGGGAAGGAGGGAGACAGGGATGGATAGAAGGATGGATGGATCCTTTGATGGAGAGATGGAGGGATGGATTGGTGGATGGATGGAAGGAGGGATGGATAGAAGAATGGATGGATCTATAGGTGGAGGGAAGGAGGGATAAGTAAAAAGATAGACTGATGAATGGAGGGGTGGATGTAAGGATGAAAACACGCCTGTACTTATCAACAAAGAACAGGGACACCTTTAGCCAACTTTTGCTAGTGATACTTAGGCTTGGGGAGTGCTGTAGGGCCCTGTGGCCTGGGAGCCGAGGCTTCGGGACCGTGGGCAGCTTTCCAGACTGGCCCGCCACCCCACCCTCTGTTGTGCTGTCCAGAGCCTCTCTGCTGGCCTATTCTGCTGTCACTGGCCTTGAACTCTCTGATTCTGAGAGTAGCCGGTCCGTCGATTTCCACCAGTCATCCCTGACCCACTGGGCAATGCCTTTTGCATCAGACCTTGGGGGTAGCCCCTGGCCAGCCAGCGGATGAGCCACCCCTGGGTCAGGTGCTTCTCTTGGGTCTTGGGGCTGCCATGGCACAGAGTATGCTGCCCAAGGTGGAGAGGGTGGCCTGGGCAGTTCCAGTGAGAAGGAGCTGTGAGATGGCACTCACCAGGCCTCCATCCAAAATCCAGGATGACCTCTACAACGCTTAAATCAAGCCCCAGGCCCCATTGCTGCCCCCAGGGGTTGTGGCAGTGAAGCTCAGGGGCTTGTCCTCAACCCTCCAACCTCCACATCTCTGCTGACCCTCTGGACAGGTGCCAGGTCAAGCGGCAAACAGTGGGCAGAGCCAGGAAGTCTGGGTGGGGAGCAGGCAATGGGTAAGGATGGCCTGGAGGGGGTGGTCACACGTTCAGGACAGTGGTCAGGGCAGCCCACCTCCAAGGCCAGAGAGAGCCTTGTGGACGTCTGGAGAGTGAGGCCAGACCCCACAAGCCATGCCCATAGGCTGGAGGAGGGGAGGGAGGTCTTGGGCTGGACTGAGTGAGCGGGGAGAGTGGCTGCTGGTGGACAGAAGGGGTGTATCCGGGCCAGGTCAGGGGGGCCTCATAGGTCACTGTCCAGGGTTGGCTGGCTGTAATGCCCTGTGTTTTCTGCCCTCGGCAGTGAGCTCTTTGACTTCCTGGCTGAGAATAGGCTGCAGAGGAACAAAGGCAGCTCAGGGAACAAGTTCCAAGGTCCCTGCCCACATCCACGTGCCAGCATCCTGACAGTGGGCATCTGGACTCGAGGTCAGCTTTGGAGCAGGTGGGACCTGGTTTGCTGATGGTAGGGGTAGGGGGTGAGGAGGGCCCCCAGGAGGGCTCCAGGGTTTTATCCTGAGTGACTCAGCACAGAGAGGGTAGCCCCGGGGACCTGGGTGTGTGGATAGCCAGCTCGTCTGTCCTCTGCAATGTCTGCCTGTGTTTTGGCTGAAAAAGAGGCGGGGCTGGGGCAGACGTTCCAGCCTCATCTGCCTCAGCCTAAGAGATGGGCATCAGGACCTTCTCTATTCAAGAGATTACGTGAAAGTACTGAGAAGTCAAATGGCTTCCCAGGGTCACACAGCGTGGAGATGGCAGAACAAGGATGGAGGCAGGTTCCTCCATGAAGATGCTAGTGTCTGTGTACTCCACGTGCCTTCCCAAACACCAGCCTCCCCCAGATTTGTGGGTGTTTTTTTGCCTCAATTAGCTTAAAAACCCTGTGAAGTTATGCTGTCAGTCAGAGGTAAAAATAAAGAAAGCCCATGCACCCCTCATGCAATGCACGTGTGTTCTCTAGATGGAGGACCTCTTTGCAACAACAGCAGGCCTTTCCTCAGTTCAGTTCAGTCACTCTGTTGTGTCCAACTCTGTGTGACCCCCATGTACTGCAGCACACCAAGCTTCCCTGTCCTTCACCATCTCTCAGAGCTTGCTCAGACTCATGTCCGTTGGGTTGGTGATGCCACCCAACCATCTCATCCTCTGTCATCCCCTTCTCCTCCTGCCTTCAATCTTTCCCAGCATCAGCATCTTTTGCAGTGAGTTAGCTTTTCACATCATGTGGCCAAAGGACTGTAGCTTCATCTTCAGCCTCAGTCCTTCCAGTGAATATTCAGGGTTGATTTCCTTTAGGATTGACTGGTTTAATCGCCTTGCTATCCAAGGGACTCTCAGGAGTCTTTTCCAGCGCTCAGCCTTCTTTACGGTCCTTCCCTAGTTTAATGGACTAACTGATCTGTTTGCAGCTTTATTTCAGTGACCACAAAAGTTTTTCCTCTTCTGCCGCTCCTCTCAAAATAAGAATCAATTTCCCAGCTGTGTCTCTCCCTCTAGGTCCTCACGGACAACTTTCTGGGAGACCCGTGAGCCTGTGTTTATGGTTCACTCACGATCCTCTTGTCCACAGTCTGGCATCTTCCTTCCGGGCTCATGTCTCTGGGGTGATGTAACCGAGGATGGACACTTGCCAATGGTGGCAGAAAAACCTGGAGCTTTGACAGTGCCCTGGACGTGGTGGGCTCCGAGACAAGGCAGGGCAGTGGAGGGGTGCTCCAGGTGTGCACAGAGGGGACACGAAAGCCAGCAAACCAGGCCCTGGATCTGCCTTCACCTGCCCAGCCTGTCCTGGCCTCCGTGGGCAGGCCGGTTCCTGAGGCCTCCCCTGGTACAGAGACTTGGTGCTGGAGCCGGGTCCACTGGCCTTGCTCTGCCCGTCCCAGCCCCGGCCCTGGTGGGTTTGGAGGTTGTCTCTGGCTGTCCCGGGAAGCCAGGCCAGGCGGCCAGTGGCGCCAAGGATGGAGGCGGACGGGGTGGGGAGGGGGGTTGCCTGGAGAGGGAGGACCTAGCTCCCCTGCAGGGTCTCCTTGAGCCGCAGCCAAGGAGCTGTCCTTGGTCCTGGCCAGTGACCCACTCCCTCCTGTTCATCTTGAGTTCCTGTGCAGGGTTTCCAGGAGCTGCGGCCAAGGAGCTGTCCTTGGTCCTGGCCGGTGATCTGCTCGCCCCACTTCATCTGGAACTCTTGTGCAAGGTCTCCATGAGCAGCCGCCAAGGAGCTGTCCTTGGTCCTGGCCAGTGACCCACTCCTCTGTGCAGGGTCTCCATGAGCTGTGGTCAAGGAGCTGTCCTTGGTCCTGGCTGGTAACCTGCTCCCTCCTCTTCATTTTGAACTCACATGCAGGGTCTCCATGAGCCACAGCCAAGGAGCTGTCCTTGGTCCTGGCCGATGACCCGCTCGCCCCTCTTCATCTTGAGCCCCACTCGGTCCTGCTGGCCACAGGGAGCGAACCCCCAGGGACCCCGAGGGGAGGTCGTGTCGCCAGCAGCCAGCCTGCTGACTTGTGCTGCCCATCAGCAGTGGCTAGACCTCCTCTTGCTGGTGGGGCATGGACGTGGTTGATCTTCTGCAGGTGGATGGGGTCTCTGACTCGGAGCCCACTGGTGCCACGTGGATACCAGGGCATTTCAGGGAGCAGGGCTGAGTGCTGCCTCCTGTCTGTTGAGGGGGATTCAAGCACAGCTGGTCCCCCATCAGGCCCACCACCCCCACAGCCGATGGGCAGGGGCTGGTCTGGGAAGGCCCCCGTCCGTCCATCAGCCCTCAGCCACATCCTCCCCAGCTCGCTCTGCTCCAGCCTCTGCAGGAGCCAGCTGTTCCCCTGCCTGACTTCCCTGCAGATGCTGTAACACGTGACCCCGGTTGTAGAGGCTTAAAGCAGCACACTTTATTACCTTGGAGCTCTGGAGGTGATAAGTCCAAAACGGTCTCACCGGGCTGAAACCAAGGTGCTGGCTCCACGGGAGAATCCACTTCTGGCATGTTCTTGCTGGGTCTTCTGGGAGGCGATGTGTGGAGGGGCCATCAGGGCAGACAGCGCACAGTAGGTTTCAGCTGATGATTGCTCCCCTGTCCCCGAGTTCTGCCCACTCTCCAGAATCTCAGGTGCCCCCCCACCATCCTTATGGCTCTGACTCCCTCCCACCCCTGCCTGAGCCATTCTTCCTGCCTGGTGGACTCTCTCCTCCTTCCCAGTGCCACTGCCCCGCCCCCACCAGGACCCACTTCTCTGCTCTGTTCCCCTCCCCCTCACCCATCCCTTATCACATGGCTGTCCGCCTGCTGTGGTGTGGCCATGTCTGTCTCCTTCCCCATCAAGCCCCAGCCCAGGCACAAGGCTGGCACAGAGGCCCCAAGGAGTGCAGGATGAAGGTTGCTATGGGAGTCCTGCATCACGGGCCAGGCTGGGAGGCTGGCTGCCACGTTGTACCTCAAAGCCCTGTGCATCTTTTCAGGCCACACTGAGGGGGTCTCCTCTCTCTGGCATAGTCAGGGGCTGGTTGTAAGGTTTGGCCCAGAGAGCCTGCCAATGCCCAGAAGCAAGCCTTTGCCTGCAGGGTGGACGCAAGGGACCCCCAGGCTCGGCCTTTGACACAGGACCCTCAGTGGCTAATTCTGGCCACAGCCACATGGCCCCATTGAAGGGCCAGCCCAGGCTGCCCCACGCTCAGCTGCCACATGGCAGGGATGGAGCTGTGCCAACATGGGTCAGTCACCAGGCAGGGAGCAGGGCCGACCGAGTCTGAGGCCTGGCACCAAGCCTGCAAGCTCTGGGTGCCCCATATAGACTGGCTCCGTCCCTCCAGCCTCTGGTCAGTGGGTCCCCCAGGTTCTCTGTCATAAACACAGGCCTGGGTCTCGCGGGGCCTCCTTGAACTGAGACGCGTTTAAACCCAGCCCCGCCTTGGATGCTCCCAGGCAACGGCTCCCACCCTTCCGGCCTCTCCCAGCCACGCGGCGACCAGACCTTGGTGGGGCCACGTCCCACTGCCTGCCATCACGGGGGGCCACGCCAGGGCCTCCCTCTGTTTTATCGAGAAGTCGCACCTTTGTTGTTCATTTAGATGCTTGGTCGTGCCTCGTGGGTTCACTGGCTGGAAATGAGGGTCTTGAACAGCAGGGTCTTGAATGAAAGTCTTGAACTACAGCCGTGCAGAGCAGGGCTGGGCCCGGGCAACGTCCACACCCTTGGTGTCTTCACGCAGCAGTGTTGGGGGTGGGTGCAGAAGTTTGAAAAGGACCGACATTCTTTTCTTTGCCATCGTGGTTTATTGCAGGACATTGAACATAGTTCCCTGTGCTATACAGTAGGTCCTTGTTGTTTGTCTATTTTCTATATAATATTAATCGGGTGACACCGGTGGTAACCCGCCTGCCAGTGCAGGAGACCTAAGAACTGCAGGTTCGATCCCTGAGTCAGAAAGATGCCCTGGAGAAGGAAATGACTGCCCACTCCAGTATTCTTCCTGGAGAACCCCCTGAACACAGGAACCTAGCGGGCTGCGGTCCATAGGCTCGCGAAGAGTCGGTCACGACTGAAGCGACTTAGCGCAGCACGTTAACAGTTTGTCTGTTAACCCTGAAGTCCTAATTTGTTCCTTCCTTACCTCTTTGCCCTTTGGTAGTTGTTTGTTTGTTTTCTATGTCTATGAGTATGTTTCTGTTTTGTAAATGAGTTAGTTTTTTTTTTTTTTAAGTGGTTTTTAGATTTCAGAAAGAAGTGGCGTCATGTGGTGTTTGCCTTTTTCCGTCTGACTGACTTCGTGTAATAATCCCTAGGTCCGTCCACATGGCGCCGATGGCCTCATTTCATTCTCTGTCATGGCTGAGCAGCACTCCATTGTGTATGTACCACACCTTCTTTATCCGTTCATCTGTCGACGGACACCTAGGTGGTCTCCATGTCTTGGCAAGTGTGAAGAGTGCTGCAATGAATATGGGGTTCCGTGTATCTTTTTGCAGGAGAGTTTTTGCTGGTTATATTCCCAGGACTGGGATTGCTGGATCATATAGTTCTGTTTTTAGTTTTGAGAAAGCTCCATCCTGTTCTCCATAGTGGCTGCACCAATTTACATTCCCATCAATGGTGTAGGAGGATTCCCTTTTCTCCACACTCTCTCCAGCATTTATTATTTATTCTGACTGGTCTGAGGTGCTACCTCATGGTAGCTTTAATTTGCATTTCTGTAATAAATTAGTGATGTTGAGCCTCTTTTCATGTGCCTGTTGGCCATCTGGATGTCTTCTTTGGAGAAATGTCTGTTTAGGTCTTCTGCCCGTTTTTTGATTGTGTTGTTTTTTTGTCTGTATGTGTGTTACTGAGTTATATGAGCTGTTTGTATATTTTGGAGATTTAGCCCTTGTTCATCACATCATTTGCAAATGCTTTCTCCCAGTCCATAGGTTGTCTTTTCAATTTGCTTATGGTTTCCTTTGCTGTGCAAAAGCTAATAAATTTGATCAGGTCCCGTTTGTGTATTTTTGCTTGTGTTTCTGTTCCCTTAGGAGACTGACCTAAGAAACATTGCTAGGTTTATGTCGGAGAATTTATTGCGTGTGTTGACTTCTAGGAATTTTATCTTGTCATGTCTTCGATTTAAGGAGAAGGACCTACTTAATAAATCAGAGTAAGAAGAATATTTAACCTAGTGTTCACACTCACCTAGTGTTAACACTTGTATTCAGCAAAGGCCTCACAGTCACCTGTGTTCACACGCACCCATATTCAGCACAAACTGAAGGGAAATGGCAGGTGTGAGAGCCCCTTCTGACACCGCTGTGGGCCCGGTGTCAAAGCAAGAAATGGGCTGACAGTCACCACAGTAATGACCTCTGAGCACGTGGCTCCTGAGGGTCTACACCAGCACAAACTAGCAACGTTTTCTTGGAAGGAACAGTCACTTTCATTTGAGAGCAAAATCCATCCCTCAGTTATCTCTGAGCTGGGCTAAGAGCCTTCGGCTGGCTGTTCTGATTGCACCAATACTGGGAAGATCAGCAGGTGGAACCTGTGAAGGTCACTTGGCTTGGCTGGCAGGCACTGGTGTGTGGCATAAAGGCTCGGCCTGTGGCCCTCGGGGCCCCTCAGGCTGTGGACACCGCTCCGCCCGCCTCTCCAGAGGACACGCTGTTGTCGCCTCTGTGGACGGACCATGGTCCTGGCCTCCTGTGGCCTCCGAGTCTCCCCGCTGTGAGCGCGTGGGGGTCTGGGGACACAGTCAGGGCGGGAAGTCTGCGTCTTCTCTGCGCGTCTCCCTGCTCTCTGTAGGAGAGGGCGGTGTGTCCCACCTGAGACCACGCGTTCTGCGTGTGACGTGACCATCGCCAGGCTGTGCGCACAACCCGAGTGTGGCTGGAATACAAATTCAGAAGTAACGCCCTCCCCTCCTTCCTTCGGGGCCAGGGCCCCCTTTCCTGGTGGTCCGTTTTCCTTCTGAGAGTCACAGACACATTCTGCAGGCAGAGGAAGGTGAGACCTCGTGGGGCAAGTGAGGCTTTGGGCGTCAGCCTGCCAGGGTCCAGGTCCCCTCACTGGGGGCCGTCCACCCCCGTGCCTCCCTTGGCTGGCCTGTGAAACGAGAGGTGTAAGCCTGGGCGGGACACTGTGCTTACTATGTCTATAGGTTTGTTCGAGCTGCTGACACAGAGACCCACAGTCCAGGCACCTTAAGCAGCGGAAATTACTGTCTCCAGGCCTGGAGGCTGGGTTCCCAGACCCAGCTGTGGGTGGGGCTGGTCCTCCTGAGACCCCCCTCCTGGGCGTGCAGACAGCCGTCTCCTCCCCGTGTCCTCACTGTGTCGTCCCTCTGAGTGTGTCTGTGTCCTGACCTCCTCTTCTTACAAGGACCCCAGTCCTATGATTCTAGGGCCCCACCCTCCTGACTTCATTTTACTTAATCACCTTTTAAAGGCCCAGCTCTAGATACAACCGCATTCTGAGGTGCTGGGGTCAGGACGTGGGTGTTTCAGGGGACACCGTCCAGCCATGCGGGTGTTTCTGGGCACCGTTCAAGTGCCTCACGCCCCATCCTTGAATCCCTCGAAGCCCTTGGAGGGTGAACTGTGAGGAATCAGGAGGCCTGGGCAGCTGACCTCTGACCTCCAGCCCCCCATCCCTTGTACTCTCTGCCCCTCTGCCAGGCCCTCCCCAGACCGGACATCATGCCCAGAGGGGTCGCTCTGAGCCCACTCAGCCCTTCCCGAGGCATCCTGAGTGCATCACAGTCCTACAGCCCCTGAGCCCCAACCACCACCCTGCCGGCTCCATGCTGGACTCCCAGGCACCTGCTGCCGCCCGGGCATCGAGATCAAAGTCCAGGGACCCCTCGACCTCAGCTCGTCACTGGAGCCAAATTTCTGTCCCTCTTGGTTCAGGATCTCTGCCAGGCTCAGGGAAGGACCCGGTGACACGGGCCATGTGGGGCTCAGCTTATCTCTGGGGCGGCCTCCAAAGCAGCAGGTCCTGGGGAGCTTCAGCGTGTGGGTGCAGAGCGAGCATTCTGAGAAACAGAAGGTTCCAGAGCAGAGCTGCTGCTGCAGACAGGGCCACGAGGGTCGCCATCGTGGCCGACCGCGTGCCCTGCGATGCAGTGCTGGTCAGGCTTCCAGGAGCAGCACGGCTGACCGCGGCCGGGCGGGGCGCCCAGGGCCCTGGCCCGCACGCCCTGTACTGGGGACAGCTGTGGCCGGGCAGCATCTGTGCTACCCGCCCCTGCCCAGCCCCCCCGCACACCCATCACCCAGCTTCGTTCTGGAAATCGTCCTGTGTGCCGTGAGTCCCTGTGTATGAACCCGAGGCTCTGGGAGGCTGTGTGACCCCTGCCCCCTGAGCCCAAGCAGTGCTGGCCCCAGAGTCTGAGCCTGGCCTGTCCCCTGTGGCCACCCCACAGGGAGCCGGGCAGCCGCAGCTGGGGCCTCCTCACCCCCAGACTGTCCAGATTACCCCCAGCCCAGAGCCCCGGTCTAGGACCTAGCCACCCCTCACTGTGCTGCAGGTCAGTGGGCACCCGAGGGGTGGCTGAGTCACCCCTCTTCCCTCTAGCGGGTAGGGGCTACCGCTGCCCTGGGGGCTTCTGGGCTCCACTGTGTCTGTGGGAGAGAGCCTGGCATTGCAGGGCCAGTCCCGAGAGGGTTCAGAGAGCAGGGCTCTGCCTGGCCACGGCTGATCCCGGCCCAGGCCCTGCTGCAGGAGGAGGGGAAGCCCTCACTGTCACGGGGGGAGGGGTGCCCCCAAATCCTCAGCATGAGACGCGCTCTGCAGGCGGTACGACAGAAGGTGGGAATGGTCTTCCCTGAATTTGCAGGGTTTGGGGCAGGAGTGTCAGTTAGGGACCACTTCCTGTCCTCACCCCAGGAGCCGCGGGGCTGGCAGGGGCACAGCTTCAGACACCAGCTCCCAGAACTTTGAAACTCGTTCTGGTTGACGTCGGAGGCGCCGATGCGAGGTCACTCTCCTGTCTCGGTCACACTCGGGTATTTCCTTCCCGCTGCGCGCGCCATGTCCCCCAGGTGGGGCCGCCAAACTTCTTGTGCTCCGCGTTTTGACATACGGGTATGCCGCTGAAACCAGCACCAAGGTCAGGGTGATCAGCACATCCACCACTCCAGAAGTTTCCCATGGCCCTGCGCAACCCCACCTCCTGCTGGCCGCCATCGCTCAGCTGGCTGCTAAGGCAGAGTAGTCTGCTTTTTCTGGAATTTTACATAAATGGAATCACACTGTCTGCGCTCTTTTTTTGGTTCCTTTCGCTCAGCATAATTATTTCAAGATTTGCATGTGACAACCGTCCCCTTGCCCGTGTTTCTGACTGAGGGTCCATTCCCCCCCGCCGTGTTTCTGAGTGAGGGTCCATTCCCCCCCCGGGTTTCTGAGTGAGGGTCCATTCCCCCCGGGTTTCTGAGTGAGGGTCCATTCCCCCCACCGGGTTTCTGAGTGAGGGTCCATTCCCCCACCCCGGTTTCTGAGTGAGGGTCCCCTCGGGTATGAGCCACTCACATGACTGTCCGCTCACCTGCTAATGGGCATTTGACTCTTAACGGTGCTGTGAATGTTCATATTCAAGCCTTTGTGCAGACATGTATTGTCATGTCTCTCGGAAAAATATTTTTGTGTCTCTTCTCAGAGAGGGAAGGGCCAGGTCATGTGCTATTAATAGACAAATGTTCAAAGAAATTGCCGCCCGGTCTTCCAGTGCCCCTGCCGAGTTTTGCCTTCCTGCCTATCTGTATGAGAGTTCCCGTTCCTCCAGGCCCTCGCCACTGCTTGGTGAGGTTGATCTTGTTCATTCGAAACCTTCTGATGGATGTGCAGAGGTGTCTCATGGTTTTCACTTGCCTTTCTCTTACGATCCCCGATGCTGTGCTTGTTAGCCACCTGTGTGTCTTCTCTGTGAGCAGAACTAGAAAGCTGTGGGGGTGCACACCAGGTTGGGGGTCTCCTTGTCTTATTCTCCCTCACTCTCTCCCCCAACCCCGTCACTTGGCACCTACATCTTCAGTTGTGTGACAAGCAGGCTCTGTGTCCCTGGAACCACACTGATAGCTCCACAGAGGAAGTGCATTTGAGGTCCCAGTGGCCGGGGGACCCTGGGGAAAGTGGGCACGAGTTTCTGAGTGCCTCGATCACCCCCGCTCCCCGCTCCAGGACTCCCCCACGTTCTGCAGCCCCCTTGGCTGAGACAGGCTCTGACAATGTTCCCTCTCAAGAAGCCAGCCCAGCTGCAGTGACCTCCGGAGGGGGGTGGCGTTGTCTGATTCTGGGCCCAGGTTTCTGCGGAACAGACCTGCCAACCCCTGCCCACAGAGAGGGCAGGCTGCTCCCGGGCAAGGCCTCCACGGGCGGCTGGTAATGAGACCCCGGCCACGGGTCCCCAGAAGCACACTCAGGTCGCCCTTGACCTCAGCTTCTAAGGAGAGCCAGGCGGCCCCCTCTGGGTCAGGGCCGCGTGGAGAGCAGGCCGCAGGGAGGCACTGAGGCCTAAAGTTCTGCCAACAGGAATTTGAAATAAAGTTGTTTCAACTGCTGACCAAGGACAGGAGTGTGCTGTGCCCCTCGCGAGGCCCGTGAGATCTAAAGGGAGGAAGGGCTTCAAAGGGCCGGGCGATGCCGCTCAGCAGAGCAACCAGCTGAATCCATTTTTATTCTGGGTCCTTTCAACTTCCAGTGACACAAGCCCCTTCTCCCCCGTCAAAGCTGCCATTTTTTAGGTCAAAAAACAAAAAGCGGCAGTTTGTATGGTCCAGCTGAATAGCTGAGGCTTAACTGGCCGCTAACGCACAAGTGACTGAACAGTCAGGGTGGGTCCTCGGCTGCGCGGCTGGGCGCAGAGTGGCGCCGTGCCCTGTCTTGTCTGCTCCCTCTCTCGGGCTCTGCCTCTCCGCCCCAGTCCGTCTCTGTCTCTCCGTCTCTGTGTGTCTCTCTGTCTCTCCGTCTCTCTCTCTCTCTGTCTCTGTGTGTCTCTCTGTCTCTGTGTCTCTGTCTCTCCATCTCTGTCTCCCTCTCTCTCGGGCTCTGCCTCTCCGCCCCGGTCCGTCTCTGTCTCTCCATCTCTGTCTCTCTCTGTCTCTGTGTGTCTCTCTGTCTCTCCGTCTCGCTCTCTCTCTCTGTCTCTGTGTGTCTCTCTGTCTCTCCGTCTCTGTCTCTGTATCTCTGTCTCTCCATCTCTGTCTCCCTCTCTCGGGCTCTGCCTCTCCACCCCGGTCCGTCTCTGTCTCTCCATCTCTGTCTCTCTCTGTCTCTGTGTGTCTCTCTGTCTCTCCGTCTCGCTCTCTCTCTCTGTCTCTGTGTGTCTCTCTGTCTCTCCGTCTCTGTCTCTGTATCTCTGTCTCTCCATCTCTGTCTCCCTCTCTCGGGCTCTGCCTCTCCGCCCCAGTCCGTCTCTGTCTCCCTGTCTCTGTCTCTCTCTGTCTCTGTGTATCTCTCTGTCTCTCCGTCTGTGTCTGTGTGTGTCTCTGTCTCTATGTCTCTATCTCTCCGTCTCTGTCTCTCCATCTCTGTCTCCTCCTCTCGTGCTCTGCCTCTCCGCCCGGGTCCATCTCTGTCTGTTGAATGTCTCTGTCTCTCTGTCTCTGTCTCTCCATCTCTGTCTCCCTCTCTCAGGCTCTGCCTCTCCGCTCGGGTCTGTCTCTGTCTCTGTGTCTCTCTCTGTCTCTCCATCTCTGTCTCTTCATCTCTGACCCCCTCTCTTGGTCTCGCCTCTGTTGCTCTGCTGCCCTCCCAGGTGTCTCTCCCACTGCTGAGGACCCCTTGCCTGTTCAGACCACCCTTCCCAAGGAGACCTGGCAGAACCCAGGCAGGATTCTGATGGGTCTGACTTGGGTCACACGACCATCCCGGAACCAACCATGGCGACCTGGGAAATGGGAAGCTCTGCCTGGCCAGGACTGGGTCATGTGGGTGTCCCCACTGCCAGAGACGGCATGCCCCCCGCTGACCGTGGCCAGGACCTTGTGGGGAGGCCGGGGAAGTAAGGCTGCAGGGAGGGACCTGGGGAGCCCCTGGGCAAACAGGGCTCCGCCCCCACCTCCACCACCTGCAGCCTCTTCCTCCTCGGGCCTCATCCCTGTGTCAGCCCGCCTTCCACCCCGGCCCAAGGCAGGGACCCGGGAGTTCCCTCCAGCCCCTTCACAGAGACCCAGCTCCTGCCTCTCCACACTGGGGCCAGGCAGACCGACTTCCCAGGCACAGCTCCCGAGTCCCACCACTCAGGACCCCCACAGCTGTGGCACCCCAGCCCCACTGAAGCCAAAAGCACAGCCTCTGAGCGCCAGCGCCGAGTCAGATCTCGGAGACGGACTTCGGATGAAGCAGAAAAGAATAGGTTTGTGGCGTTGCCAGGAGAAAGGGACAGAGTGGGTTTGTGCCTCAAAACTGTATCTTCACCCTGGGAAATTTGGTGAGTTTCATAGCAGTGGCTCAGGAGTACTGTTGCTGGTAAACATCAGCGTGTTCAAGGGCTTGCACTTGGTTACTCTGGCCTCACGTGGTCTCTTGATAAACAGGTTTTTAAACTGTGACCTTCTCTGGAATGATAGCTCAGCTGGCAAAGACTCCGCCTGCAGTGCAGGAGACCTGGGTTCTATCCCCTGGAGAAGGGAACGGATACCCACTCCAGTATTCCAGCCTGGAGACAGTCCATGGGGTCGCAGAGTCGGACACGACTGAGCGACCTTCACCTTCACTTGTGCTTCTCTGGAATGAAGAATGCTGACATCTCCCACTTGCAGGTGGTTTTAGTTGGGTTACTGTTAGTTGCTCAGTCGTGTCTGACTCTTTGCGACCCTATGGACTGTAGCCCTCTAGGCTCCTCTGTCAGTGGGATTCTCCAGGCAAGAATACTGGAGTGGGTTGCCATGCCCTCCTCCAGGGGATCTTTGTGAGCCGGGGATCGCACCCAGGTCTCCTCCATGGCAGGCAGACTCCTTACCATCTGAGAGCGCGCAGGATAGTTTTGTGTGTTTCTTGAGGAAGAACTGAGGCCACACTGCTGCTTCCAGGGTGCTTCCTGGCTGCTCCTCCTCTCTCTGCCTCCCGGCCCTTCTCTGATTAGCAGCTGTTTGAACTTACCCACTGGAACTCTGGGAAGGTCACGAAGGTGAATGAAGCCTGTTTCCTGCAAACAGGAACCGGGGACCATGGAAAGGAGCCCCAGAGTCCGGCTCGGTTGTCACCACCACCTCGGACCCCGTGGTCGCAGCCCCCAGCCCCACTGCCTAGGACCCCCACAGCCACCCACCATGGAGGCTCAGCCTCTTGGCCCTGCACACCCTTCCTCAGCACCGAGGTCTGCTCGGAGGGCAGGGACCCCAGAGCTGGACTCACTTTCCCCTCGTGCCTTCGCCCTAGGGTGAGAGGAGGCAGTGGAGGCCCAGCTCGGTGTGCCCAAAGCTGGCAGACGGGGGGCGTGGAGCTTCCTCGGGGGATGGGAGCTGTGGCTCCGTCGCTCACCACCCAGCTGCACTCTGAACCCACAGCCGGGCTTCCCAGGCACCTGGTAACTAGCTGGAGGAGGGGTACCAGGGCCTGAGGCCCCAGGAAGGAAGGAAGGAAAGATGCTCTGCCGTGAAGCTGGTGCCAAAGACGAGAGCCTCAGAGGCCACGCCCTGCAAACCAACCACAGTGGCCCCGCTTAACTGCCTCCCAGACGCTGCTGCACACCCATGAGCCACACCCAGGCCGCTCCATTCTGCCGTGTATTCATTGCTTCCCCGAAAAGAACAAACCCCTCTCCTCCCGGAAGAAGTGGGCAGCCCGGCAGCAGTGTGCTGCCCACACAGGGGAGGAGGTGCTGGGAGGATCCATTCTCCAGCAGGAGCGGGGGCTAGCTTCCCCTGCAGGCTGGCTGTGGGGAATTCAAGCCCTTTCCCTCCAGCCAGAGGTTCTACCCAGAATAAGGTGTTCCCCGGCCCCACGGAGCCCTGAGAATTTCAGCCGCCTCCAAGAGCCCATCAGGTGTGTTCTCTGGGATCACTTTTATTGCTTTGTCTAGGTTGCAAAGCTGAGGGGCTCCCACAAGGATTTTTCAAAGGTCTGAGATGGGAAAGGGAGCTTAGCTGCCAGTGTTTCTTTCACGGAGCTGCCTTTTCCTGCTATTCTTAAGCTCACGGCCAGGATGAGCCTTTGTTGTTGTTTCGTTTTGTTTTCTGTTTGGCCATGCCAGGTCTCAGCTGTGGCACACGCGATCCTCGGTCTTCCTGGCGGCAAGGCGGATCTTTAGTTACAGCCTGTGAAGTGTAGTTCCCCGACCAGGGGTCGAACCTGGGCCCCTAGCGCTGGGAGCACAGACTCTTAGCTGCTGAACCACCAGGGGAGCCCCTGTGCGGAATGTTTTCAAAGAGAAAGTCAGGATCCATCCCGAGGCTGGAGACAGCTCCTCCCCTCTCGGGGTCCCCTCCAGCCTGTGACTGTCTCGGGGAAGAGCTGGCAGCCGCAGTTGCCCATTGTTGTTATTCAGTCGCTCAGTCATGTCCAGCTGTCTGTGAACCCATGGACTGCAGCACGCCAGGCTTCCCTGTCCTTCACCGGCTCTCAGAGTTTGATATCTATCGCGTCGGTGATGCCATCCAACCATCTCATCCTCTGTCAGCCCCTTCTCCTCCTGCCTTCAATCTTTCCCAGCATCAGGATCTTTTCCAATGAGTCAGTTCTTCACGTCAGGTGGCCAAAGTATTGGAGCTTCAGCTTCAGCATTAGTCCTTCCAGTGAATATGCAGGGTTGATTTCCTTGAGGATGGACAGGTTGGATCTCCTTGCAGTCCAAGGGACTCTCAAGAGTCTTCTCCAGCACCACGGTTCAAAAGCATCAATCCTTCGGCACGCAGGCTGCTTTATGGTCCAGCCCTCACATCCATACGTGACTGCTGGGAGCTGATTTCCAGAGTCTCCTGTTGGGAGCTCTCCTCAGACCCCTTAGGAGAAACCACCCCACCTCCACCAGAATGGAGGTCGCACTCTGACCCCCTCCCTGGCCTCCTGGCCCTCTGTGAATGCACCCCCAGCCTGCAGCTGACTGTGAACTAACTGCCTGAACATCTGCCTTCAAGGGTCGTTACTGCTCTGTGGCCTGTCTCCTCAGTGTGCTTTGGTCTGGATTAGGCCCGTCCACTTTGAGCTGCTTGAGTCAGAAGGCACACACCCAGCATGTGTAGCCTCCTGACCAGCCCTTCAGCCAGCAATGGGCTTCGCACCTGGCTTAGCTCGAAGTGCTGTGGTCAGACACCACGACCGAGGGGCTTAAACCACAGAAATCCACGTTCTCACGGTTTGCAGGCCGTGAGGGCCTCTCTCCTGGACTTGCAGTTACCCTCTTCACCCGCCATCTCTGTGGGCACCTGGGCTCTCTTAGAGTGGCCCACATTCCCCGTCTTGCAAGGACACCAGTCAGGTTGGATTAGGGCCCACCCAGCCAGCTTCACTGTTACCTCCTTAAAGGCTCAATTTCCAAATTCAGTCACATTCTGAAGTACGGCGGTCAGGGGCGGTCAACACTTTAACATATGAATTTGGGAGGCACATAATTCAGCCTGTTGCAGCACCCCAACAAAAGATGCTCTGCAGACCGCCTTTTCATCGGCCATAGCTGAGTGTGCCTGGAGTAAGTTGGAAGGGCAGCCCCCTTCCAGGGACCAGGGTGAGGGGTGCAGGGGGCTCTCTGGGATTCAGCAGCCTGCGCCTCCGTGAAGGGGACTCTGCGTCCTGCGAGCAGAGGGACCAGTCACGCCAGGCAGGCTGCTTTGATCGCGGTGGGGAGGTGTGTGGCCGAGCAGAGTCTTCCTTCTGTCCAGGTAATTAATGAGCCACTTCAAAAGCTTGAGGCTTTCCTGCTCAAATCAATTATTCAGACTGATGCATCCAGAGGGCCCCAAACAGGAAACAGGGAGGAAGGAGACTGCTAAGTGGTTGTGATGGAGACTTAATGACTGACATGTTAGCGGCCAGCGTCACGCCGCGCAGCATCTGTGAGGCACCGTCGCGGCTGGGTGCCCGCTGTCTCCCCGCTGGTGGGGGAGGGGCTGGGGAGGGCAGGCTGGGGAAGGCTCAGGTTCTCAGGAAGACCAGTGAAAGTGTCAGTCTTGTCCCACTCTTTGCGACCCCATGGCCTGTAGCCCTCCAGACTCCTCTGCCCCTGGGATTCTCCAGGCAAGAATACTAGAGTGGATAGCCATTCTCTTCTCTAGGGGCTTCCCGACCCAGGGATCGACCTGGGTGCCCTGCACTGCAGATTCTTTACCATCTGAGCCACCAGGGAGCCTAGTGAGACCAGTAACTTCTTCCGTTTTCAAGATCAGTTGTCAACCTGTATCCTCGTCAGCGGTGACCGAGGACCCCAGAATGAGCCCAGGTGGACGGTCTCAGTGTTCATTCTGGCATTCGAGCTGCGAGCACCACCTTAGCCTGCAGTGAGCCTGGGGCAGGGGCTGGCGAGGGTCTTCTCAGCCCGAGGCCGGGGTCAGGAGGTGAACCGTCGCCGTCGGGGACGGATAGCAGCGCCACGTGTCCACTCCCCTTGGGGGTTAGCTACTCCCCGCACAGTGAGAAGCGAGGTCTTGTGGACTCCAGGCAGGGAAATGTGGTTTTGCTGTGTACGAGTAATGGCATGAAACAGGTGATTGTGAAAGTTTCGGGAAAGATTACAGGATTTCCCATGGTACTCTGCTTTTGCTTATGATTGCAGTTTTCAAAAAAGAAACTTCGAAATTTAAAAAGATAGTAGTAATGCCTGCTGTTACGGCTGTTTCTCTTGTGGCCGTGATGGGCAAACAGAGGCTGGACGTCCCCTTCCACAGGCAGTAACCAAAGCTCAGACAATACAGGAAACAACAGATTTTAAGATTCGGCATCGGACAATGAATGACTGATCCCTGAAAGATGGGAAACAAAGAGATTGTTACGGAACTCAGGTTTGGCTGCTTGTGGCTCAATATTCCAATACTGAGAAGCAAGTGGTGAGTAGAAGGAAAGACAGCTTTTTTTGAGGAAGTGGGCAATCCTGGGGAGGAGGTGGACTCATGTCCCAAAGGCCAGCTTCCCCCTGCTAACCAGAGCTCCCGAGGGGAGCTGCCGGGCGGGCGCACAGATAGGAGGAGGGGGCTGTGTGCCGCGCGTGGTCGTGTGTGGTCTGATCGGCGTCAGCTTGGTGGTTTTAAGCACAGTTCGTCCTCAGTTCTACGGTCGGTTCGTTCCCCTTTCCTTGACGCTAGTTCTCGGAATCCTGGCAGCTTATGTTGTGCCTACAATCTGGTTGCCACGCAGTTAACTTCTTCCACCTGCTGGGAGGTTTCAGTATCTGCAAAACAGCTCCAAAGACGTGGCTCACAATACCGTCTGTAGCCCTTGGGGAAGAACTGAAGCTCCTTGACTTTGTACAATGGCTAAACCACTGCGGTGCCGGCTTCCTTTTATTCATCTGTATTTTGGCTGCCCTGGGTCTGTGTTGCCGCGTGCAGGATGTGTCTAGTCGCAGCTACAGGCTTCTGTTTTGAGGCCCTAGGGCTTCTTGTCTCAGAGCACGGGCTCAAGAGTGTGTGGGCTCCAATACTGCGTGCAGGCTTCTCTAGTCCTGGTGCGTGGGCTTAGCTGCCCTGAATTGGACCGGGGATCAAGCTTGTGTCTCCTGCTGGTGTTGGAGGGTCTCCTACGGAGGTGTGGGTCAGCAGTGGCTGACCACAGGGCCAGGGGCACTGGCAGAAGCAGTTCTGAGGACGCCCCTCGGCGTGAGCCCTCCCAGAGGGCAGTTCTGCGGGACGCCCCTTGGCCTGAGCCCTCCCAGAGGCCCCCGGGGCCGGCCCCCTGCCTGTTAGGTTGCCCTCCCAGAGGCTGCCTGTTATTTTGTCTCGTTTGACGGCTTTCCTTTGTCTGTGCTTTTTTTTCATCTCCCGGATTAGATTTATCCTTTTTTTTTTTAAGCTTTTTTCTTTTTTCATTATCTCTCCCGCTCTGATCCTCCAGCTCCACCTGTCCTAGTGTTTCTTTTTTTTTTTCCTTAGTATATATTTTTATTTATTTATTTGGCTGTACTAGGCCCTAGGCATGCAGGATCTTTAGTTGCAGCAGTGGAATCTTTAGTTTCGGCGTATGGGACCCGGTTCCTGACCAGGCATGGAAGGCCGGCCCCTGTATTATGAGGGTGGGAGTCTTGGCCACCGGGCCACCAGGGAAGGCCCAGCTCTGGTGAGTTTTCCTGCTGGTGGAGGTCGTCGAAGCGGGGCCATTCTGCCCTGGGAAGGCCCCACAGGGCCTGTTCTGTTATGAGATGAGCCCTCTGACTGCCCGGCTTCCTCGGGAGTGAGAACCCCAGCAGAGGCCGGAGGGGGTGGGCAAGGAGAAGAAATGGAGCTGAGAGCCTGGGGGACGGTGGCAGGTAGTGTTGGCAGGGTAGAATTCCAGAAGGGCCACCATGCAGAGTTCAGCAGAGCTTTGATCAGCACATGTGTGGGAGGAAACTACGAGAAGCTGGAGAGAGTATCTCCCGGAGGGTTAGAGAACCAGAATCTGGAGCTCGCTCAGGATGGGGGAAGGTGGGAAGTACCTCTTCCGGCCCAGCAGGCTGAATTCACGGAGCATCGTGTAGAATCCTCAGAAGGGTCTCGCTTCCATACTGGAGAAGAATTAGCCTTGAATTAATCATAGCTCAGATCTCCCCCAGTCAGTTAGCCAGTTCAGTTGCTCAGTCCTGTCCGACTCTTTGCGACCCCATGGACTGCAGCACAACAGGCTTCCCTGTCCATCACCAACTCCCGGAGTTTACTCAGACTCGTGTCCATAGAGTTGGTGATGCCATCCAACCATCTCATCCTCTGTCATCCCTTCTCCTCCTGCCTTAAATCTTTCCCAGCATCAGGGTCTTTTCCAATGAGTCAGTTCTTCGCATCAGGTGGCCAGAGTATTGAAGTTTCAGCTTTAGTCCTTCCAATGAACATTCAGGACTGATTTCCTTGAGGATGGACTGGTTGGATCTCCTTGCTGTCCAAGGGACTCTGAAGAGTCTTCTCCAGCACCACAGTTCAAAAGCATCAATTCTTTAGTGCTCAGCTTTCCTTATGGTCCAACTCTCATATCCATACCTGACCACTGGAAAAACCATAGCCTTAAATAGATGGACCTTTGTTGGCAAAGTAATGTCTCTGCTTTTTAATATGCTGTCTAGGTTGGTCATAGCTTTTCTTCCCCCATCTCCCCCACCAGATCTTAAAACCAAAACCTGAAAGAATCAACTCTTTCCGGGTTACTTAGCCTCACCCAGAGCAACGCTCAGGAATGTCTGTAAGACTACAGAAATACCCAGCACCTGTAAAGTGAAATTTGCAGTGTCTGGCATCCATCTGGAAATTCCCAGACGTGCAAAGGGTAGGAAAACACCACCAGTGCTGAGGGAAAAGTTCAGTTAGTCAAGACTGACCAGGGCTGGTTACAAATGCTAGAGTCAGGCAGAGGTAGTAGAGAGTCATCGTAACTCTACTCCACATGCTTAAAACATGAACAGAAATGTGGACTCTTTTTTAAGTCATTGAACTGTACACTTAAAAATGTGTAAGATGACAGATTTTATGTTATGTGCATTTTACCACAAGTAAACATTTTAAATGTAAAACACAAGGGCTTCCATGGTGCCTTTGGAATTCTGGTAAAGAATCTGCTTGCAAGGCTGGAGATCTGGGTTCAGTCCCGAGGATGGGAAGATCCCCTGGAGAAGGGAAAGGCCACCCCCTCCAGTATTCTGGCCTGGAGAATCCAGTATTCCATGCACTGTATAGTCCATGGGGTCTCAAAGAGACTTCTTTTTTAAGTCACTGAACTGTACATTTAAAAAACATGTAAGATGACAGATTTTATGTTATGTGCATTTTACAAGTAAAAGTGTTTTAACTTTAAAACTCAAACTTCTAGAGGTAAACAGCAGTCAGTATCTGAGATGAAAAATACACAAGATGGGATTCAGGGCAGATCGGAGGCTGCGTAAGAAAAAGAAGAGTGAGCTTGCAGAAGTAGGATTAGAAAGGATTCAAAGGAAACAAAAAGAGAAAAAGAAGTATCATTTTAAAAAAAAAAAAAAAAACCATTTCAGTGAGCCATAGAACAGTCGCAGACAGCCTGACGCATACGAAGAGGGGATTGAGGTGACGAGAGGAAGAACAGAGAGAATGCTTGAAGACATAATTGATAGAAATTTGTTGTTCCCAAATTTGATGTGGTCTGTGAACTCCCAGAACCAAGAAGCTCTATGACTCCCAAGCTCAAGACACATTGAGAAAAAAACATAAACCAAAGCGTGTAGTTTTCAAATTGCTCAAAACCAGGGATAAAGATAAAAATCTTAAAAGCCACCAGAAAGGGGGAAAAGCATGAAGGAATAAAGACATACGTGACAGCAGATACATCTTCAGGAACAAATCAAGTAAGACGGCAGAGGGATGTCTTTGAAGCGTTGAAAGGGAAGAAAAAAATAGCTATTTCAAAAACAAGACTTCTTCAAAATAGAAAAGCTGTGATACTCCATCACCAGCAGACCACTCTGTACGAAATGTTAAAGGACATTTTTCAGGAGAAAGGAGAATGACAGCAGATGGAAATACTCAGAGGCCTGAGAGGCGCCGGAGGTGGTGCCTGCGTGAGCACGCGGAGAGGCCGGCTTATTAGTCAGGGCTCCCTGGTGGCTCAGACGCAGGGACTCTGCCTGCAGTGCGGGGGACGCGGGTTCCGTCCCTGGGGCAAGCTGATCCCCTAGAGAAGGGAATGGCTACCACTCCAGTAGAGCCTCCTGGAGAATTCCATGGACAGAGGAGTCTGGCAGACCTCAGGCCGTGGGGTTGCAGAGTCAGGCAGAACTGAGTGGCATCTTGTTGCGTCAGTCCCTGTAAGAGTCTTGGGTGTAAAGCAGGAATGATAACTGTGTACTTTCGAGTTACGACATGGAAAGGTTATATGTGTGCTGCCAATGGCAAAGAGGCTGGAGGAGAGGAGCAAAGAGATTCCACCCTGTTTGTGAAGTCAGGAAACATCACTTGATTATATGTGAAGGATGCACCCCAGAAGCCCTAAGGCAGCCACTAAAATAGCCAAACCATAGCTCATGAGCTGATAAGATATAAAATGGAATCATAAAAAGTTCTCAAGAGAAGGCAGAGAAAGAGAGAGGGGGTACGCACCAGACAAATAAAAATAAATGGAAATAAGACAGCTCAGCCTAGTCATATCAACAATCCCACTAAATGTAAATGGTGCAAATACCCCCAAGTAAAAGGCAGAATTATCCAGTTGGATGAAACAGCAAGATGCTTGCCTCCAAGGCACACGCTCAAATTATAAAGACACAAATATGTTAAAAGTAAGAGGATGGAAAGAATATACCATGTTAACACTAATCAAAAGAAAACCAGGGTGGCTAGATTAGTACCAAAGCAGATTTCAGAACAAAGGATCCCAAGAGAGTTATAGAAGGTTATTTCATAATGACAAAAAGATCAGTTCTGTAGAAGGATATAAGGACCCTAAGTACCTAATAAAGAGCTTCAAAATACAGGCAACAAAACCACAAGGAGAAATAGAAAAACCCACGATTATAATCAGATTATTTCTGTACCCCTCTTTCAGTAACTGGTGGAACAAATAGACAGAAAATCAATGGATAGAAAATTTGAACGACACCAATTAACTAACTTACCTGACACGTATAGACCTCTGGATGCTTTCTTTGCAAATGCACTTGTAACGGTTATCAGATAAACCATATTCTGGTTCATAAACCAACTGTCAATAAATGTAGAATTATGCAAGCCTTACAAATGTGCTCCCTAACCACAAGGGAATCATCTTAAGAATCAAGTAAGAGAAAGATGTCTATAAAATCCCTGAATATTTGGAAACTGTACTATATTGTTCTAAATAATGCATGGGTCAAAGTAGAAATCCAATGGGAAATTAGAAAGTGTTCGAGCTGAATGAAAATGAAAACATAGCATATCAACACTTGCAGGATGCCACTAAGGCAGTTCTCCGTGAGACATCTAGAGCAGAAAATACCTCTGCTAGAAAAGGAGAAAGCCCTCAAATCAGTGACCTCAGCTTCTACTCTCAGAAGCTAAAAGAAAAAGCAAATTAAACCCAAGTAAGCAGAAGAAAGGAAATAATGAAAATTACAGCAATCAGTGAAATAGAAAATAGAAAGATGATAAGGAAGAAAAAGCTGGTTCTTTGAGATGAGGTCGCTCAGTCGTGTCGACTCTTTGCAACCCCGTGGACTGTAACCTGCTAGGCTTCTCCGTCCATGGGATTCTCCAGGCAAGAATACTGGAGTGGATTGCCATTTCCTTCTCCAGGGGATCTTCCCGACCCAGGGATCAAACCCGGGTCTCCCACATTGGAGGCAGATGCTTTAACCTCTGAGCCACCAGGGAAGCGAGGACATCAATGAAATTGATAAACCTCTAGCCAGACTCACCCAGAAAAGAAAGCAAGGGAAAAGGTGCAGTCTACCAGCAGCAGAAATGAAAGTTGGGACACGACTTCAAGCCTTTGTCAAAGACCAGATGTCCGCATGCTCGTGTGCGTCCAGTTCCGGGCGCTCTGCTGTTGCATTTTCCAAATATCTGCCTTAGACCACCGTCTCGATTACTGCCTCTCCATGGTAAGTCTCCAAATCAGGTTTCGTTAGTTCTCCAGCTCTTCTTTTTCACACGTGTCTTGGCTAGCCTCGATATTTTGCATTTCTCTGTGAATTTAGCCATCAGATCATCATTTCCTCTAAAAAAGCCTGCTGGGATTTTGACAGATCAAGCTGGGGAGAACGGACATCTGAAGAAGGTCTCGGCGACGCGGCCGTGGGGAATCACTCCTTGCAGTCAAGTCTGTCGCGTGTCTCTGCAGTGTGTTACAGTTTTCAGTGTTCAGGGGTGCACACAGCTTTGGCCAGATTTATCCTGAACTGTTTCATTGTTTTTTGAAGATGTTGTAAAGCTAATTGTACATTTCTGTCTTGATGGTTTGTTGCAGCTGAGGTCAGAAATCCCAGGATTTCTCCAAAGGGTGCCATAGGTTCTGCCCATGAGGTGTTCAGCCCTGGGGGCTGCAGTGGTGAGGTCTGAGGGAAGAAGAGAGAGGACCCTTCTGTGTCACGACATCTTTTTATATATATATTAGTGCATCCAATTGTCTACTGTTTCTCCAGTTGACTACTCTTTTTCCTGTTGTTCACTGTTTGGGGAAGCGTGGGAGTTGGTAGAGGTGCTTTCTCACTTTCTGGGGAGGGTTCACTTGGACCCAATGTCTCCAGGTGGACAGCCAGGCCCAGTGATGTGAGTGCCAGAGACAGTGGACCCGGGGCCCTTCCGTGGTGTCACCTCGTGGCCTGGCTCCACGGGGCATTTCTGTGCTTGAAAGATGAAGGATGCTCGAGATCCCGGTGGCATTTTGTCTCGATTGGTATTTAATGTGTTTGCCAAGTCTGTCCGTTTGAAGGAGAGATGTTCAAACAGTGGCCGTGACTCGGGCCCCAGCCCTGCACCCGAGTCTGCGGGCCTCCACATCTCCACTGGGGGTAGGGGGCATGTGCTGAGCATTCCTCCCACCCTCCATCCCAGGAGCACAGTCAGCCTGGCACCAGCCTCTGTGCGGTCCAGGGTGGCGCCGCGCCCCCTTGGAGTCGCCGGGCAGCTGTGCGGCCACAGGAAGCCGCGGGCCCACCTGGGAACTTCTTGGCATCACTCGGAACTTAACACAGGGTGGGGGTGTGCCCGCTCTGACCAGGGACAGACCTAGTGGGGCCTCCTGCTTGCCTGGGGGTCAGTGATGTGTGGGGGCCGCAGTTGGCAGGACGAGGGCTCCTCTTCCAGCCTGCCTGTAGCACTGCCAGACCCCCCACCCCCGCCCCCCCCCCCGCGTGCCCCCCCGCCTGGCCTGTCCTCAGAGCTTGTCCACACCCGGCGCCCGGGGCCACATCGGGCCTTGGAACCAGGACTGCTGACTGGATGCATCCAGGGCTCCCTCACCCACTGCACCTCCAGACAGGCTTCCAGAAGCTTCTGCGTGGAAGCCCTGACTTGTCAGTACCTCCCCCGCCGGGTGACCTGTGGAGATGTGAGGTGGGCAGGCCTGGGCACTCACTGTATGATAGGAGCTTTGGCCGCTTTTCATCTGTAGCGCCTGAGCCCGGCACCCGTTGGCTGCTCTGTCCCCCGGCTCTCGGACACTCCTGCCTGCAGCAGGCATGTGGTGAGTGAGGGGGTGGAGGAGGAAAGCTACCTGCCTGCTATGTAGTGAGCAGTTGAAATACGGGAGCTGTCAGGACCGTGTGAGCCGCAGCCGTGATGCCAGGACGTTTATAGCCGTGGCTTTGTAAAAGCACGATGAGGGGCCAGATGAGGATTCACAGCAACTTTATCCACAGTCACCAGAGCCCGGAGGCGAGCAGGACATCCTTCAGTAAGACTGTGGTGCACCCATTCAGCAGACTGTCATTTGGTGATAAAAAGAAATGAGCTGTCAAGCCACAAAAAGACATGGAGGAACCTTAAAAGCATCTGACTGAGGGAAGGATGCCAATTTGCAAAGGCTCCACAGTATGTAATTCCAGCTATGTGACGTTCTGGAAAAGACAAAACTCTGGAGACAGAGGATCAGGAGCTGGGGGAGAGGGGAGTGGCTGCGCGGACCGCAGAGGATGCCTGGGGTGCTGCCGCTGTCCTGTAGGGTGCTGGCACGGTGGGTGTGTGCCAGTGAGCATTTGGCAAAACCCGCAGAACGCACAAGGGCGTCCCAGGTGGCGCCAGTGGTAGAGAACCTGCCTGCCAGTGCAGGAAACCAGAGCCCCATCCCTGGGTCGGGAAGACCCCCTGGAGGAGGGACGCACTCTTGCCTGGGAGATGCCATGGGCAGAGGAGCCTGGGGGCTGCAGTCCATGGGGCCGCAGAGAGTCGGACGCGACTGAGTGTGCACACACAGAGAATGCACAACAGCAAGCGGGAGCCTTCAGGTCACCTGAGCTTCCAGTTAGTGACCTCGTGTCGCGGTTGGCTCACGCATTGCAGCAGCGTAGCACGTCGACACCTGAGGGTAATGATGGGGCCTGGGTTGCGGGAATGTAGGAGGGTCCGTGGGATCGCTCCCTCATATCTGCTCCATGGTCCACAATGTAAACTCTTAATGGAAAGGACACGCGATCATGCACAGCCTCCCAAGCTCTCACTTGCAGCAGAGTGGGATTCTTAGGGAGCCTGTCATCCGAACAGGACAGAGGAGAGAATCTGCTCTGGAAACGTCGGCAGCATTCCAGGGGGCGAGGGCCAGACTGTGTCGCTGGCCTTCCCGTCCGTCAGGGGACGGCCCCCTGATCCTATCAGAGCTGAGGCCCCGGGAGGAAGGGGGCGTCCGGAAGTGGCTGGCGGGGCGGGGAGGTGCGTGTGATCGCTAGTCCGGGACTTCGGGCAGGTGCAGACCTGGCGTTTCTCCTCCCCGCGCGCTGCTCTGGGGAGGCGCCCGGGAAGCCAGGAGTCCCGGGCACACGAGCACAGGCGGCTTGCCTCCCAGACCGAGGTCAGGGGGCGTCATCAGCCACGTGGAGGACTTCCTGCCCCCAGCGGTCCCCACTCTCTCCGTGGCCCCAGGTTGCTGCAGGTTCTCCGTCACATTTTTTCCTTTTTCCAAATTAACCTCCCTACCACACAGCGGCTTGCTGCCCTCTAGGCCTGCAACCTCTTCCTCTGGGGCACGCAGCTGACACCACTGTCCAGGAGCCCGTGTTCTGCCGTTGGGCTTGCCAGCGCACCCGAGCTCTCGTTCTGTGGCCGGAGCTCCAGGTACGACTTGCAGGTCCTCCATCTGCCATGCGGATGCAGACGGACCCCAGGCCCAGAAGCCCCCTGTGGAGAGCAACAAAGCCTGGGCCCTGAGTCTCTCCTTGGAGACGAGAAATGACTTCCCACGGGACTGAGCTCCTACTCATCCGAGCGTGCTGGTGTGAGCAGCAGTGTGAGCTAGTGCAGGGACAGCACACAGGTCCCCCAGGTGACCCCTTGACACCCAAGTGCAGTAGAGCCAGAAGAGCCCTTCATGCTTATCCCACGCACTCCCAGCGAGGGCTCGTGTCTGGCCAAGGGTCGCAAGTGTGTTAGTCGCTCAGTCGTGTCCAACTCTTTGCAACCCCCAGGACTGAAGCCCACCAGGCTCCTCTGTGCATGGTTAAAAAGGCGGGGTGTGGGGGTCCTGACCCTGATTCACTGCGGCCATGACCTCCAGGGGTCAGGAGAGGAGGTCAGGTGGGCGAGCAAGATGGAGAAGAAGAGCAGCTCTCCTTCTCTCCTGGCAGAAGTTCTCTCTCCGGTGCAGGGGACACGGTTCAGGCCCTGGTCGGGGGTCGAAATCCTGCACGATGCTCACGGCATGGCCACAGAAGAACAAAGGCTTGTTGGGATTGTCATGGGCTGAACTGTCCCTGAATTCCCATACTGAATCCCCGACCCCTAGCACCTCGGATGTGACTGTCTTTAGAGATGAGCCTTTAAAGAGGTGATTAAGATAAAGTGAGGTCCCTCGGGTGGGTCCTAATCCCCTAGGACCGGGGTCCTGATAAGAAGAGGAGGCCAGGATACAGACACACACAGGGATGACCCTGTGAGGACGCGGGGAAGAGACGGCCGTCTGCACACCGAGAACAGAAAAGAAATTGCCCTGCCTACACCGTGATCTCAGATTCTGTCCCCCAGGGCTGGGAGAAATTGCATTCCTGTCGAGTGAGCCGCCCAGACCGGGGGCTATGCTCCGGCAGCCAGAGGCAACTCACTCAGAGATGGCTGGAACGGGGTCCAGGCAGAGGTCAACTGGACCCCAGAGCATCCTGTCTTAACCCCAGGGGTGATGGAGACACACTCCAGTCCACCGGGACCTGGCTGGCCCCTTGCTCGCCTTGCATTATGAGGGTGTCTGATCTCAGGCCGCTCACCCAGCGGGACCCTTAGGGCCACAGGTTTAATTAACATCCAGCAACAGGCCCCGGGGCTGCCCGAGGTGATCTGGTATTTGTCCGGAGGCAGCCACCACCCTCCTGGGCCCAGGCGGGAGGGTGATGAATTGCCTTCCAGGAAGAGCGCCTGGAGACCGGGGCCTCAGAAGTGAGGCATCCCATCTTCTCTGTGAGTTCGTCATTTGCTTTAGGGATTAATGTCTCAGTTGCTGCCTTTGAGTTGAACCACTCGATAAATTGGTCGTGATGGGACACGCAGGAGCTACGGTGAGCTGGAAGTCTCCCTGGCTGGGTGCTGATGCCCAGCCTCCGCCCACGTTCCATCGAGGAGGCGGTGCTCACGTGCTCAGCTGGGAGACCCGCAGCTGAGTGGTGCCTGCCGTGGGCCCTACAGCCCGAGGCGGCCTCTTGCCCAAGGCCTAGGCTGGGGGTCCTGGAAGGTTTTCCTAAATCCCCTTCCTTCTGGGAAAAGCCAGCACAGACCCCCAGCTGAGGGGGCCGATGGGGGTGGGCATCGGCAGTGGGTGGGGCCATGAGCTTCATCACAGCCCCCAGACAGGAAGAGGCCCTGCAGCCTTAGGGCCCGTGGGCTGGCCACCCCCAGGCAGGTGAGGAGAGGATGGCCTGTATCCTCGGGCAAACGCTGAGTTTTCCATCACTGACTCCCTTCTCCATCCTTACTGCGGTCCGTCCGCCTCAGACGGTATTTTCCACCACTGTGGCTGCGAGTCTGTGTCAGTTGGTGGACAAAGGCGATGGCACCCCACTCTAGTGCTCTTGCCTGGAAAATCCCATGGACGGAGGAGCCTGGTGGGCTGCAGTCCATGGGGTCACTAAGAGTCAGACACGACTGAGCGACTTCACTTTCACTTTTCACTTTCATGCATTGGAGAAGGCAACCCACTCCAGTGTTCTTGCCTGGAGAATCCCAGGGACGGGGGAGTGTGGTGGGCTGCCATCTATGGGGTTGCACCGAGTCGGACACGACTGAAGCGACTTAGCAGCAGCAGCAGCAGCTGCAAGGCCGTGTCAGTTGGTGGGCGAAGGCTTCTCTTAGGAAAGAAAATGCAAGTCCTGGGTCTGGGCTTACTCTTGGTCATCCTTGGACCCCCATGAGCCAGTGGGGCAGGAACTGGGCCGTGCCATTGGCATGCATGGGTGCGTGCTCAGCTGCTTCAGTCGTGTCCAACTCTTTGCAGCCCTATGGACTGTAGCCTGCCAGGCTCCTCTGTCCACGGGATTCTCTAGGCAGGAAAACTGGCCTGGGTTGCCATGCCCTCCTCCACGGGATCTTCCCAACCCAGGGATCGAACCCAGGTCTCCCACATAAAGAATCCACAGGAGGATTCTTTACCACTGAGCCACAGAGAAGCCTGGTGGTGTTGGCACCGGTCCCAAAGCAGGGACACATTTGGGAAGGGGCTCAGCAGGGCCGAGGAGTCCACACCCTGCATCCTGCAAAGGTCTCCGTCGAGACGGGGAGTCCTGATTGCTAGTGACGAGTCCTTCCACTGGCGCCCGGCCGAGACTGTGCGCAGTTCCGTGAGCCTGTGTCCGGGGTCCCGGTGTTGTCAGTCGCTCAGTCGTGTCCGACTCTCTGTGACCCCGTGGACTGCAGCACGCCAGGCTTCCCTGTCCTTCACCATCTCCCGGAGCTTGCTCAAACTCACGTCCATCAAGTGGGTGATGCCATCCAACCACCTACCTCATCCTCTGTTGTCCCCTTCTCCTCCTGCCCTCAATCTTTCCCAGCATCAGGGTCTTCTCCAATGAGTCGGCTCTTCACATCAAGTGGCCAAAGTATTAGAGCTTCAGTTTCAGCATTAGTCCTTCCAGTGAATATTCAGGGTTGATTGATTGCCTTTAGGATTGACAGGTTTGATCTTCTTGCTATCCAAGGGACTCTCAAGTCTTCTCCAGCACCACAGTTCAAGAGCATCAATTCTTCAGCACTCGGCCTTCTTTATGATCCAGCTCTCACAACCATACATGACTACTGGAGAAACCATAGCTTTAACTAGACAGACCTTTGTCAGCAAAGTAATGTCTCTGCTTTTAATGTGCTGTCCAGGGGTCCCAGTGGGCAGATCCTAAGAATGTGATGTACAGGCCCCATCAGGAGGGGGCAGGCTTTGCTGTGCTGCCAGATTCGGCCAAGAGGTGGCCTGGGGCTCCTGGGTCTTTGCAAGCCTGTACCTGCCAGGGAGCCTGGATTTCAGAATGTCCTGAGAATAATGCAGAAAATGCCGCTCTGTGTCCTGACCTGTTCGTGTTGCTGTTAATGATGCATGGAAATGGGCTGCCTTCCAAAGGTGCGATTTTCTAGGGAATTCCTGGAAAGCCAGCCGTACGAGGCTCCCCTCTGTTCCTCTTCACTGAAGCAGCCCTGTGCAGGAGCTCTGCAGTCCGGAGGTCCCATGTTGGCCGCCCCACTCCCCAGACAGTGACCTTGGGCAGAGTGCATCCCAGCAAGGTGCCAGCTGCCCTCCTCCCAGGGCACAGCAGCCGTGGACTTGATTTGCGACGTCAACAAGGGTCATCCTGTGGCCTGGTGTCCAGCAGCTCAACAGGGTGGGAGGCTTCCGGGTCCTGAGTAAGTGGAGCATCTTTCTGGGCCATCGGATCCTCATTTTCAGAAGCAAACATGAAAGGGGGCTCCCGGTGTGAGAGAACCCCTGAACAAAGTAGAAACAGCAAGTGAGGGCTCAGTTCCCTGGAGTCATCAGGGAGGGAGAATTTTCCTTCACCTTCTAAGGGCCCCAGCTGCTGTAAACGTTAAATTGACAATGATTAAGAGGAGAAAAGCCTACAAATCTTAAGGAATCCTTACAAGGACCTGGGAGTCTTCCTGAGAGAATGAAGACCTGAAAAAGTGACCAGAGCAGGAAGTTTTTATTCCTTTTAGACAAGAAATGATGTCTGTGGGAAGAACTGACGAGACGGAGACTTACTGGCCGTCCAGTGGCTAAGACTCCGTGCTTCCAACACAGCGGGCGTGGATTGGATCTGTGTGCGGTTGGGGAACTCAGATCCCACATGCCAGTCGTAGTGAAAAAAATAAAGGAATTGACAAGACCCAGGGTTTGGGGTAGGCTGGTGAAAGAGTGACTGGGAGAGCAGAGTTTAACAAGGTTTGTGCGGATTTCTCAGCCAGAGGCTCTGGGGGAGGGTCCTTCCTGCCTCTTCCGGTTTCTGGGCTTCCCGAGTCCTGGGGCTGCGGCTGTATCACACCAGGCTCCGCCTCTGTGGTCACACGACCTTCTTCCCTGTGTGTGTCCAGGGTCCCCACTTACAAGGATGCCAGTCATTGGATTGGGGCCCAACCCCAGTGCCCTCATCCTAACTGCATCTACCAAGACCCCGTTTGCAGGTAAGCGCCTGTTCACAGGGCTAGCGTGGGACACACCTCTCTAGAGGACACGCTTTTCACCCACAAGGACCCCTGACCCCAGAACCCAAGGCATGGCATCACAGGCCTTTCCTGAAGGCCACGCCCGGGGCGCTGCAGGGATGTGGCCCACCTGGATGCCGTGGAGCGCCCACCTGCCTGCTGCCCACGGGAGGAGAGGGCATAAGAAGACAGGGCTCCTGGAGCGTCTGCCCAGGGCTGCCCCTGCTGGTCAGAGGGGCTGGCTCCCAGGGGCGGGCCTGAGTGGGCTGCAGCCCCACTGCCTCCTGTGAGGCTGGCAGGCACGTCCAGTTCCAGGAGTGCCTCCTGGCCTGAGTCCATAACAGGAGTGAGTCCTCTCCCGCCGTGGAGCCCCTCTGGGCTCCCAGGGGCCAGATGAAAGCTTTTAATTCTCCGTTTTCATTTTGATTGTCCGTCTAAACCATTAGGAGGGGACTTCCCTCCTGGGCCAGTGGCTAAGACTCTGTTCCCAGTGCAGGGGGCCGGAGTTCAATTTCTGATCAGGGAAATGGATCCCACATGCCGTAACTAAGAGGTCACCTCCGCAACTGAAGAAGCAGAGACTGAAGCTCCCACCTGCCACAGCTCAGACCGGATGCAACCAAATAAATAAATACTAAAATAAAAAAGCATTCAGAGGACCAAGCATCCCTCTAGCAGATCATTTGCACCAGGAAAACCTCAAATAAATGCTCTCTTTCAGCTTGGTTATTATGCCAGCTGGGGTTTCCAGGACGTTTCTCTTTTCTGGGTGGATCCACTCCATCCTCAAGGCTGAGGAGAGGCGGGAAAACTCAGGCGTGCCCCTCGGCCCAGCCCCCAGTGGGATGGGGCAGGTGCAGAACCAGCTGAGGCATGATTAGCCCAGAAGGTTCCACAGCTGGAGGGACCTCGGGCTGGCAGGAGAGGTGCCTGCTTTGCACTCTGCTGGGCAGCCCAGGGAGGGGGCTGGAGCAGCCCACCAGCTGCAGAGGAGGACAGACCGTGGGCAGACCCGCCTTGGTCCAGCAAGGGGTCTGCACAGCCCCGCCCCAGGGAGGGCTCGGACAGGGCCTTGAGAACCTCAAACGTGGAGTGATGGCATGCCCAGAGGGGCGCGTTCTGAAGGAGAGACTGCAGAAGCAGGCAGAGGATCTGGGCAGGTGGCAGCTGTACAGAATGAAAAATAAATGCAGTGCGTGGCCTCAGTTCTGGGTGCAGAGCTCTGAAAATCTTTGAGATTTATTGTGTTTTGTGTGCTAAGGAGATGCCTCTGGGGGGCAGGGTGGGGGAGGCCACCCCAGAAGGCTTCAAGATGGGGGCTGATCACCAGCTAGACCCTCCTCCGGGTAGCGGGAAGCTGGAGATTGGGGTCAGTCACCATCAGCCAGTGATTCGGTGTCACCCCCACATAATGAAACTTCAGAGAGCAGGGCTGGGGCAGGGCCCCGAGAGGGCGTGGAAGCGCGCCCGGCCCTGCTTTGGTTTGTACATTTCTTCCATCTGGCTGTTCCTGAGTCGTGTCCTTTATGACAAACAGGTAGTTTATTATAGTAAGTAAAGCACTTTCATGAGTTCTGTGAACCATTCTGGGCTTCCCCTGGTGGCTCGGCAGTAAAGAGTCCGCCTGCAATGCAGGAGACGCAGGAGACACAGGTTTGATCCCTGGGTCAGGAAGATCCCCTGGAGGAGGGCATGGCAACCCATTCCAGTGTTCCTGCCTGGACAGTCTCGTGGAAAGAGGAGCTTGGCGGGCTACAACCCACAGAGTCGCAAAGAGTGGGACATGCGTGAAGCGACTTAGCACGCATGCAGGCACGCACCCCCATGAACCATTCTAGCGAGTTACTGAACCGAATAAGGGAATCGCGTGAGCCCCCAGCTCCTGGCCAGCCAGACCGAGGTGCAGTGTGTGTGGCCTGGATGGGCGATATCAGAGTGGAGAGGGGCCGTCTGTGGGCCCCTGTGGGGTCTGCAGGGACTCAGGATTGAGTTAGAGTGGAGGCTGGTGTCCTGAAGTCGGAGAACCGTTGTTGGACCGTGTTTGGTGTTCTGAAAGAGCGCCCCGAAATGGTAGTAGCTGTTTCTTGAGCACCCACTGCGGGCAGGTGTCATGCATGATCCCCTCCTGTCTCCCCAGCAGACTTGCGAGGTGGAGGCAGACACTCAGCTGCACTCTCGTGGGGGTGGGCTGCTTGCGAGGTGGACGCAGACACTCGGCCACACTCTCGTGGGGGTGGGGGTCCTGTGACTGGGAGGCTGGGACTCAGCTCTGCCGCAAGCTGGAGCAGAGGCAGCCCAGGAGGGCAGTGTGGGGCCTGTGGTGGCCGAGGCCCCGGGCCAGCACAGGCTGCCAGTGAGCAGAGGAGTGAGTGGAGGCAGGGGGGCAGCCCCGAGGCCGGGAACGGAGCTCAGTAAGGTGACCCACGCGGGGAGACACTGGTCAGCCTTGCTGGGCCACCCTAGATGAGCCGGGTTAGTGGCCCTGGGAAGTCCCTCCATCCATGGAGGCACGGCCACACTTCCTGACAAGCAGCAGAGCAGGTGGGCCAGGCCTGCGCCGCGGACCGCCTCTGCCCAGTGGGCTGCCCACCACAGACCACCTTTCCTCTGCACTGGAGAAGCGTTTCCAGCCCTTCCACCTCCTTCCTCCTGGGTCCACCCCATCCCGGAAAAAGCCCGTGGCCTCTCTGGACCTCGGGCCAGACAGTCAGTCCCAAGGCCTGTAGACCACCCTCAGGCGCTCCCCTTGGTCTCCGAGGGCTCAGGAGGACACGGCCCCAGCAAGGCTGTGGCAGGGGCGAGACAGCAGAGGTGACAGCCTGGCCCAGGGCTCCTCCGACCCCACGCGGCTCCCCCGACCCGAGCGTCCAGGGCTCCCCCGACCCGAGCGTCCAGGGCTCCCCCGACCCATGTGTCCAGGGCTCCCCCGACCCGAGCGTCCAGGGCTCCCCCCGACCCATGTGTCCAGGGCTCCCCCGACCCGCGCGTCCAGGGCTCCCTTCTGGGCTCAGAGCCGGACAATCTCAGGGCAGTCTGAGGTCTTGAAGGGAGAATAAAAAATAAACACTTGGTTCCTGTCCTCAGTTACTGGCTCAGGGCTCCTAAAACTGCTGAAATTGAGGTCACTAGGACAGGTGGTGCCCCCGTCATCTGGGGGAGGGGTTGGCCCCACCTCATCCTGAGCCTGTGGCCGCCGGGCCCTCACTGTGTGCTCACATGGTGCGCTCTCCTAAGGGCGCTAATCCGTCAGATCAGGGCTCCATCCACGTGACCTCCTGTAACCTAAATCACCTCCCAAAGGCCTCGCCTCCAAACACCATCATCCTGGGGACCAGGACTTCAACACGTAAACATGGGGGACAGACACACTCAGTCTGTAACAGGGGGAAGCCACTTGTGGCTGGTACTGGCAGGCCCCATATTAGGGCTGCACCCCTGGGGCCTCATTTGGCTCTCACAGCCACTCTGAGATGGGCACTAGGGTGGCCCCATTTTACAGATGAGGAAACTGAGGCACGGGACTATACCATGGTCCTGGGCCTCTCAGCCAGACATGGAGAGTGTGGCCATGACCTGGTCTGTCGCTGTCCACCCAGTGCCCCCGCCCCCCGAGACCGTGACCTGGCCCGTCACCTCAACCCCAGGCCCCCACTGCCCCCCACCCAGACATAGAGAGTATGGCCGTGACCCAGCCGTTGCCCTCGACACCCGGCGTTTCCCGCCCAGCCTGTTTCTGGCTTCTTCCAGGAGAGGGGTGCTTGTCTGTTCACCGCCTCCCATCAATTACAAGTCGGGCCCCTCGTTCCTCCACGCCTCTCTCTGAGCTAAGTCAAGAACTGCAGATCCTCATCTGCCTGCCCTGGGGGAGCTTGGCCAGTGCCCCTGCCAGGCCGCTCGAGGTCTCCGGATAGAGTCCCCCAGCTGCCCAGCACCAGCTGCCTGCCCACCTGCTCATCTGGTTCCAGTTATTACAAACACGATTGGTCAGTCGTCTTTGAGAAGACCCCTTCCAGCAGATCCTGCAGCAACAGTCGGCCCACGAGGCCCTGCAAAGCCCCCTAGGGACACCCCGCCCCCCCTGCTCCTGGGGTCAGTGGTGGCGGTTCGCTGGCAGGCTCGCCGGACGTGCCCACGGGTTCAGGTGTCTGCTCTGAGCTCATTGTACAGAACAGCTGCCATAGGAAATGGTCTCCTGGGGGTGACTCCAAGGCGTTGGCCGGTCTTTCTGGGCCGCTGTGGGGGGCCACAGGGGGCAGCTGCTCAGAACGGCTGGCTGCACTGGAGGAGTGGGGAGAGTCGGGCGCCCCGGGCTGGCCCCCGGCGGGAGCGCTGAGTGCAGCCTGCCTGGGCTTCCTGGGGCAGCCGTAAGGAAGGGTCCCCGGCTGGGTGGCTTCAGACAGAAATGCTGGCTTTTCCCAGGTGGTCCTGCACTGAGCCCCGCCCCTCCCAGAGCAGGAGCCCCGGTTCCATCCCCTGGTCAGGGAACCAGATCCCACATGCTGCAACTAAGGCCCGGCACAGAAAACACTGATAATAGTAACAAGTTAATTCACTTGCAGAAAGTTCTGTTTTGCCCCTGCTGACCTGGCAGTCTCTCCAGCTTAGTCCACAGCCGCCCTGTGGCGTTGCTTCTTGGCTGACCCCACGCTTGCCCGCTCGAGCCTGCCAGCCCACCCCCTCGGTGCAGAGGTGACCAGGTCAGAGGGCGTGCCGGGGAGCCACCGGGCTGAGAACAGCCCCGTCAGTTCTCTTGATGACGCCGAGGACGGCTGGTGGTGTTGGTCCCTGCCCTTCGCCTTCAGCCGATGGAGACTTTTTTCATTATTGGCCACACGCTGTGTGCATGTGGGACTTCAGTACCCTGAACAGGGATCCAGCCTGGGCCCCTGTTTGGAAGGCGGAGTCTTTACCCTGGGACGACCAGGGGAAGTCCCTGCTGGAGATGAGGGGGCTTCAGTCAGGCTGGGAAGGATGGATGTTCTCAGACAGACAGCCGGCCCTGGGGACCTCCCTGATGGTCTACTGGTTAAGCCCTCATGCTCTCAATTCAGGGGCCTGGGTTCAACCCCTGTTCAGGGAACCAGATCCCAAATGTCACAGCTAAGACCCGGCACGGCCAAATAAATACTTAGAGAAAAGAGCCAGCCCTGGCCTGAAAGTGCACCCACAGGCGAATGGATAAACGAGATGTGGTTTGTTCATCAGTGGACTGGGATTCAGCCTTAGACAGAAGGGGTTCTGGCGCAGGCTGCAACAGAGATGAACCCTGAGAATACTGCTGAGTGAAAAAAAGCCAGGCCCGAAAGGAGAAATCCTATACAGTTCCACTTACGGGAAGTCCTTGCTGTTGTTTAGTCACTAAATCATGTCCAACTCTTTGTGACCCCATTGACTGCAGCACACCAGGCCTCCCTGTCCATCACCAACTCCCAGAGCTTGCTCTAACTCACGCCCATCGAGTCGGTGATTCCATCCAACCATCTCATCCTCCGTCGTCCCCTTCTCCTCCTGCCCTCAATCTTTCCCAGCATCAGTCTTTTCTGATGAGTTGGTTCTTCGCATCAGGTAGCCAAAGTATTGGAGCTTCAGCATCAGTCCCTCCCAATGAATATTCAGGGTTGTTTCCATGAAACTCCTAGAGACAGAAAGCAGGAGGGAGGGGCTGGGGGCTGGGGGAGGGGGTTGTTTCATGGGCAGAGTCTCCGTTATGCCGGATGAAAGTTCGGGAGTTCTGTTTCACGTGAATGTGAATATACTTATCACAACAGAACTAAATATCTAAAAACTGCTCAAGTGGTCAATTTTAGGTTGTATGTATTTCACCACAACGAGAAATGAAGACAGGAAAGCATGAGCTCTGGGATGTTTCTCAAGGGGGTGGAAGGGACCGTTTCACGGTCTCCGCGGCATTGGCCCTTCTTCCCGTTTCTAATCGCAGAGCAGTGGGTCCCCTCTGAGCCTTGTGTCAGACTCTCCATGGAGCACCTCTCACGCGTGATGTCGCGTGTGGGCGCCCTGCAGCCCTGTAGAGGGCATTAGGGTCGGTGTCAGCCTCCCCACCCCAGCTGCACAGAGAGAGGAGCCCGCGATCCTCGAGCAGCAGGTCTGGGAGCTGGCCGGTTTCCCCGGGCCCCAGGGGGGCTGTCGGGTCTCCTCACGGCCCATCCCCGGGGCAGAAGGGGCCTGGCTCCCTCCTCTCACATCTGCCTCTTTCTTTAGAAATGCCACCCTGGGTCCCTCTTTCTGTCCCAGCTCAACACTGGCCAGGGCCAGGAGGTCATCTTATGGGACAAGGCGGCCTGGTTCCCCCAAAGCCCTGTCCAGCTGCCCGGTGTCCTCGCCCCTCCTGAGCCAGCCCAGAGGCCCCACTAGTTGTCCACAGGAAGCCTGGGGAGGCAGCTCTGCTCGCTGGGTGTCCTGGGCTCAGTCCCTTGGGGCAGAGTGTGGCCACGGATCCCTCGACACCTCTGGCTGCAGCTGAGCCTCTCGGGGAGACTGGGAGAGGCAGTCTGGGCCTGGCGGCTGTGTTCACTGGCAGGGCCACAGGATCCCAAGGGATGGGGGTGTCGGTAGACCCCAGCCCAGCACAGGCCTCAGCCCAGCAGAGATCAGGGGACTCATTGATCCCCCTCCCCCACCTCCATGCTGTCCCTGTCCTGCCCGTGGGTGGCTGGCCCCAGGACCAGATGGCAGAGCGAGCGTGGCACTGTAGTGCCAATCTGCAGTGAGTCAGCCGCTTGGCGATCAGTCTCTCAGGAGTCGCTGAGTCCTTCACCTGCCCTCTGAGTTTGAAATCCCCCGAGCAGGTAGCTCACCTGAGAATCACGTGAGGGCTCCTGGACCCAGGGCTGGGAGCCAGTGCACCAGACCGGCCCCCTCCCAGCCCCTGCTGCCCAGGCCCTGCTCCCCAGGGAGCCCTCAACCCCAAGCTGGTGGGGTCTCGACGGGACCGAGGCGGCCTAGCCACGTGCCTGTTTCTCTGCTTCATTCGGCATTAGTGAGTGTGAGTGCCGTGGGGCTGTCTCCGCAGACGACCACAGCTGGGCCCTGCAAGCCACAGGCGTCTGCGCTTCACAGTCCTGGAGCCCGGAAATCCTAAATCAGGTTCACTGGGCTGAAATCCAGGTGTGGGCAGGGCTGCGCCTTCCTGAGCTCGGGAGGGGTGGGGTGTCCTTCCCGCCTCTCCCAGCTTCTGGAGCTCCTGCTGTCCCTGAGCTCGGCGGCCGCTCCCCCCAGCCTCTGCATCTTCTCGTGGCCCCTCCCCACGTCCCTCTTCTGAGTCCATCCGCCTCCTGAGCTCGGGGAGGGGTGGGGTGTCCTTCCGCCTCTCCCAGCTTCTGGGCTCCTGCTGTCCCTGAGCTCGGTGGCCGCATCCCTCCAGCCTCTGCATCTTCTCGTGGCCCCTCCCCCACGTCCCCTCTTCTGAGTCCATCCGTGATCAGACGTAGGGTCCACCCTAGTCAGTCAGTTCAGCGGCTCCATCGTGTCCGACTCTTTGTGACCCCATAGACTGCAGCATGCCAGGCTTCCCTGTCCTTCACCATCTCCTGAGTTTGCACAAACTCATGTCCATCGAGTCAGTGATGCCATCCAACCATCTCATCCTCTGTCGTCCCCTTCTCCTCCTGCCCTCAATCTTTCCCAGCATCAGGGTCTTTTCAAATGAGTCAGTTCTTCACATCAGGTGGCCAAAGGACTGGAGTTTCAGTTTCAGCATCAGTCCTTCCAATGAATATGCAGGACTGATTTCCTTTAGGTTGACTGGTTGGATCTCCTTGCAGTCCACGGGACTCTCAAGAGTCTTCTCCAGCACTGCGGTTCAGAAGCCGCAATCCTTCGGCGCTCAGCTCTCTTTATGGCCCGACTTTCACGTCCACACATGACTTCTGGAAAAACCATAGCTTTGACTGGACGGACCTTTGTCAGCAAAGTAATGTCTTGCTTTTAATACGCTGTCTAGGTTGGTCATAGATTTTCTTCCAAGGAGCAAGCGTCTTTTTAATTTCATGGCTGCAGTCACCACCTGCAGTGATTTTGGAGCCCAAGAAAATAGAGTCTGTCTCTTTTCTCATTGTTTCCCCACCTATTTGCCATGAAGTGATGGGACCGGGTGCCATGATCTTAGTTTTCTGAACAAAATTTAGGGTCCACAGTAGAGCCAGGATCATCCCATCTTGAGACTCTTTTTACAAATAAGGTCACATTCATAGGCTCCCCAGTTAGGGCACAGACCTGTCTCTAGGAGGACACCCCTCATCCTATGAGGTCTAAATTCTGGATGCTGGGGAGGACCCTGCAAGGGGCTTCCAAGGAGGGATGCTCCCGGGACATGGGGGCCGGGTGTGCTGGCTGCTGAGGCTGGAGAGTTCAGATTAGAAAGCAGTTCGGGAAGCCTGTTCCTCTCCTTCTCAGCCTGCTGTCTACTGCGTGGGCCCTAGATCCATTCATCTTCCTTGGGCCCCTCCTTATGCACCCTGCCACCGCCCCGTCTGCCCTGGAAACCCTCCCCTTTGCCTGCCACACACAGGACGAGGTCCCAGGCTCCTCATCCCCAGCCTCTGCAGGGCCTGGCTGCCCCAGCGCTACTCTTTCTGGCCTTGACCCCGTCTCCCCAGCAAGGCTTCACCTGCAGTGCCCACTATTCCCTGCCAGGCTGCCCCCTCTGACCTTCCGTGGCTTCATCGCCTTCCCCTGGCACTGGGTCACCTGGGCACACATCCCATCCACACGCTTCCTGGACCAGGTTTAAACAGGTCCCTCCCAGACACTCACTCAGCAAATGTGTCCACTAAGGCATGCCTCGCCCAGCCAAGCCAGCTGCATCCAAGCAGCAGCAGGGATGGGAATGAGTCTACGCAGGGCCATCACTTGGGTTTCCTGTTAGGGGAAGCGGGAAGGAGAGGCGGACAGATTGGCCCCAGCTTACACGTCATGTCCCCACCTGTCCTGGAGGACTGGGTGTCCTCTCCTGGCTGAGGAGGCAAGAGAGTCCAGCCTTCCTGAAGAGCTGGTTTAGGCAGGGATTCATCCTTCTGGCTCCTTATCAGGGCTGCAGGCATAACATCACAGAGACCAGGACCCAAGGATGGGGAAGCTCTGAGTTGGACAACACCTCAACAGGTTTCTCGGTGAGGGACTGGCTTCCACTTTAAAGATAACCGCATTAAACAGTTTTAAAACAAATAGAAAGTTATTTGATCTCTTAATCTGTAGTTCACTGTTAGTCACTCAGTTGTGTCTGACTCTTTTCAACCCCATGGACTGTAAGCCACCAGGCTCCTCTGTCTATGGGATTCTCCAGGCAAGAATACCAGAGTGGGTAGCCATTTTCTTCTCCAGGGGATCTTCCTGACCGAGGGATCAAACCCAGCCCTCCTGTGTGGCAGGCAGATTCTTTACCATCTGAGCCACCAAGGAAATCCAAAAGTATGTGTAAAGTGTTAGTCACTCAGTCGTGTCCAATTCTTTGGGACCCCATGGAATGTACAGCCCCTCTGTCCATGGAATTCTCCAGGAAGAAACACTGGGATAGGGAGAAGGGAGTTCTTCCTGACCCAGGGGTTGAACTCAGGTCTCTTGCATTGCAGGCAAATTCTTTACCGTTTGAGCCTACAAGCAGTAGTTCAACAGGTCAAGCATCCAGTAGCTTGAATTAGCATGGCTATCACCTCACTGTCACAGAATGGCTGCTGAAGGTCCAGCGTTAGCTTCCATATTCCAATCAAGAAAGCCAAAGGAAATGTCTGATTAGCACCTACATTAGAGAAGCCAAACTCCCCTAGAATGCCCGGCAGATTTGCACCTGCATCTCCTTGGCTGGACTCTGCTGCACGTCTCCCAACAGTGTCAAGGGAGACTGGGAGATTATTCACTTTAGAATCTGGGGCACGCTGCTGCCGCAAACCACATCAGGATTACAGAGAGATGGAAGAGCCTAGTCGTCAGCTGGGTGCTAGGCAGAGCCAGACATTTCCAAACCCTGTCCCCTAGAACCCAGTGCTTGGGAGCCCCTGAGGGAGGAGAAGATGAGCAGACATGCCCTAGCCCTTCCCCAGCTTCATCTGAGGGGGCTCCTCCTTTATCTGGGGGCACAGCCTCAAGCCCTGCCCTTGAAGGGGCTCAGGAAAGACCATGTTTGTCTCCTTGTGGGAGAAGCAGGGTCTGCTTTGTTCTGCCTCCCCTCCGCCCCCTGTGGCTCCCTGGCCCATGCAGTCAGAGCCAAATCCGGGGTGTCTGGCCCCCGAGCCATGAAAGGCTCCAACTCCAAGCACTCAGCAGGGAGCTGAGTGCGGCCTTGTGTCAGCCAGGCTCCCGGCTCCAGGCCACAGGCCAGCTGCTCTGCCCGTGCCCTCTCCTGGGGGCGGGGGCACGGGGAAGCGCTCCCCTGGGGACC